>JAPWTK010000705.1:0-192415 GCA_029963805.1 Aromia moschata
TATATATAAACATGTTATATACATACGCTTTTAATGTAAGTTTTATTAATGCTACCCTGTATAAAAGTATTTTAGCAATTTTTACAATTTTTAGTGTCTTTTTTAAAGAAGTTAGACATTTTTATTTATTTCTTATATTTATATGTGTAGTTTTTAAGCTAATTCGAATTGTACGGGTAGATAGCCGATGCACGTCTGGGTGACAGTACGTTGTATTCTATTATTATTTTATGTTATATCAATTGTTTTATCAATGTTTCATTCATATTTATTTTTAAAAACGACAGCAAAAAAGCTTATTCAATTGTAAGTATAAATATGAAACATGTAATCCTGATTCCCTATTTTAATCTGTGTGGTATTACGTTTGTTATTATCTACATTGCGTGTTTGTCATATTTTAGAGTCCTGAGGATGCAAATAAATTTTGCGAAACGTCGACTAACTGAAAATTAGTTTTTTTTGGAAACATTTGACCTCATCCCACTAATTAACTATATGGTTATATGGAAACAGGTCACTAATCCTACATTACAAAAAATATTATCCCTGAATATTATAAATGGGAGATGTTTAGTACAATCGAACACCAGCGTTTAATTACCATAACTCAGTTTAATCGACATTAACCCTAACAGTATGGTGCAGAGTTCGCTAAAGGCTTATATAAGTATACTACCAAAGCTGCCAATAAAAGGGCGGCGTGGTAGATGTGTAGATATGTACAGCCATATGTATATACATATTGGCGTTGGTTTAGGTTTAACAATTTCTAGCAGCCAGTCAAGCTCCGCTAACGTCACGCGTTAAGACACGGCATCTTTGGAGCGGCGTATCTCCGTTAATAAATGCAATAGAACAGTGGGATTTTCACTGTTATTCTTAGATTTTTTTTCTGTACATTTTCAGTTCATGTTGTTTTTTTGCTTCACACCCCCTTTTAAGGAAGGAAATACAATTATTAGAAAGGTCAAAATTGCACATTTAACTTTTTTTTATCAAGAAGTTATTATTTGATCGTAATGAAAGTTTGTACATTTGTTAATGAAGATTGGAAGTATAGGAAAACAATTTTTTTAACAAAATGGCGGCTGTATGATGGCGCAAAGTAGATCCATAAAAAAAACGGCGGAAGTTCTGGACGTCGTAATTTTGATCTGTAACAGCCTAGAAAATAAATTTATGTAAAAAATAGTTACAATTTGTCAGTAAACCAAAAAACAAAAGTGAAAAAAAAATCGACGATTGACAGACGTTTTTCCGAAAAATGTGAATTTTCCGTTTTTTCAATAATAATTTAATTTTGCAACATCAAATTAACTTTACTTAAATTAAAATTTGATTACTTAAATTTAGCTTTACTTAAAACTAATTTAAACTAATTTAATTTAAACTAATTGTAGAAGTCCTCAAAATTTCAGCCAAATCGGACGATTTGTTTTTGAGTTATTACTTCCACCAATTCTGAAAATGTTGATTCGAGAAAAACGCATTTAAAATTTTATCTATCTGAAAATGATAGTATTTACGCCTTAATCAGCGATGCCAGGGGAATACAGTAGGCCTTCAGATTCTTCATAAAACTCATTTGTACTTTGCTGAAGCTCTTGGCGAGCCTATATAAATTCGTCTCAGGGTATTTCGAGAGGACACAATAAAGAAAAGGTCCCCTGGGTCGACAGCACCGAAATGCGTACTACGCCCTCTCTTCGAAGAACGACAAAAAACTAGAAGGGCTTTGAATTTGATTTTAAAACATTGCATACATATTTTACGATACATTATACATTTACTATATTTTTAGGTAAAAAAAAACAATCTATTTTTTGGACCCTCTAATTGTATTTCCCCCTTAATTGCGCTTTTGTAGGCTAGACTATTACGAGATATTTGCTTAATTAATCAAATACTCGCAAGGTTAGATTTTTCTGGCAGGTCTAAAATTATAGGCGAAATTTATTCGAAAAAAAAATACGTCCATAATAATTACACGGTATATACGGAACCGTGCAAAATCGAACGACATACGAGAAAACCATAAAACCCCAGGTAGTAAAAGCGTGATCGTGCCTGCATACGGGGGGCATTTAGGTGGGAGCCGTGCTTGAAAATTTAAATATTGATTACGTTTTATGTTGAAAAATATGAAATTAATGTAAATCAAAATCATAAGCGCAACGTGTTCGAGTCAAATTATTCTGGTAGTTAGCTCGCATTTGCATCCCCCATCACGCATTCTTTCTCCCTTATATATGGATTTACATTAATTTAGTCGGCCGCATTTAAATTTTTACTACGCCAATATTACATGCCTTGGAATTACGGGTGTGCGATAGGTGGGCGACACGTATAAAAACGGTAATTAAGCGGGGAACACGTAACCGTACGCGTATTTCCGTCACCTACGGTAGAGAAATTAAACAAATTAGGCATCAGACCTAAACATTAGAAACGATATCTGGGTGCGTGATATAAAAGATTGACTGGTCTACAGTCAAAATGTATCCGAGGTTAACAATAAAATAGGAAAAAACCTCAACTGGCTCCGGTTTCCTTGATACATAAAGGTATTTTTTCTGTGACGGGAAAAACGTATGACATTTTGTCCCTGTTGACAGGTAACAAAATATCACATTTTATGAAATTACTTTTTCTCCGGGAAAAAAGTGAGTACCTTTTTTCCGGATATACATATGTATACACGGTGGAGACTTTAACTGGAATATATTCGCTAGCGGGGTTGTGAATGATTTTTCAAAAAAATTCCCGAGACACGTCAACTTTTAAATGTATTTACGTACATTTTGCAAGTAATATGAAAAATATAGCCCTTCAGGGGTGGCTGAAACCACCCTCGACATGATTTTTTTCAAATGCAACCCTATGGCTTGTGACCACTCATTGTAAAGCTGGAGGAAGAGGAAGAGGAGTATGTTTGAGGGTTGCATACAATTAAAACGTAATTTTATAGTTTAATTTATTTTTAACGCAACATTTTCGTACTCAAAATGTGTGTTGTTTAGTTTTGGAATGTAAACCTTACTTTTCATATGTCCCCACAAAAAAATTGCAAGCAATTTTTTGCCACAACTGATATTTGTTATTTTTTGCTAGTGTTTTTACACGGCCGCAAAGAGTAATTTAGTTTGTATGCTATATTCAGAGTTTGAAACGAAGTGTTATTTCAAATTGGTGAAAATGTCTTATTTAACTGAATCACTAAAAATCGAAATTTTGATGATGATTGGATATGGTGATAGGGCGCGAACTCAATGCGAAGTTGTTCGCTTGTTTCGAGAAAACGCATCCTAACTTGCCACCACTAAATCAAGGTACCATTAGTAAAATTGAGGCACAATATCGAGAGATGGGTCATGTCAGGAAAGTACCGAGTAAGAGGCAGGCTGTTGTTGATGACGACACGAAGTTGAATTTGTTGCTTGCTCTAGAAGAAAATCCAATCACTCCAGCCCGTCAACTGGCCCGTGATAGTAATCTTAATCACAAAACAGTTTTAAAAATACTTGTTAAAAATATGAGAAAAAACGCCCATATAAAATGCAAGCTGTTCAAGAGCTACTTGAAGATGATCCAGATCGACGAGTGGAATCTTGCGATTTATTGATGACTTGTATTGATCAAAACCAGTTATCTTTAGAGTGGATAGTTTTCTCTGACGAGGCTACTTTTACATTAAATGGGCACGTAAATCGCCAAAATTGTCGTTACTGGGCTGAAGAGAACCCCCATTGGATGAGGGAACTTCATACTCAGCGCCCACAGAAAACTAATGTGTGGGCCGGAATAATACAAGATAGAATTGTAGGACCATTTTTCTTTGATGATACTCTTAATGGAGCAAGATACTTGCGTTTACTCCAGCACGAACTAATGCCAGTGCTATGTCATTTATTTCCAAACCCCTTAAACCCTAACTTGACCGACGAGGGGTTATGGTTTCAGCAAGATGGGGCCCCACCACACTATGCTGCCATTGTTCGTCAGTATCTGGACAGAATTTTTTCCCGGTATGTGGATTGGGAGGCGAGGTAATATTGAGTGGCCAGCAAGATCTCCAGATCTTACACCACTGGATTTCTTTTTGTGGGGACATCTAAAAAGTAGGGTTTACATTCAGAAACCCAACAACATAGCAGATCTGCAGGACAGGATAAGAGAGGAAATCGGAAAAATAACACCGCAAATGTTGCATAATTTAAGGGACGAAACCTACCACAGACTGGGATGCTGCCAACAAGTGAATGGTGCACATTTTGAACAATTGTTACGTTGAAAATAAATTTAATTTTTAAATTGTTTTAATTGTATGCAACCATACAAACATACTAAAAATTAAAATTTGATTCTTGGACCACCATTTACAGGCACAAGCCATAGGGTTGCTGAAAAAAATGTCGAGGGTGTTTCAGCCACCCCTGAAGGGCTATATTTTCATATTACTTGAAAAATGTAGGTAAATACATTTAAAAGTTGACGTGTCTCGGGAATTTTTGAAAAATCATTCACCACCCGCTACGAATATATTCCAGTTAAAGTCTCACTTGTAAACATAAGTAAAGGTTAGATATTTAATTTTAGAATATTTTACAAATATTCTCAACAAATTATATTAATACAAATTATAATTATACAAAAGTTACATTTCCTTTATATCAAAAGTACAATTATTATATGCATTGCATGAATGACATGTTCCTTGAACTATTCCGTACAACAGTCGAATTTTCTTGTGCTGAAATTATATTTTTTTTCTGCCATGGACACAACTGCCGTTGATGTACCTGGTAGCAAATCGGGTGTTATTTCAGCACTGCGACACGTTTTAAACATTTTATTAGCTATTTCTGTCATGTGTGCTACCGATTCATCAACATACCCTTCAGCGACCGTTGATGACTTCCAACCGCCATGTTTCTTTAGTGTCATCAAGTCATGAATGACCTGTACATATATGATTTAGCATTTTCAAGTTGAAGAAAATTAGCTACTGTTTCAGGTACCTTATAAAACGCTACATTCGCTACTTTCGCTGCTTCTACTAACTCCGGGTTTTCTCTGACTCCAGTTAGAGAAAATTCGGAATCAGACATTTTTTAACTTTATGTTATTCAAAATAACTACTAAACAACACTAAGTTCGCAATTTTTAAATCAAATCACAGAATTCAATTGACAGATATTTGATTACTTTAAAGGTTTCCTTAGCAAATACTGTTATTTTCTCTATGAAGGGGACAGTCGAGGACGATCAGAGAATTATAACAGGAAAACATAGCCTCCTAGGGAATTAACAAACATTACCAATACACTTATAGTTCCCCCACAAAAGGTGCTTGTTCAACGTAAAACGCCTAGTACATGGTATGCATATGCATAAAGAAGGCCGTACTTTTAGTTACTTTAAACAGAACTTTCCCTAGAATCAGTGAAGCTAAAATGAAGGCGAGAATTTTTGTGGGCCCCAAATCAAAAATCTTTTAGGGACATGAAATTGGATGAGTATCTGAAGGTGATGAAAAGAAATACATAGAATTGCGGGTTGAAAACAGATTGCAATAAATTCTCTTTGGCAATAAGGAACTGAAACTACAGATACCTTTACGCTCATCTTCTTTCGTGCTACCAGAAGTTAAGATGGAAAATGTCACTAAAAATTAATGTATTAATGATTCCCATCTAGATTACTTTCCAGATATGTAATTATATAGCAGTAAGTCATAACACGGGGAGATATCACTAGGACATTTTAAATATTAAGATGTTTTAGAAAATGGAGTTCTGAGTTGTTAGTCAGCTGGACCATTACAGTTAGTTACGTATATTACATAGGTTCCATAATAAATTATTTTTTTTAGAGCCAACTAATTACTTTGATATATCTACAAAAGTTGAAATTTGTAGACCAGTGAGTCATAATATCATAATTAGATGATTAGATTATTAGATGAAGTAGACGATACGAAATACGCTGTGTGAAAATGTGAAAAATATGGGTCAAAACTTGTGAGGTGGCATCCTATTTTTTCGTAATGTTTTAGAATCACAAACTCATGTATCACATATATATAAATGCATGTATATGTATTTATATATATGTCACATAACAAAAAAAAGTACCTATATGATTTTTTCTTAAAAAACGCGTTTTCTGCAATTTGCTTATTTGTACCTACCTCAAAATGCAATTTCTCAAAGAAGAAAAAAAATGGGTTTTGCAGGGCAAGAGTAGCTCTTTCAGAATCCGTAAATGATATTGTAAAAAATAATTACCTAGTGATGTGAGATAACCTCAAGTATACCGAAAAATCGTGATTTTTGTTCTTTAGGTTAGAATATCTCGAAAACCTGAGTCACCAGAGCAATTCTGAGGTCAGATTTGGATTCAACACGTCGAAAACCTTAGGAAATATATATTCTGGTTTTTGGTAGAATATTTCGGCCGAATTCTGTCGGCCTGTGATTAAAGTTAGATTCGTAATCGTACAAGTAATAGTTTTTGCGTCACTTGTATAACTTTGCTATTTGCTAGATTTAAATTATTTTCAAAAACAAACGATGATGATTACGTATGGGGTAGGTGCATACCCTGTGCACTTAAGCTGATGCTTATTGTGCCCCCCATAGTTTAGTCATTCCATTAGTCCTGTTTCATTAAGAAATTTAAGGACAGTTTCTAATGGAGCGACTGTCACTTCTTTTGGTTCTATTGCTATAGCCCCAAAGTTTGACTACCTGATAGCTGCCAGCGCTGGGCATTCGCATAATATGTGGAAGGAGGTTTCTTCGTCCTTTCCGCACCTTCTGCAATCGGGATCATTTTTCACCCAGATTGTCCTGAGATGTCGCATGAGTGGGCAGTGTCCCGTAAACACTCCTACTATCCATCTCATCTGGTTT
Organism: Aromia moschata; assembly: GCA_029963805.1. Lineage (NCBI taxonomy): Eukaryota > Metazoa > Arthropoda > Insecta > Coleoptera > Cerambycidae > Aromia > Aromia moschata. The sequence goes on from JAPWTK010000705.1 coordinate 6,918, forward strand.
CTACCCAGTTTTATGAAGTCTATTGACTTGTCCCAGGATGATTCGCCAATAAACATCCGCGAGTGTCTCAACCCTGGGACTTTCGCCCACTGTTATATATGTTTTTAAACGATATATGTTTTCCTATTAATAGGTCCTTTATGGCCCTCCTGGCTGTTCGGTAAGCCAGACCGCAGGTGGGTTCCGGCCCTATCAGTGGAACCTCCGCAACTTTCTTTGCAAGAAAGTTCTCTCTTTTGTTCCCTTCATGGCCTTGATGCCCTCTCATCCACTTGAAAGTGATACTGTTGTGTTCCGCTAGTTGTGTTAGTGAATCCATACCGTCTTTAACTGCGTGGGAATGTATTTCTACAGCTTTCAGGGCTCTTGGCTATCCAAGATGATCCGGATACTCTTATTTGTGTAAGACCTGGTCATCTCCTGAGCTCAAGTGGATATTACAGTTATTTCTGCCTGAAATACGGTTGGCAAGTTCCCAAGGTTTATGCTGATTTCGCACCCTGGGTCTGTTTGTTGCACCCGCTGCAGTGATTTGTTCCGTTTTGGACCCATCTGTGTACCAGATGGTTCTGCTGGACTGGCGTGTGACTTCTGTCTTCCTCTCCCTCATTCGGTATAATCACCCGATAAGGTTTGTGGAAGACTATGTCACGGCCAATTCTGTCCGACCGCATGTTTAGCATGCGGTTTTGCTTTTCAAAAACAAGGTAACCATTGTTTCCATATCCCAGAACCAAACATAAAAAAACGATTACTTTTCGAAATGGTAGAAATAAAAATGAATAAAAATAGTGTTAACAAACGCAGTGACATAGGCGAATAAAATTCAGTATCACAAAATTCTAGAAAATAAAAATAATTTGAAAACATTATATTTTCATTGTCTCAAACCCATTAAAAATACTGCCTCCCACTCCCTAACACAAATGTGATAGGTGTACGACAGGTTAGAATTCCCTCAAAACCTTCATTACTATAGTAATTTTTATTTAGTAAATAGTTTTGTTTTTATCTTTGTTTTGTTTGTACATTTGTTACATATGTGTATACAGTGCGCGCCTAAAGTATGAAATACGGTTGTACGGAAATTTAATAAATGTGAAACAAAAAATTTTTGGAAAAAATCCTCGAACAGGTCGATTTTGTTTAATAAAAACACACATTTTTGAGGGAACGTCTATTTTCCGATGTCATTTGTTTTTGAGGAATGACGTCATCAACTTATTTTTCAAATGGCAACCCCCCATTTTTTTAAATTTAATTTGAGAGACCCTTTCATAGTCGATTTAAGGGCATAAAAATGTTCCCACCTTACATAACCAAATTTTTGAGTAAATGACAATTGAATGTTACAAAATGAAAAATATATTTTTCACAATAAATAAACGAACATTTCTTTAATAAGCAAATACAATTGTAAATTAAGTGTTCGAAATGCCGTCCATCAACTTCTTGGCAATATGCAAGCCTGTGTACAAATTTTTCTTGTACATTCTGAATGACTTCCGGGGTAATGGATCCCATTTAATCTCTAATGCGATCTCGTAATTCGGCTAAATTGTGCAGTAAACTTTTGATATTAAATAACCCCATAAAAAATAATCAACTGGTGTAAGATCTGGGGATCTCGCGGGCCATTCTATCGGTCCTCGTCTGCCAATCCACCTCTGAGGAAAGATGACGTCTAAATATTCACGAACTGAGCGCGCATAATACGGGGGTGCTCACTCTTGCTGTAACCAGAGTGTGTTATCTGGAGTGTCAGGATCGTTCTCGTTTGGGAAAATTACTGCAAGCGCTGGAACTAGATCATTTTGCAAGAACTCCAGATATCTTTCTCCTGTGAGAGTTTCTTCAAAGAAGAAAGGCCCTATTATTCTGTTTACGACTATTCCGGCCAATTTATAAAATATACATTTAATTTCTGCGGATGTTGAGTATGTACTTCGATGATCCAATCAGGATTCGTCCGACTCCAATACCTGCAATTTTGACGGTTCACTGTGCCGTTTAGACAAAACGTGGCTTCATCGGAAAAAAGTATTTGCTGGTGTAAATTTGGATTTGTTTGACAAAGATTCATCATAGTTTCACAGAATTGCAGTCGCCGGTCGTGGTCGTCTTCGTTGAGTTCTTGCACAAGCTGAAATTTGTAGGGATGATAGTTTTCTTTCCTCAGGATACATAGAACTGTCGTCTGACTAACTTCATTTTCTGAGGCAACTAGTGTAGAGGTACTCTGAGGGTTCTCTTCCATACTTAACACAATGTCAATCTTTTTATTTTGGGTAATGTTTGGACGTCCTGATTTTGGTAGATCTTTAACATCACCAGTTTCTCTAAATTTGGACTCAATCTTACTAACTGTGGATTAGGTTGTCTGGATATTTTGCATTAAATAAATTGCATATCTCCTGTTGAATTCTGGTCTTATTTCCACATCCGATGAAAATCAAAATTTCAATTCCTTGTGTCATAGTTAAATGTGCCAATATTAAAATTGGAATTTTTATAACTACTAACACGTTACATTAACTTTTCGCACAATTTAATGACACATCTTCTGATAGTAAAAACAATGGATACATCAAAAAACTTAATCTGATAATTTTTTTTGCTTAGCAACGTACTTTTTTGCTGTTTTATTTGTGTTCAGTTTTTTCAGAAATTTTCGTTTATTTATTGTGAAAAATTTATTTTTCATTTTGTAATATTCAATTGTCATTTAATCAAAAATTTTGTTCTGTAAGGTGGCAACATTTTTATACCGTTAAATCGACAATGAAAGGGTCTCTCAAATTAAATTTAAAAAAATGGGGGGTTGCCATTTGAAAAATAAGTTGATGACGTCATTACTCAAAAACAAATGACATCTGAAAATAAACGTTCCCTCAAAAGTGTGTGTTTTTATTAAACAAAATCGATCTGTTCTAGGATTTTTTTCCAAAAAATTTTTTGTTTCACATTTACTGAATTTATTCCATACTTTAGGCGCGCACTGTATAGATAGAACTGCCAATATTCCTAATTTATCATCTTATGTGACAGTAATAACAACATTGTTGTAAGTAAAAGCTACAATTGCTTTTCTATGACAATTTTTAATATCTATATGTTATATCTACATAATTATATATAAAATTGTAGTAAGCCCTGAAGAAGGAGAAATAAATCTCCGAAACGTTGGCAAAAATCAAATAGTTGTTGTTTATTCCCTTACCTAAAATCCAATAAACCAAAAACTAATTCAATTCAACGACGAGTAATAAATTCCCCTGCGTACACCCTCGACTGAGCCGGGCACTAGACATGGATCGAAGGAACAACTGCCTCCAACGGCCTGAGCAACGCGTCTTCGATAAGGTCGAAATTAATAGGCCTGCACGTCGGGTGCCGTTTGTACTCATTCGTCCGCCCTTGCGTGTACCGCACGAAAAAAAAAAGGGGCATACGGGTACTCCGGACCGCGTTTTATGTAAGTACGCCGTACAGGTGAGACTGTGTCGGGTAAGCGTCGTGGCCAGCGCCGCCGCAAATTAAGCCACATTGCGCGCTGGTATCGCCCGTACATCTTAAGTTATGCGCGCCATTTACATAAACATGCGTAAATATAATTAATTCATCGGTGATTCCGTCGCGATTTTTATATAATTTTTATGCGTCCGCTGTCTGGCGGCGTGAATGTCGCGAATATCCAGATTTATTGGAGGTTAAGGAGGCAGCTTGCGATTGGACCGGTTAATAAAAGTCGCGGTTATATCTCTAACCTATCCATGACCACGAAATATACTGAATACGCCTTAGTCTTAACCATCTTAGGCTCAGGTTTATAATATTTAGTTAAGGGGTTAACCCGTTTCGGCCCAGAATGCCACTCGAAACATATCGCTCTTCGGTGCCTCAGAACTGTTCTCCACAGAAAAATTTTTAGGGGACATATTTTGAAAGATAAAGACTTGACCTTTCCGATGGTGTCAATTAAATTTGTCTAAAAAATTGTTAAATAGGGAAAAAACCAGTATTTTTACAAAAAACACGATTTTTTCGACAACATTTTTTTTAAATCAATTTTTCAAGGGATTTTGGGGTCTGCCATGGACCTGGAACCTCAGTAACCTGTGGAATAAATGTCTAAACTTAAAGGATGCATTGTTTAAATATCGATTTTTCTCCCTGTGCATCCAAAATGGCACCTCAACTGCAAAATTTTTGCAAAAAACTTCAAAGCCTGTTTATACGAAAATGACGCGCTTTTTTTAAAAATTGCCAATAATTAAAAGTTCTTAAAATCACACAAAGAATACGAATTTTTTAGATTTTTTTTGGGCGATTTTTTAAATTTTGCGTAATTTTTGCAAAATTCAATAAATCGTTCAAAAAATTCTAAAAAAATTCCAGCAATTCTTTGGGTGATTTTAAGGACTTTTATTCTTGATAATTTTTCGTAAAAGTGCAATTTTTCGAGAAAACAACGTTAAAGATAAAATTAATAACGTATTATGAAAAAGTTCGAATATTCGCACATCTATCATTTGCCAACTATGAACTTTATATTTATTGTAATAAAATCTTAGAAATACTGGGCCGTAGTTTTTAAAGAAAATTGATGTTTAAGTTTCGTTTTCATACACACATGTTTTTATGAGAGGGGCAATACATTTCACAGTAAATCTATTGTTTATCTTCAAATGATATAAAACGAAAGAAAAACACGTTAATGAAGGTAAAGTATTGGTTATATTTTCATGTATTAAAAAACTAGTAGTTGTAACTTTTAAATATTTGCACGACTAGAATAAACTTATTACGATTTTTTTCCTGGAGTGGGTACTGGAACCTTCGGCGTAGAAACAAAAAACTGGACGTTTTCCACGAAACACCGAACTACTACACTTTTCTCGCGCGCGTTTCGCCAAAGTTGGCACTTCAGGAGAAATTAAAACTAAATTCTAGCCTATAACTTGCCTATTTATACCAAATTTGTTGCCACGGTTCACTGAACCGTAACCGTCTTTGTTTATCAGAGCAAACAGTGGACTGGTGGGTATCGGACCATTGTCCTTTTCATACTATTGTTACACTTAATGATTTCTAAACTTTCAAAAACATCCAACTGTCTACTGTTTGTTACATTTCTAATTAATTTTAAATTATTTATATCTATCCTATGGGTTGTTGTCGAAAGCATGTTGGGCAACAAAGTTTTTCAGTTCTGCCATATTTCAAATGAGCCATGTGTTCTTTAAATCTAGTCAATATAGATCTTTTTGTTTGCCCAATATACTTTTGATCACAATCTTTAAACTTATTTCGATATTCCTGACTTTTCGTTATTGTTGATTTTGTCTTTGGGGTTACCCAAAAGCGTCTGTAGTTTATTTTTAGAATTTAAACCAAATTGATATTGATATTTTTAAAAAATCTTATCTAGTCCGCGGGTGAATTTAGGTTCATATGGTAACGAAGCAAATTTCGAATTGTCAGTTCTAAAAGTGTGGAAATTGTACAGGATTCTCTTAAATTTATGCTTCCTTATTAACTTATCTATTAAATGGACTGAGTAACCGTTACTCTTAGCTATATTCTTAATTAATTGTGTCTCATGTTCAACCTCTCTTACGAGGGGGAAATTTAACAAACGGTGAATTAGAAAATTAAAACTTGCCATTTTATGTTGAAAAGGGTGGTGTGAATCGTTGGGAATATATCTAAGAGTCGCGGTTTCTTTCCTATATACATCAAACTCTAACTTATTTTCACTATTTCTAATAACTAATACATCTAAAAATGGCAGCTGTTCATTGTGTTCCACTTCATATGTAAATTTTATGGTAGGGACGGTTATTAATTTGGCAACAAAATTATCTAAACTAATTGCTTGTATCAAATACCGCGAAGATGTCGTCCACATACCTGAACCAAACTCTAGGGAAATACTCGAATTTATCTTTTACTTCTGTCTCAAATTTACTCATAAAAAGATTTGCAATGAAAGGTGACAAGGAGTTACCCATTGCCGTTCCCTCATGTTGTTGAAAATATTCACCATTATACTGAAAACAATTTTGATTCATACAAATACTGGTAAGCCGAATGTATTCCTTAATAATTCTATGTCTAAACCATTCAATTCGAGTAATTCCCTGAGGTAGTCCAAAGTTTGTGGGATTGGAACACTTGGAAACAATGAGCATACATAAACGAGACCAAAATTTCACCTTCTTGCAATTGGATATTTTTGATATTGTCAATGAACTCACTAAATTTTTAACTGAAAAACTTGTTTGTGCAATAGGTAAATTTTCGAACTCGTTCGTTAACCATTTTGACAAATTGTAAGTTGGGGATCCTATCCTGAGACAATTGGTCTTACAGATTTTCCTGGTTTATGAATTTTGGTAAACAACATTTAGGTATTATTGGTTTGACAATTGTAATTTTTGTCTCAGTAAGGAGTTAAGTTGTTACATTCTTTTAAAGATTTTTTAACTTCCGTTGTCTTTTTGGCAAAGGATTTTTTGACATTTTTTGTAAGGGCCACTATTAATTAAATTGTCGACTCTTTCAAAATAATCTTTTGTCTAAGATAAAACCTTATTTCCTTGTCAGTTTTTAAATAAAAACAATCTTCTCTCGTAATTGTTTGACATGTTTTTGTCTCTTGATATTTTTGGTATTAACTTTATTTTTAACATGTTGGAACTAATTTGTTTTCTAACTGTTCTCTGACAAACCCCCTGGATGAATCGGGCAGGTGCTGTATTGCACATTCAACACCCGCCACGACTTCCTCCAGGGCGCCTCCAGAGGCAGGGAGGCCGAATTTTAATCCTTTATTTAGGAGATTAAGTTCTTCTTTGTCAAACACTTGCGAGGATAAGTTTTCTACAATGTTAACGACTTTCTGAGGAGTATCTTTTTTGTTCTTTTAAAGCCTAATTTCTTATTTAATGAAGACATCTTTTTGATAAATTTTGTTTCTACAACTACAAACATTCTCCTCTGAAACTCGCACCATTGCTCGTATCTATATTACCTAATCTAAAGTAAGTTTTTTATACAATTCGTAAGCTTGAATTTCAAGCATACTTCGTTTACTATATAGATGTTTGATTTCTAAATCCAGCCATTTCTGTTTAGCAAAATTTTCAACTTTTTCAGTAATAAACGATGCTTTCGGCAAATTCACCCGAATAAAATTTGGAAAAATAGATTTACGTTTGCATGTTTTTAGAAACCAAATATCTGCACCTATTAACTTAATCCTAGTAGTGTACTTACAGTAGAGATTCAGTTCCGCTGACCGTGAAGCCATCTTGATCCTGGAGTGGGTACTGGTGAATTTGCCGGGTGAATTTGCCGAAAGCATCGTTTATTACTGAAAAAGTTGAAAATTTTGCTAAACAGAAATGGCTGGATTTAGAAATCAAACATCTATATAGTAAACGAAGTATGCTTGAAATTCAAGCTTACGAATTGTATAAAAAACTTACTTTTAGATTAGGTAATATAGAATACGAGCAATGGTGCGAGTTTCAGAGGAGAATGTTTGTAGTTGTAGAAACAAAATTTATCAAAAAGATGTCTTCATTAAATAAGAAATTAGGCTTTAAAAGAACAAAAAAAGATACTCCTCAGAAAGTCGTTAACATTGTAGAAAACTTATCCTCGCAAGTGTTTGACAAAGAAGAACTTAATCTCCTAAATAAAGGATTAAAATTCGGCCTCCCTGCCTCTGGAGGCGCCCTGAGGAAGTCGTGGCGGGTTTGAATGTGCAATACAGCACCTGCCCGATTCATCCAGGGGGTTTGTCAGAGAAGCATTAAAAACAAATTAGTTCCAACATTGTTAAAAATAAAGTTAATACCAAAAATATCAAGAAAGACAAAAACATTGTCAAACAATTGAGAGAAGGATTGTTTTTTATTTAAAAAGCTGACAAGGGAAATAAGGTTGTTATCTTAGACAAAAAGATTATTTTGAAAGAGTCGACAATTTAATTAATAGTGGCCCTTACAAAAAATTGTCAAAAAATCCTTTGCCAAAAATGACAACGGAAGTTAAAAAAATCTTTAAAAGAATGTAACAACCTTATTACTCCTTCACTGAGACAAAAATTACAATTGTCAAATCCAATAATACCTAAATTGTATTGTTTACCAAAAATTCATAAACCAGGAAAATCTGTAAGACCAATTGTCTCAGCGATAGGATCCCCAACTTACAATTTGTCAAAATGGTTAACGAACGAGTTCGAAAATTTACCTATTGCACAAACAAGTTTTTCAGTTAAAAATTCTAGTGAGTTCATTGACAATATCAAAAATATCCAATTGCAAGAAGGTGAAATTTTGGTCTCGTTTGATGTATGCTCATTGTTTCCAAGTGTTCCAATCCCACAAACTTTGGACTACCTCAGGGAATTACTCGAATTGAATGGTTTAGACGATAGAATTATTAAGGAATACATTCGGCTTACCAGTATTTGTATGAATCAAAATTGTTTTCAGTATAATGGTGAATATTTTCAACAACATGAGGGAACGGCAATGGGTAACTCCTTGTCACCTTTCATTGCAAATCTTTTTATGAGTAAATTTGAGACAGAAGTAAAGATAAATTCGAGTATTTCCCTAGAGTTTGGTTCAGGTATGTGGACGACATCTTCGCGGTATTTGATACAAAAGCAATTAGTTTAGATAATTTTGTTGCCAAATTAAATAACCGTTTCCCTACCATAAAATTTACATATGAAGTGGAACACAATGAACAGCTGCCATTTTTAGATGTATTAGTTATTAGAAATAGTGAAAATAAGTTAGAGTTTGATGTATATAGGAAAAGAAACCGCGACTCTTAGATATATTCCCAACGATTCACACCACCCTTTTCAACATAAAATGGCAAGTTTTAATTTTCTAATTCACCGTTTGTTAAATTTCCCCCTCAGTAAGAGAGGTTTGAACATAGACACAATTATTAAGAATATAGCTAAGAGTAACGGTTACTCAGTCCATTTAATAGATAAGTTAATAAGGAAGCATAAATTTAAGAGAATCCTGTACAATTCCACGACTTTTCGTATAGATACTGACAATTCGAAATTTGCTTCGTTACCATATGAACCTAAATTCACCCGCGGACTAGATAAGATTTTTAAAAATATCAATATCAATTTGGTTTATAATTCTAAAAAATAAACTACAGACGCTTTTGGGTAACCCCAAAGACAAAATCAACAAAACGAAAATCAGGAATATACGAAATAAGTTGTAAAGATTGTGATCAAAAATATTAGGCAAACAAAAAGATCTATATTGACTAGATTTAAAGAACACATGGCTCATTTGAAATATGGCAGAACTGAAAAACTTGTTTCCCAACATGCTTTCGACAACAACAAGGAAGATAAAATAATTTAAAATTAATTAGAAATGTAACAAACAGTAGACAGTTGGATGCTTTTGAAAGTTTAGAAATCATTAAGTGTAACAATAGTATGAATAAGGACAATGGTCCGATACCCACCAGTCCACTGTTTGCTCTGATAAACAAAGACGGTTACGGTTCAGTGAACCGTGGCAACAAATTTGGTATAAATAGTGCAAGTGTATAGGCTAGAATTTAGTTTTAATCTTCTCCTGAAGATGCCAACTTGGTTGGCGAAACGCGCGTCGAGAAAAGTGTAGTAGTTCGGTGTTTCGTGGAAAACGTCCAGTTTTTTTTTTTTTTTTTTTACGATTTTTTTTGAATTTTGAAAAAGTGCAAAATTAAAAAAAACGCTCAAAAAATTCTGAAAAAATTCCAGCGTATTCTTTAAGTGATTTTAAGGTGATTTTAAGAACTTTTTATTCTTGGCAATTTTTTAAAAAAGTGCGTCATTTTCGTATAAACAGGCTTTGAAGTTTTTTGCAAAAAAATTTGCAGTTGAGGTGCCATTTTGGATGCACAGGGGAGAGAAATCGATATTTAAACAATGCATCCTTTAAGTTTAGACATTTATTCCACAGGTTACTGAGGTTCCAGGTCCATGGCAGACCCAAAAATCCCTTGAAAAATTGATTTAAAAAAAAATTTTTTGTCGAAAAAATCGTGTTTTTTTTTGTAAAAATACTGGTTTTTCCCTTATTTAACAATTTTTTAGACAAATTTAATTGACACCATCGGAAAGGTCAAGTCTTTATCTTTCAAAATATGTCCCCTAAAAATTTTTTCTGTCGCGAATAGGAACAGTTCTGAGGCACCGAAGAGCGATATGCTTCGAGTGGCATTCTGGGCCGAAACGGGTTAAACTACCCCGCAATTTTTCCCCGTTTTTTTTAGTTTTTTTCTGATGTATAAACTATTTAAGAATGATGTTCAAAAATAATTTTTTTTTTGGGGGGGGTGGGGGTGGCAAGCTTTAAAAAAAAAATACAGCTTATTTTCCGAACATGTCTCGGCGGTCCAGAACGTTCGGAAAAGCCCCTCTGCTGTATCATTACAGTTTTGTTGGTAGTTTTCGTCGGTACAAATGAGTTAAACTTTCTCGAAATATACTGGGTGTCTCAGCTTTTAGTTTACAGACTTTATCTGCTCACCCAGGATAGTTAGCAAAAAAATGTATATATACAAAAGTTACTTGAATTCATGAGGCCTATAAAATGACATATTCCGTTTCACATGTGCTAGTGACCTTGAGGTTATGTCAGTGTCAATATAAGTCTTTTAAATACAACACCCTCTATTTTTCGACATTTTTGTATTAACAATTCTACACATATTTCATGTAACATACCCTATACCTATCTTCAACCGTTTTCGAGATTTTCAAAGTCAAACAGCTATTATTTCACAATAAAATTAATTTTCAGTTTGCCTTGTCAGTTTTGAAACAATTGAGAGGTATTGTTAAAAGTAATGTTAATCAGATCAATGGGATATTTCAGTAATTAGGTATAAGCAATTAGTTTAATACATTTTCAAATTGAGCTGGCAAACAAGGCAAACTGAAAATTCTTTGTATTGTAAAATAATAGCTGTTTGACTTTGAAAATCTCGAAAACGGTTGAAGATAGGTATAGGGTATGTTACATGAAATATGTGTAGAATTGTTCGGTAAATCCAAAAATGTCGAAAAATACAGGGTGTTGTATTTAAAAAACTTATATTGACACTGACATAACCTCAAGGTCACTAGCACATGCCAAACGGAATATGTCATTTTATAGTCCTCATGAATTCAAGTAACTTTTGTATATACATTTTTTTGCTAACTATCCTGGGTGAGCAAATAAAGTCTGGAAACTAAAAGCTGAGACACACCCTGTATATAGTTGGCGTTATTCAATCGTAGAGAAGCTAATAGGACGCTACTATAGCCGTATTATTTATGTGATTAAATACGTTTTCAAACCTTAAATGCGTTATTCTCGAAACTGCGTTCTTCAAATTGGCGTACAACGTACCTCAATACCTCAATTTTTATCCGATAGACTTAAAATTTTAATTGTAGCTTCTTATATAAATTATCTATCGATATCATTGATAAATAATTAGATTTGCAATAAACAATTTAAGATCGATTTTTTAAGAAAAAAATTAGTCGGTCAATTTGCAAATTTTGAAAAAAAAATAAGGAACACATGAATACTTCCAAAGAAAAACTAATGTAGATTAAGAAAAAAAATGTTTTTGTTTCTAAGTAGTGTATGAAGACAATGCTACAATGGATGCAGATTTCCTCCTCCAGAAAAAAATTGTTTCATGTTACCTGGAACTACGACGCCATTTTGTAACTTTAATGTACCTAAATAAAAAATACCTTTGTATACATTAATACCTATAGAATCAAGTGTCAAAATTTTATTTTGGTCCATTACATTGGTATCGAAAAAATTTTTCCAAAAAAAAGCATAATTTTTCAGTGCGCCTATGTAGTATAACCCCTTAACTTAAAATTGAGGGTTAATTGACAATTAAGGTAAAATTTTTTTAGTTTCTTAATTAAGGTAAGTGACAATTAATGTAAAAGTTTTACAATGGTTAGTTAATTTCATTGTTGTAGTTAATTCATAGGCTGACAGAAGTTTACTGATTTTCGGAAGCAGAAACTCTAGAACCTACACTTTTTCGAAGGTTTTCGGTGCGCTAAATCCGAATCTGGCCTCAGAATTGCTCCATCACGTCAGGGTTTTGAGATATCCTAACCTAAATGTGCAAAAATTTTTTGACATATTTGGGGTTACGTAACATTTTGTCTTCACAAAACTAGTAATAGCATACAAAAGTATAATTCTTTCTTTTTAAAATCAATTTTGAATCGTCCATGTATCTTTTTTTTACTGAGTTATGACAATTTGAAGTTTGTGTCTCACCGATCTACTCAAATGCAAGCCAGAAGCAGAGTACAAGGTACCTCTTTGAGCGCATTTTTCTACATACTGTTAAATTAATGTATAAGCATTTTCAAGGTCGTTGACAACAGACTCACTGTCAAATTCTAAAAATTCAAAATGTCGGATCCAATATGACAGACCCAATATGGCGGAAAATAATTTCATAAAGTTTTAAAGAGGTAGGAACTTTAGCATACCTTTCCGAACGTTTTCGGTGCTCTGAATCAGAATCTGGCTCTGGAAATCTTCAGAATATCTATCACTTTAACTTAAAAGTGCAAAAAAACAGTGTTTTATAACATGAGTATAATTTCGAACGTAAAATTTTTTCTTTCTTTCGATTGACATCAAAAAACAGACTTTCATTTAAAAAAGCTGACATTGAAATAACCTTGAGGGTCATCGTCAAGGTCAAAACCAAGGTCACTATTGAATTCGTTGTAAAAAAGTTACTTACAGAATGACCTTGATATTCTTGAAAAATCTTACCGTGCATTCGCAATCCGACACCTCCATAACTAAAAACTTTTGTCCGGCATTTTGGATCCGACGTTCTAAATTTTTAGAATCTGACAGTGGATCTGTAATCAGCGACCTTGAGAATGTTTATACAGTAATTTGCCACCTAGAAGTAAAATTTGGCAACTAGAATTAATAAAAATAGTACCAAAATAACGGATATTAATTCTTTTAGCACTAAAAATGTTAATCAGAAGAAATAATAAGCGAATACCCATGTAATGAATGAGCTTCAAAAACATTTAATGGCCTCCAAAGTTAATCATTAATATCATGTAATAATTAATAGGCTAAAAAAATAAATAACTATAAATAATGTTTCCAAAAAATTATGGTTGAACACTAAACATAGTAAATGAGCCGAAGACGGTTCTGTCACATCAATACACCACATGCGTGATATATCTAAGCAGTGGCGGTTGGTGATATTTCAGTTAGCCATATCTTGAAAACGACGCATGGGACCCACTTCACTTTTTAGGTGATGACTATATACCTCTTACAGAAAGGATTTATAGTGAAAAAACCGTCATCAAAGTTTGCGAAAAAATTTTCAAAAAAAACTGGAGCACTACCTGGGATCTCAGTAACGCCCTGTGGAATATTTGCAGTACATTTTTTTTCATAATCTAGAAACAAATATAAGGAGAGGTTTTTCGATTTGTTACAAAATATTTTTTTCAAAAAGTTATGGTCATTTTAATTTTGGGAAACAAAATGTTCCTATAAAATTAAAATTAAAATGGCCATAACATTTTGAAAAAAAATATTTTGTAACAAATCGAAAAACCTCTCCTTATATTTGTTTCTAGATTATGAAAAAAAAATTACTAAGGTTTTTTTACTATAAATCCTTTCTGTAAGAGGTGTATAGTCATCACCTAAAAAGTGAAGTGGGTCCCATGCGTCGTTTTCAAGATATGGCTAACAGAAATATCACCAACCGCCACTGTATCTAAGTATCTAGTAGCATCGGCAATAACAGGTGATTATCAGATAAACGTTTGAATTTGTGGTCAAATTTGATCAACCACTCGTTAGTTCGTTAGCGACATACATAGATTGACCGTTTTGTTTTTTCATGAAAAAGCACGAAAGGTGTGAAGGTAACAACACAATATCTTCCTGTCGTGTGGTATTTTTGCGTGCCGCTCATTTTTTTACTTATCTGATGTAAATATTACTACACATCTGACAGATTGTGACGAAGATTATTCAACTTGACGCTTGATCAGTTAGCAGTCAGGTACATCAGACACCTAACAATGTAATTACTGTACGAGATCGGGATCTTTTTTCTGTAAAACGAGAACTTAATTATATACGGGAAAATATCGTTTAATCAATTGAAATTTTATTCAAGCTAAACGAAGAAAAGTCTCACATCTGTGACTCATTGGGTTGCTACATACGTATTTTCAGTGAGTATTTTATTATACAAAGTTCTTAATGTAACCAATTCCTACAAAAATCAGGTAAAATATGTTTATTAATTTTATTTGTATCTTAATTATTTTATAGGAGATACATACATTTTTTAGATTTTATGTAAAGTACTTAACACATCATGTAAGTTATTAATGGAATGTTAATACTTTTCCTAAACTGTGTTAATTCATTATAAGGGATGTATGTATATCAAGCGTATCCCAAAAAAAAACGAGCGGATTTTTAGATTTATCAGAAACTTTTGTAAAGTGAGTGTATATACATGGTGAATATATGTACATACATATGTATGTATTTATAAGCCAATATGTATTTCAGAGAGCTAAATAAATGGAACTTTTTTCAAATATATATTTTTAAGTATTTCAAATATTCAAAGAATATGTTCTAAATTAAACGAAATATATTTTAAACACGTCTGTACATTTTTAAGCAATAATAAATAATAAGGGTATATGTGTAAAATTTAAGGATTTCTATAACCTAGAACGCAAATACCAATACTTCATTTTCTAGAATTACCGCTACACATGATTTTAAATGTTATAGTGTTGGATTGAAATATACGAGTAAAAAAATTAGTTAAAATAGTTTTATCAAACTCTGAATTTAAGTTAAAATTCTCAAACAACAAATTATACAATCAACAACCAATTATACAACAAATCAACAGTTTATATTTTACAACCCCTAAAACTTCTAACAAATGGTTTCAGTTCAACAAATTACCACGGATAAAAATGCACGAATATGGAGCTATAAATAACTGTGTCAATATCTTTGATAATGTACCTTCAGTGAATGAAGCAAATAAATACAATCTTAGTCATTACGTTTTACGTCTATTAGTTTTGGTAAACGCTTCTAATAGATTATGTGATCAAAAGTTACGTATATTTTCATAATGTTCAAAATAATCTGTTACATATTAATTGTATTAAATAATGAAATAAATCTCATACAGATTATTTTGCCCTATGAAATATATAGGGTGAGTGGTCTAGGTATTAAACATTTTCCAAGAACTGTAAATCATATGGAGTCGAAAATTTGTATCTAGGGGTTTTTGGGGATGATTTACACACAATGACGACTTTCTGACACTTCCGAATATACCGGAAGTGAATGCTAACTTTGTTATTTTGAATAACATGTCATGTTTTTTATGGCATATCTGGTTTCTACTCATTAATTTAAACGTATTGTAATCACCGTTGCCTATCTCTAAAATGAACGGTTTTCGAGATATTTAAACTTTTAGAAACAAAAATTTGAATTGTAAACCTGTAGATAAAAACCATAACTTTCGCAGTTGTAAAATCGTATGGTTATTTTTTTTAGCATAATAGTATAAAAGGCTGAGCTGATAAATTTATTAAGTCGTTTATTTTTATGAGGATAAAATATACATACATATATACCCAAAATGTACCGTTTTCGCAAAATACCTAAATTATTTAATAAAGTTGATTAAATTTGAACAACTTTATCCTTTCTTAAGTCGGCCGTTTTAAATAGAACTTGCTGTATTTTGTAATACTGTGCCCTTCCTTTTTTTCATCCTTTTTCTGGACACATAAGAGGTGTGGCTATTAAATAACCGAACTGATGCTGTTACCAGGTATTTTGATAAATACCTTAAAAATAACTTAAAAACCACACAGTTTAGGAATAGGGAATATTAGTATTTATAGAAAGAGGATGAATGAGGGAAGCGAACTATATTATAAAATACAGTATGTTCTATTTAAAATAATCGATTTAAGAAAGGATAAATTTGTTAAAATTTGATCCTCAAAACCACTTTGTTATTAATCTTATTTTCTAATTATTTCTAATTACTCTAGCAATTCTAATTAATTTGTTATTGAATGTATAGTGAATGCTGGTATGTGATGAAAGAGGATAAAGAAAGGCAGCGAAAGGAATAATAAAATATAGTACGTTCTATTTAAAATAAGCGACTTAATAAAGGACAGATTTGTTCAAGTTTGACCTTTCATTTTGAGCACCCTGAATGTTTTCCGTATATCTAAAATTATTGACAGTAAGCCCAACTTTTTTTACTTACATGGTACACTACCGCGCAAAAGTATAAGGACATCATCGAAAAAATCGATATTTTGAGTTTGTGATTGTTTTTTATCGTGGTCAATAGCATTTTATGATTAAATCTTGTATATAAACTAGAAAATACTTGTATAAGAAAATTTTGTTATGATTTATGTTCATTAAATGTAAATTTTGTATAAAAATATTTAAAAATACCGAAAATGTCACGACAAGTCAAATTAGTTTTTTTCATCAACGTGTCCACCTCGTGCTTTGATGATTGTAGCGCAAATTCTTGGAAGCCTTTCGACCAATTTTTGAAGTTTTTCAGTTGCGAGATTGTCCCAAGCCACTTTCAGACTGTCGAACAACTGTGTTTCACTGGTCACGTGCATGTTCTTCACCTGCCAGTTGAGCTCATCCCATAATAATTCCATAGGGTTGATGTCAGGGGATTGCGGCGGCCAATCCATGATTTTTAGCACATCTTTCTCATCCTTGGACCGTAGATAGTTTACGCACAGATGGGAGGTGTGCTTGGGATCATTATCTTGTTGAAAGATAAATCCGTTTTCATTCAAACCAATGCTAGATGGAATGGCACTTCGTTGAAGAATATTGTGATAGTGTTCCTTCCGCATTATTCCTTCGATTTTTGAACAGTTCTCCAACACCATCGTAGCTGAAACACCCCCAGACCATCACGGAGTCTTCGCCATGTTTAACTGTCGGCGCAATACATTCGGGATTATACCGCTCATCTTTTTATTTCGACGAACATATTGGCGCCGCCTGGATCCAAAAATCTCGAACTTTGATTCATCGGTTCATAACACAGATTTCCACTGATCTGCTGACCAATCTTTATATTTTCGAGCAGAGAATAATCTTTTCCGCTTGTTTTGTGGTCGTTGAAGTGTTTTTTTTCATAGCAACGCGACCAAAATATCCCTTCTCTCGCAAACGACGTTTGACAGTATCCACCGAAATTGTGTTCGTCAGGGTTTTGTTGATTTCGGTACGAATGTCTGGTGCTGTTTTGAACCGATTTTGCTTGCTCATCAATAAAATGTGTTGATCATCAGTTGGAGTTGTTTTTTTTTGGTCGGCCAGAGAGTTTTAGACTAATATTTGAGTTGGTTTCAGCTTCAACGTGGTTTCAACTCCACACTTTGAAACACCAACAATATTTGCAATTTCACGAATTGTTTTACCCACTTTTCTCAAAATAAGTATTTGTGAACGTTTTTCAAGTGAAATTTCCTTTTTTTTCCATTTTCAGCGATCACAATCGGTTTAGGTAGGCATACCTACAGTGTGTTCGCGTTTGTTTTTCTATTTGTTTGTATATAAATTAAATGTACTGTTATAGGACCCTTCTTATATTTAAATTGAATATTCGCGCTTAAAATTGCATGACACACGGAAATATACCTATAAATTCGTTCCTTCCTACCCCCACCCCTTTTTTTCATTTGTGGCGAATAATAATTCCGCATCTCAGGAATGCACACGTACTTGTTCGAGTCTGGACTCGAACAAGTACGTGTAAAACAAAAAGTACGTGTAAATAAAAGTAAGTACGTACGTGTAAGTACGTGTAAATAAAAAAAGTCGTTAATCAGCATTTCACGAGTGCACAAGTACTTATTCGAGTCGAAACGTCCGGTATATCTGGAAGTACCAGAAAATCACCATTTAGATGTGTAAAGCATTCGCGGAAACCTCCAGGCACAAATTCTCAGCTCCACATTATTTACGATTCTCTCAAAACGTTTAATAGACCACTCATCGTGAAGCACCCTGTGTATTAAGCTCCAAATAGAGGTCACCGTCATCCAATGAAAATATGACCGTTTTGAAAATATAGCCGTACCCCCTAAGGTGCGGCTGTGACCTCGTAAAATTTATTATGTGCCATTAAATATGCACAAGAAGTACTTGCATTTCACTTAGCCAAAAGAAAATTGGATTATTGATTCGAGTAGTTCATGCAAAGCTATTCAATATACTTACATGTTTGTGGGGGCAAACCTGACGGGATGATGAAACGAATTTTTGTGCACACAGGGCACTTTAAAAAAGGTTCATTTACATTTTATTAGAGCCCCCTCACTCCCAAAAAAATCATTGTTGGAATGTGTGGTGTTCTCGGTGTAATGTAACTAGACTACTTCACCCATTCTCTTACTGATAAAATGCCAATGAACCTGATGTTTCAGGCCATTTTGTACCTAATGCTGGTACATCTTATTCCGTGGGTAGGGACCTTCTAAATAAACGAATTTATATATAAAAATGCTACAAAGCGATACCAAACATGAACTGATTTGGATGAAATGTCAAAAATTCAAGCTTCAAGTGTCCAACTTAATAATTTTAAATTGTATGGTCGAATAACTTACATCCTGAATATCTATATTCCAAAAAAAGTAGCCGTACGTTTCTTTTTAAAAGTTTTAGCTAGTTTTAACTTACGTTCAACATTTAAATGCCCTCTATGCAGATTTTAAAATAAGTTTTGAGTATGTTTTGAAGATGGTAATACCACCAGGGCCAGATTATGATTTGTTTCGCCCATAGGCAACTATATTATAGCGCCCCCCCACTACAAAACTTTTAAAACGCTTTCAAAGCTTTCATAATACAAAATAATGTAATATAAGGACAATATACCTATACTCAGAGCAAACAAATGGAAATGAAAACATTAAATGGAAAAAGTTGAACAAGTAGATATAATAGTTATACATGATCAAGAGTTAATAACACACAATATAAAAGATATTTTATTTTGTGAGTAGGAAATATTGCGAAACGAGTGTAAGCGAGTAGAGGAAACCCACGAAAAAAAATAAAATAAAAACAAATATTTTGTAAACAAATCATAATTTCGTAAATATGTTTTTGTCCTTTTTAAAGTAGAAAACGATCATTCTCCTGACGCATATGTTATTGGTAGAGTTAGAAGAATTCTTAATGCAATTTCCACATTAGGAAACATGCTTATAACATGTTTTTCCCTGACAAATATTAAATGTCTCTAACATTAAAGATATATTCTATATTTCCAACCGAAAAATATTTCGGAAAAAAATTTCATCAAAATAAGAAATAAAAAATATGAGCATATAACCCTCCTTGTGGCGCACAATGTTGCCGTTGAAAATTTTATTTTCCGTTTATTCGCCGTTTTATCCAATTATTTGGTGACGAGATAAAAAATAAAAAACCAACAAAATTTAACTCTCGAAATCAATGAAAATCAATAGTTTTTGTCGACACGTGCAATTTGCAATTTGAAAAAAAAATCGCATGACGCGGAGCTATGCTTCTATTTATATGCGCGATCTTTATTTCAATCCGCGTCGCGTGATTTCTTTCAACTCGCTCTACCTCTACATGGAGAAAATTTGGCACGACTGAGAGGCGCGTAGTGCATTTGTGCACGAAAATTCAGTCATGGAAACTACCCCACTACCCCAACGTTTTTGAGCGCTTTTGAGAGGTACCATGGCAATTCTGGTTGTTGCTAAGAGTGATTTTTCGCTGTGACAAGCTAACCAAGTGCACTGCGTGCCTCTCAGTTGTGCAAATTTTCTCCGTGTAAGAAAATTTATTATTTAATGTTTGTCGCCGGCGCGGTGCCCCCCAAAATGTCGGCGCCCCTAGGCAGTTGCCTATACTGCCTTACGGGTAATCCGGTCCTGAATACCACAATGGATAAATAGTCAATCCATATGGTGACGTTGAAGAAAAGGATGTCATATTACAAGAGGAACTGATCGGAATAAGCACTAACGAAGAACTTAAGGTACAGTTTAGAAACGGATATCAGCTATTCTGGCTTCAAAAAGCCTGTTACTTATCCCGTATTATGGAATATCGCGAGAAAGTTTTTAATTGCTTTTCCGTCTTCATATCTAGTGGAAAAAGGTATCAGCGCGGTTGCCACTCTTCTAACAAAAAAAAGGAACAAACTGGACGTCATTAAACGAGGAGATTTAAGATTAAACCTCACTAAATGGATGCCAAATATTGAGAATTTATTATCAAAGCACCTAGTTCATCCCTCCCACTAAAAAATGTTTATTTTTACTTATTAATTTTATGTAATACATAGCTACTTAATTTTATTTTGGTTCGTTTTAATTTAAGTTTCATTAATAAATGTATAAAAATTAAAGTGTGTTTTTTATTGTTTTTTAACTCTACACATCACTACAATTAGAAATCAGTCAAAACACATTTGAAGTTGATGAATTTTCAAAAATGCAATATTGGCTAAGCAGGGGTCTACCCAAAACTGAAAAACATGGCACGTGGTCTACGAGACAAAATAGTTTGGGGACCTCTGATGTATATCGTAACAACACCGAAATGTGACAATAAAATATAAAATATAAAATAAAAAAAATAAAATATAAAATATAAAATTAAAATTAAAATGGCCATAACTTTTTGAAAAAAAAAAATTCTAACAAATCGAAAAACCTCTCCTTATATTTGTTTCTAGATTATGAAAAAAAAATATACTGCAAATATTCCACAGAGCGTTACTGAGATCCCATGGTGTTCTGCAGTTTTTTTGAAAATTTTTTCGCAAATTTGCTGACGGTTTTTTCACTATAAATCTGTTCTGTAAGAGGTGTATAGTCATCACCTAAAAAGTGAAGTAGGTTCCATGCGTCGTTTTCAAGATGTGGCTAACTGAAATATCACCAACCGCCACTGAAAGACAACTAGTTTAATGTCAACATTTTTAAAAACTATATAGCATTTCTTATTATAAAAGCGACTTGGAAACTTTTGTTACTCATAAAAAAAATCGATTCTATTTAAAAAATGACAGTTACGAGCTCGTGACGTCACACGAACAGTAACAAATTAATTTTTGTTATGTAATGGTGTAGTGTTTTTGGGTTTTCATCCCTGAAGAGTTTCTTTTCATTCCTCGTTTCGAGATAAAGGGGGGGGTGAACTGGCGGTGACACTTACAAAAATATACAGACTCAAAAAAAGTAACTGTCGTATTGTACTGGGTGTTATAACAATGTTCTGTTTTTTTTGGTCGAAAATTCAAAACACCGTGTGAGGTATACTAGTAACTGCAAGTGAGTTCAATTTTAGCCAAATGATATCCGTCATTTCCTTTACATTTTAATTTTTTGTTTTATTGGTTTATCCCTGTTGCTTTATAAAATACACTGTTTTGAAACACCACGTGTTTTTTTTTGCCTGAAATGCTTTTATTGGAAAATTAGAACATCTAGCAGACTATGAAAATCAGAATTTTACCAACTAACATGTTATTTGGTTGAACGCAGATTGGGAATATACACTTTGGACTGATGAGTCAAGGTTTAGTTTGTACAATTGTGATAGGCGTATCCGCGTCTACCAGGGATCAGATGAGCGATACAACAAATTAAATTTTTTGCACTTATTTATGGACTAGAACATCTTTGACTGGGCGAACTGACTTGGTAACTGTAAATGGATATACACCCTATGCAGAACCTAGTTTTTGCTTAAGCGTGATAATACCCTTCCACAAAAGAGTCTTAAGGTAAACAAAAACTTGCAAAAGTAGGAATAAATTTCATAGAATAACCAGCCCGTAGCCCCGACATAACTCACATTCAACACGTTTGGAATTTCATTGGTAGGCGGTTACGAAGTCAAGGACGATAACCACAAAATTTACATGAATTAGACAAACTCTGGTTGAATTCTAGAATGGCTTAGATATACGAAATAACCATATAATAATACATTAAATTCAAGCATGAATCAAAGAGTTCGGAAGGTCATTTGGGAAAGGGGTGGAAACACCAGAAACTGATTCTCTATTACTATTAATTTGTGTCTTTTATTTATTGTTGCTGCGTCAACTAACGCAATCCATTTTTTTGAGGTGTATTTATATGTAAATAACACGTTGACCTAAATATTTTGTATTTTATGAAATAACAGAGATAACAAAATAATGAAAAAAGAAAATGTAAAGGAAACATAAGTCTATGATTTGGCTATAATTGCAATAACTTGCAACGACTAGTGTGTTTTGAATTTTCATATTTTTTTTATAACACTTGACAGTGGCGGTTGGTGATATTTCAGTTAACCATATCTTGAAAACGACGCATGGGACCCACTTCACTTTTTAGGTGGTGACTATACACCTCTTACAGAAAGGATTTATAGTGAAAAAACCGTCAACAAAGTTTGCGAAAAAAATTTCAAAAAAACCTGGAGCACTCCCTGGGATCTCAGTAACGCTCTGTGGAATATTTGCAGTAATTTTTTTTTCATAATCTAGAAACAAATATAAGGAGAGGTTTTTCGATTTGTTACAAAATACTGACAAAACCGAACAAGTTTCGGAAATACATAAGTTCAATGCTGAGGAAAATTTTCGGTTGTGCGTTGAATAAGTAGCGCAGTATACCATGTAGTTGTAGCTTACCTACTTTTACAAAGAGAGTAGTTACATCACAAAATATTTTAGTTAACTACTTTTTTAGGTGGTAGTTAATTACTAACTCAATCAACTACTCTTATAAAGTAGCTTATCCAGTTGTGACCACCTTAGTACTGAAACGTTAAACCTAAGCTAACGGAACTCACTTTCATCGGAACTCACCTCGGCTTTCGGCAGGAGCACGCCTCACCGTGCGGACGCCTTCTTCGGAGAGCAGTAGAAAACCTTAGTATGGAAACCGCCCCGGCTGGGGGTGCCACTTGCGCTCGTTCGGGGGCCGCACTGGACACGGTCAAGCGTTTGCGGAACGAACTGAGACGACGTCCGCGCTACTGGCAGCAGCGGTGCGACGAAGGAAACTCCGGGGACACCACAGAGGCGCGTGCGAGCGGGGTGAGGCCTGACCCGCCCCCTTCCGGTGGCCATGATTGGTCTGCAGTCGTCCTGGCAGGACGACGTGCCGGATGCGCGTCGGGGATCCTTGTAGCGCCAGCGATCGTCGGTTTCCAACGGAATACTCTGATCTGGAACCGAAAGTGGCCAGTTGGTACACGGAGAAAAATTATTCATTGGGTTGAATAAATATTCTTTAAATGACGGATTGATTCGGTTGTTAGTTGGTGAAATTTTTTTTTAATTAAAAAAATTATTATCTGAAGAAGCCATCAAACTCACTATCTGTTTACGGTTTGTTTGAATTTTCACTAGTGCTTGAGTTATTACTAAATTTCGTTCAAGGTCATGTTAAAATTATTTCGTCAAGAGGAGGGATGACACGTGAAAATACACTGTGTCTTGTTAGAATTTTGTTTTTCATTTTTGGGTAGGTACGTAATAGATATAACGCTTACACATTTTTGTATTAAGATGATGAGCAGATCCCGGATCTTCTGTACATTCCAGGTACGAACTAGTATCTATAGTAACCCCTACGAAGCGATAATAAATTGTGTAAATTTTTAAAATGATGCGATATTTATGTATATTAGTTATATTGCAAAAGTTGTATACGAAGTCATACATAAATGTATTTGGATGTCTAAGATATTGCTAATTATTTCTAAGCTCCTTTATATGCGAGCTGCGGTCTTGATACTAACGTGATCGGATCTTTAATGAAATCCTGACTTTAATTGATAAATTTAAAATCTTTTATAATATTAAAAAAAATATATTGAATGTTTAACGTTGAATTTGACAATATTTTAGAAACACCCTGTGGAACAAGTAACAAGGTTTTAACATAGCACGAAAAAAACTTTTTGAAATAGTAACTTGAGCAGCGTAACCGCATCCTTGTAAGTTCGCTCTTTCAAAAGACATTTACGATCAAAATGGGTCAGTATTTTCTGAGACGTCCAAAACATGATGTCTTTAGGAATCAAATTACTAACATATTTTAAAAGTAAAGTGTAACAAACTATATATTATTGGAAAGCGGAAGACTACAACTTTTGTTTGATCTAACAGATACAGGGTGTTGTAATCAAAATAGTAGTTTTTAACATAGTATTATAACATAACAAATGGTTATCTTTTGGATGTAAAAAATGGAAATTTTGGATTTGGACTAGGGCTGTAGCCAGGGGGGGGCTGACCAGGGATGAGCTCTAGTAAAAAAATGATTGGCCGTGGTTAGAATTTGATTAAGGCTACGACCCTGATTTGGACCACTCATCAATTCAAATGTAGAAGTGGCATATATACATATGTATATATTTTTGTAATTATGTTGGAAAACGTATTTCGAACGATGCAACCTTTAGTAATAGAACATTTTTAAAAGTACTGGAAGATATCCATCAGTGCTGGTGGAATTTGAGATTCTCGTATTTACATAAAGAAACAATAATGCAAAAAAAAACTTCAAATGAAACTTCAGAAAACGTCTCCCTCATCAGAAGATCTTGTAAAATATTTGCGAAATCTATTTTTTAGAAGTGAATATAAAAACTTTTTTTCTTTTTGTTTTTGTTTCCAAATTTTCATTTTACTTAAAGACATTATTGCTATTTTAAAATTTGAAATGGAAATACTGGGGTAAAATAAAAAACTTTTACAGATCTCGAAGATCTGTAAGATTTAAAGAATTTATATTCATGTGGTGTTATGAGAAAAAAAATCGAAAATATTTTGCAAACCGTTAATTTGGTGATGTTGACGTTTTAGAATTTTTTTTTTCGCAAATTTGAAGTTTTTTTTGCCATACAGTACTTGGGTCTAGTAATCACCTCCTAAAATACGATGTGGGTTGTGGGTCCAATGCTTCATTACGAACATTTGAGAAATTCAAGTTCCATCAGCCGTCACTAATGTATTTACGATTTTACTCGCAAAGACCATAGCAGAAGGGAAATTAAATTTAAGAATTTTAGAAGTATTTGGGCTCCTATAACGGTTCTACCTGAAATTAGGATGGGTTCTGTATTCCCTGGCACAAATACCTATTTGCATATTAATCATATTTATGTAACTGCGGGATAAACCCAATACCTCCTTCTATGTCTTCTCTTTCTTTTTTAAATGCCACTACATTAAAACGTAGTAATTAATCATCGTAATCATCGGATGGCATGACAATTAGAGATTGCTGCCAATATTGTTGTTTGAGTGTGCGAAGCGGGTGCGAGTCTTGAAGTTGGGGATTGAAACAAAGTTTATATTTTACCAGGGCACAAAGACAAAGCAAAAATAACTTGACTGTGGTTAATTTATAATGTCCCCATGCCTCGATACACTGCGCTAAACAACAAACTGTAATCCTATTGCAAATTTGTGGCCTTATTTAAGGGGTTATATTACCCAAACACACTGAAAAATTAAGCTGTTTTTGGTATTTTTTTCGATACCTATGCAATAGATCAAAATGAAATTTTGACATTTGATTCTATGTCTTGTATTAATTAGTATGCAAAAGTATTTTTGATTTTCATTAAAGTTACAAAATGGCGTCGTAGCTCTAGGTAACATGTAACAAAATTTTTCTGGAGGAGGAAATCGGCGTACACTGTAGCCGTCTTGGTGCACCACTTAGAAACAAAAAAAATCTTAATTTACATTAGTTTTTATTTGGAAGTACCCACGATTTTTTTTTTTGAAAATTCGCAAATTGACATCAATTTTAATTTTTTATGTACTTAGTATTATAATTCGTATGTACTTAGATTGGTAATCTACATATATAAGAAGCTACAATTAAAATTTCAAGTCTATCGGATAAAAACTGAGCTAGCAACGTTGTACGCCAATTTGAAAAACACAGTTTCGAGAAAAAACGCCTTTAAAGTTTGAAAACGTATTTATGTAATTATATAAATAATACGACTAATGAAGCGTCCTATTATCCCAAAGATTAAGTAACGCAATCTGTATATATTTCGAGAAAGTATAATTCATTTGTATCTACGAAAACTACCAATAGAATTGTAATAATATAGCAGAGCGGTTTTTTTCTGTACCGCTGAGACGTGTTCGGAAAATAAGCTGTAAAAATAAATAAATAGCTTGCTCCCCAAAATTCTTTATGAATATCATTCTTAGATATTTTATACATAAAAAAAAAATTAAAAAAAAAATGGAAAAAAAATGTTGGGTAGTATAACTCCTTAAAAGAGATAATTAGTAAACATATTATACTAAATAAAAAACAACCGAATAATATCCTAGATACTTCAAAAGTGGAATTAAATTTCGTTAGATGTTATCTACCAAGAAAATAGTGCTGTCGATGCCAAATCGACTGAGAGATGTCATTAAGTCGAAAGGTTTACTAAATGCCCTAAATGACATAATAAATACCTAACTGCTATCTATCTAAGACACCACTAGTATTGCTCCTCTGTTTAGGTGTCAAATACACGGACTGGATACATTTTGCATTATATTTTTAATTATATTTTCATTAAATGTCATTTATTGTGAATAACTTTATTTAAATAAATTGATAGTATCGACATGTAAACATTATGCTATCAGAGGTCATGTAACACAATTATTGTGTTTCTGTTGCAGTGATTGTTTTACTTTTTATTCGTATAACACGACTGTACGAAAACGAGTGTGACTAACTAAATATACAGACAATTTTTTACCACACTGTGTAATGCTCGCCTCTTGGATCGCTCTATCGCTGCGACTGCAAACTACTAGGCGCCCGAGCCGCCGAAAAGCTTCCCGTAAAAGCTCCCGGAGCCAATGCATATCGGAAAGGGGGCACGCGCCGCCAATCAGGGAACCGGATAATCGCCGCGAGGACCAATGGCGCGCCGGTATGTCGACGGCCCCGGGGTGGCACGCGCGCGATGTGCCGACCTCCGTCGCCCCCCGGAAGCGGTCGACTTCCCAGGACGCGGCGCGGCGGTCTCATCTTCGCGGCCGGTTCCCTCGACAGGCCTGTACTGGGCGATTGGGCCTCGAGGGCCACCTCGACGAAACAGATCAAAATTCACCGGCGAAAAGAGAGTAATGAGAAAGGACCGTTTTGTCGGCTTTTTTGATGTTCTGATGACTTAATCGTTCATGGCCTGAAATGCCATAAATTTCATGTATTTTTCAATCGCCGTGTTCAGTAGAAAAAAATTCAATTTGGCTCAAACCATATATCCCATTGTAATTTTTCATGCTCTTTTCGAATTTGACCTCAGATTAACGTTATCTGGCGTCATTTTTTAAATATCGTGAATCGAACATGAAGCCAATTATGTAGGGTGCTGAATCTCTGTATCTGGTAGCATATTGAGTTTTTTAAAAGATAGGACCGATAATCAGATGAAATGCAATATGGCGGATTAAAGATGGCGGCCAAAACCAGGTAAAGAATGGGTTTTCCCAAAAATCAACCGTTTTGCCCCAAATTTTTTTTTTTTGGTTATAATATAGGGCTTAAAGGACCATTATGACCCAACCTATCTCGTTCCTTGGTCAGTATGTTTTACTACTCCATTTTGGTTGCGCACTGTTTCCGTATTCGTGTATTTGTACTGCCGACCTTGCTTTGTTACTGTGGACTGTCATTAGAGTAAATAAGATCCATAGCAACCAAGCCAGGTCGGTACTACAAATACACAAATATGGAACAGCGCGGAATCGAAATGAAGTAGTAAAACCAAGGTCAAGACATGAGATCCCCCCTGGTTATAATTTATGATAAGTAATTGTATAATGTGGTCGGTTCGCAAGCTCTATCTCGTTTTAATATGCGCTAGAACATCTATCTACCTTTTTTTGCTACGCTCTGCCTCAGTTATTGTCATAAAAACGTAATAATGTGCAAAGCTTTTAGATATTTTTGATCTGAAATAGTTAGGTTGACTGTATGAAAATAGTTGGGTCACCTTGGGTGTTTGGGACACCTTGTATAAATCGATTTTGAACAGGTTACAGTAATAGGTTTTGAACAGAAAGTAATGTTTTTTTTTTTAAATTAGTTAATGTTTCAGAACAAATTAATATATCAGAAAAAAATTGGAAAATAATTATATCATATAAATGTAGAACACACGTACAACCTTCTGTCATTTGTTGTGTACTGTCCCTGACTGCAGGATGTCCAGTAGACAAAACCTGAAATTGTGTCCCCAGCTCATTTCTCTTGTAGCTGCAACTGTGAACGCTTTGAGAATTATAGTCTGGTGAATAATTATTTGTTTGCGGGTATCTCTGCCAAATTCTTTTATAAGAAGAGGTAAACTAGGACTAGCATATTATACTGGCCAGTTAAAAGTATCTCTTCTCCTTCCAAATTTATCGCTCCCTAAAAATTTACTACCCTACGCTATAGCGTAGCTGGCGTATAGGGAAGTCCAACACTGTTGGGTACACTGCATTATTGTACCTATATTATTGACAATTAATAAACCAAGTAGTCTCAAACTCATTGAAGTTTACTCAATTTAGTGAACCGTGTCTAACAAGCCTGGATCAGTGTCAATGTTGTTTAGAATGTCAGCGCAAATGTTCATTCTTGATTCCTTTTGTTCGGGCGTTTTGGCACCATTTTTGCGCAAATTTTGCGCATGTTGAATGATTCATGCAAAATCTGGCGAACACATTCTTTGTCGATTAGTGTTATTTCAGCAAGTCCTCGGATGCTTACACGACGATCTTCGCGGATAATTTTACCAATTTGTTCAATGTTTTCGTCCGTTTTTGACGTTGAGGGCCGTCCAGGGCGCGGATCGTCTTCGGTTGTTTCACGTCCGTCTTTAAACCGTTTAAACCATTCAAAAACTTGTGTGCGGGATAAACATTCATTCCCGTACACTTCTTTTAATATAAGCTTCTATAAAAGTTTTCCTCAGTTTAACAAGAAACTTGAGATTAACACGTTACTCCATCTGAACACTTAACATTTTTTCGACGCGTCATTGGTGCGTCGACTAATTCAAACGACTACTACAGTCAAACTGAGCGACCCACTGGCTTGTCCAGCGAGATCAGGATGGGGAAAGTATCACCAGACACAGTTCTGTTCAAACTTGTCGCGACACGCTCGCAGCGCGCTGCTAGCAGCATCAGTTCGGTTATTTATGCTACTAAATGCTCCTAAATGCTACTAAATATTCAAGACGTGTGGGTGTGTTACGTGATAAATAAGTCTATGTGGTATGTGTTAGAAATATGTAGATACATATTTGAGTTCCATTTATAATGGACTTTTTTTGCCCTATCTTTTGTCTTCAAAAAGAAATAAATTTTTCACATTTTTGGCAAATCACAGAAACCAAACCTACCTATGTATCCACTTGGACTTCAGTCTCACACTTAGGCTCTCCAATATTAGAAACATAAAGGTTCCAGAAAAATAAATTTTTGTCATAAATGTGCCACATCCTTCCTAAGTACAGCCCTGGTTTCTATAACTGAAACTGTTGACTTCTGCGCCTCTTGTCGATCGTACAGATAAGATAGCGTCAGTGGCACGAGTGGTATCAGCTAATCGAGGGTAAATTATTATTTTTTAGTTTATCGCAAATGAGATCGGTTTCTTTTTGTCTTTTAATTTAGAATAATCGCCGATGAGGGCACTAAAACGGAACAGTAAAATGAAGGAATGCACTTAGCCATTTACTTACATTATTTCACATCGCATGTGGCAAAGTAATGAACATAAGTATATATCTTTATATTATACATACAGCGCGTTCCTAATTATGGCGTGCAGGATTTTTTGGTTTTATCTATTTAAATGTATCTACATACATTCAAATTTTATTGAGTACTAAAAAATTAGCAATATTATACTACCAATAATGAATTTATTAAAATCAATGAGATGTATAAATTAATAAGTAATATCTGCACTCAATTAGGAGAGAAGAGGACAATTTTGAATTGTAAAATTACTACTAAAATAAAAAATTGCATTGATTTCAGTTCAAAACTCATCTATTTCTCTCAAGTTATTTGTCCAAAAAATGTATTCTCTCGTTTTAAATTTAAATTTAAGTATAAACGTCTTCTGGTGTTGTTATTGGAACCTTCGGGGTAGAAACAAAAAACTGGACGTTTTCCACGAAACACCGATACTTTTCTCGACGCGCGTTTCGCCAACTAAGTTGGCATCTACAAGATATGATTGAAACTAAATTCTAACCTACACACTTGCACTATTTATACTTAATTTGTCGCCACTGTTTACTGAACCGTAACATTTGTCTTTGTTTATCCGGGCAAACAGTAGACTGGTGGGTATTGGACAATTATCCTTTTCATTAGCATTTAATGATTTCTAAACTTTCAAAAGCATCCAACTTTCTACTATTTGTTACATTTCTAATTATTTAGAAAAAAATAAATTTGTGGGATAGGCAACTTTTCTACTGAACCCTACATACAATGTGGTGAGTTTATTTTAGTTACATTATGTTACTGTATACAGTACAACCAGAATATCTTTGCCCTCGAACTGCGCACAAAGGACGTAGTACGACCATACCCCAGATATACTATAAGAGACACCCACAAACAAAAAATAACCAACTATACCTGTACTTCTCGAAGCGTTCACGGCTTCGAGAGCAGCTGCAAAAGAAATGAGTACATACAATTATTTCAGGTTTTGTCTTCTGTGGCTGCGGGCAAAATTACTGTTGCTGTACTATAAACATTGTATTTTCTACCGCGACTTTTACTTCAGAATGTTAAGATGATTCGTAGCCATCTGATCAAGCCTCTTCAAGTAAACGTAAAAAAGTAAAATTATTTATATAATTCAAGATTATTCAGAGTTTTTTTTGTGATCTTGTTTTGTTTAAAAAATTAAACTTATGTATAAATATGTATGTACAACAACAGTAGCTTTGCTCTTGGCCGCAGTAGACCCTGAAATTGTGCACATTTCCTTTGTAGCTGCAGCCGTGAACGCTTCGAGAAGTACAGTCTGTTATTAAAAAGTCTCTGGAATTGTCATGTCATTAATGCTAAAAGACTTTTCTAAATTAAATGCGTGGAGTGCAACATTCAAACAAAAAATGTATGGTCCTTTCTTTTTCAGTGGGGGGAAAAATATGGGCAAAGTTTGTGGGCAAAGTTTATGGGCATGTTGCAGATTTATTTTTACCCTCAGTTGGAGCAAAATAAAAAAAATGTTATTATTCGTTTCTTTTAAGGAATTTTGTAACAGAAGGCTTTGGGGGTGGGCTTGGGAAGAGATGGATAGGAAGTGCTGCCCAATTGAGTGCCAATCGCACACTCGTCGGAATGAACAATGCCAGATTTTCTTGTATGAGGTGTATTACGGATATATGCTACAATCTCATACACTCACTCCTGAAAAGTTGCGCCGAAACATTATCAGCAATTTTCAAGGGACTACTCCAGAAATTAAGTAATTCATTCATTATTTTGGTGTTTAAATTTCAGAAGTGTATACAGAAGTGTATTCAGAAGTGTATGTGTATGGTAGACACGTGGAACATGTACATTAAACATTGAAGCTGTTTTATTTTGGCTCATTCGTATATTTTTACTTTTTAATTTAACAAACATATTTTTTTAAGTTCATCTTGTTCGTTTAAAATTTCAGTTGGAGTTCCTTTTTAAGTAACATGAAATAAATGATATATTTTCTAAAAAGTACAAAAATACATCATTTATTTGTGTTAAGCATAATACGTGTGTTCCATAATAAGCATGTTACGGGTCTCAAGCTGTTACTCTAGTTCACTGTCTAAGACATACAGGTATTTACAGTCAAAATGGCTCAATTTTCTGGAACGTTTCTGAAACGGATAACACAATATTTTTAAAAATTAAATTTTTAACCATTTTGAAAGTAAAGTGTAACAAACTATACATTTTTGGAAAGAGGAAGAATGCAGCCGTTGTTTGGCGAAAATATACAGGGTGTTGTATTCAAAATAGTTCAAAATTTTAACGTTGAAATTGACCATATTTTAAAAACACCCTATAGGACAAGTAACAAAGTTGTAACATATCGACGAAAAACTTTTTGAAATAGTATATCGACTGCCTAAAATTTCATCCTTGTAAGTTCGCTCTGTCAAAAGATATTTACGATCAAAAACGATCAGAATTTTCGGGGACGTAAAAAAACACAAAACACGTTTTTTAAAAAATTTAATTACTAATCCATTTTGAAAGTAAAATGTAACAAATTACATATTTTTAGAAAGCGGAAGATTGTAGCTTTTGTTTGGTGTAAACAGATACTGGGTGTTGCATTTAAAATACTAATGAATTTTAATGTTGAATTTAAACATATTTCACAAACATCCCGTAGGACTAGTAACAGGTTTTTGACATAGTATGAAAAAAACTTTTTGAAATAGTAAATTGACTGGCGAAAACTGCATCCTTCTAAGTTCGCTGACAAAAGATATTTACAATCAAAATGGGTCAATTATTTTAAAATTGTAATTAAAAACTTTGTTTAATTTACCTTAAGTATGAGATACTTAAGTTATTTATACTTTTTTAATAATATAATAATATTTGATGCTC
This sequence comes from Aromia moschata, assembly GCA_029963805.1. Classification (NCBI taxonomy): domain Eukaryota; kingdom Metazoa; phylum Arthropoda; class Insecta; order Coleoptera; family Cerambycidae; genus Aromia; species Aromia moschata. The sequence goes on from JAPWTK010000705.1 coordinate 39,762, forward strand.
TTGGCGAAATAATATAAAACAATTATCATAACATAATTATCATAATTATCATAACATAATATAAAACAAAGTCGCTTCCCGCTGTCTGTCCCTATCTATCTATCTACTACCTAGGTATGCTTAGATCTTTAAAACTACGCAACGGATTTTGATGCGTTTTTTTTTAATAGATAGAGTGATTCAAGATGAAGGTTTATATGTATAATACATGCATAATATAGTAGAGAAACACTGATAATTTTAGAGGTTTCTAATGTGATGTCGTAAACCGTGCGAAGCCGGGGCGGGATGCTAGTTTTAGATAATGTGGAGACAGCGCATTCACAGGTACCTTGTTTCACAAAAATAAAATTTCATATGTCGCATAAACTCCAGAGTTTCATCAGAGAAATGTTAGTAGGTACAGGTATATCGGCAGTATAACCTTTGTAATAAAGTGCTAATGCGTAGCCTTATCGACAGCGCTTTCGTATCCCTCAGTATATGTCCTAATCAACGCCTCCCAAAATATGCATTTGCCTCGGCTGTAGGTCCTCGCGTGTCCTTCGGGCAGGTGACGAAGGCTTTTTTGTTATGGAAGAAAAAATTCCAATTTTCAACGAAAATATATCTATCTATTTTCTGGACTGGCCTCGCGTGCGTAAAATTCCCTTAATTTGCTGTCCTATTTCGCCACCCTAATTATAACGAAAGTTTCGGCCGCGGCCGCATTACAGGCGGGCCCTCTCGAGAGTTGTCACGATACTATCATTAAGACGGACGTAAAAACCGTCCGTCGCTTTTGTGTCATTAGCGGGTTAAGCCTTTTTGGCAGGTGAAGTAATTCCTCCCGTCCCCGGCGACACTTCCAGCCCGGCGAACTCCGAAACACATCCTGAGGATGTGCGTCCGCCCATCTTGATTATTTTATGTGCGTACACAGTAATCACTTTTACGTCCCTCAGAGACGGCTCGTTCTTTCGAGCTTTAGAGGACTGTTTAAAGGCTTGAGAAACTTGTATTTTACCAGTCAAGCGTCTAGCGGGATAAATGCAGTAAAACTGTCCCACGGATTTTGGGGACATAATAATACCAAGTGTGTAAATTAAGTAATGAGACTGATTTTTTTTAAAATTGTTTTATTCGAATATAATTACAATTCAGTATTGTCTCTTTCAAAATAACTTCTTTGGGAAGCCACACAGCGCTGGAGACGGTTCTTCCATTTCTCATAGTAGTGCTGGAACTCATATACTGGAATAGCCTTCAGTTGGGCGGTTACAGCCGTTTTAATGTTTTCTATGGACTCAAAATGACGTCCCTTGAGTGATTTTTCAATCTCGGGAAGAGAAGCAAATCAGCATGCATTTGATTTTTGACTTGCTCATTCTTGCTTTTTTTTGGTTTTTGGAGAGCTTGAAGTGTGCCATTTTATGCGTTGGTGCTTGGTTTCCCGGTCGTATTCAAACACTCAAGTATCATCATCAGTACCAATCACACGTTCCATAAAATGGTGATTATTTTTAATCGATCCGGGATCCGGGAAAATGTATTTGTTTCGGAAAAATCCAGATAATTCCCGACCTAATAACAAACCTACTTCTCACACAGAAAAGCATTTAACAAAGTTTGAATCATTTAAGTATCGTATTAAGCCTGTTTTACCATCATTAATATGGTTTTTTTCTCCATGTTTACTCTTTAAGCTGAAACGGCAAAAATTCAGGGCGGAAACCATGATGAAATGTACATGTAGAAAAATTTTCAAGACATTCTGGCGCTGAATTTTAATTTTATTTTTTTTACATAAAAAAAGGCCTGTTAACTCTATTATGAAAAAAAAAACAAATATTTATTAAGGTTAATTTTAATAAATGTGTTTATATTCACTTGGTAATTGTGAAAACAAATATTTCACAAAGTGCCCAAGAGTGTGACTTAAAAGTGACCACCGTGTATAGATATATATACCGGGTGTATTATGAAGTAAATAGCCAGTCAAGAAAAAAGGAAGGAAGTAAGACCCAACTGAAGGAACTAAGACAGGTGTAGTTGCAGTATCTATCAGGCACGTCTCACTCAGCGGATGGACATCTCTCTTCATATTTCGGGTGTAACATTCATTTCACACCTGGTATAATCTCACATAATAACAAAATTGGTGACACATTTTTAGAATAACTTCTTAATAACATTGTAAATTGGTTTTGGTTTTAAATAAAGTCCAAGGATTTAAGTTCAATTGAATATAATAATTTTTTTTCCACAGCAAACGTTAAAATATGCATTAAACAACTCAAGTTAACATATCAAGTAACATTTTAACCTCATGGGTAGATAAAGTAACAGTTTGACAGCAAGGGTAGGAAAGTATTTTATTTAGTGTTTTTATTGTTTTCATTTAAATGACTATGAACTTTAATCGGACAATTAACATTTCTAGAAATAACAAAAATATTTTTGGAAATTATTACTTTGTTCATTTAACAAACGAACAGACGTAGAACTGCAAGAATATTTTGTTACATCATTGAATATTTTCTTCGATCAGCAATATTTCTCACTACTGAGTCTCCTACAGGGTGTCCCACTTAAGATCTATCCACCCCTCTAAAAATTGTAGTCCGTTTTTCATGAACTTTTTTTTTAATATACGTATACCATTGAATGCATTCTTCATATATCGCGTGGAGTAAAGTCATCGCCAACGAGGAGTTCGTTTTTCATGCAAAAAATCAACACAAAGTATTATTAGCGATTTCCTCAGTAAATAATTGACATTTGATTTTTATTCAGAACTCAGGACCATCGTAAACTGGGTCGTACCAATTTTAATTGGGTTTGAATACAGGGTGTTGGACAACATTGAAATTGAAGACAATATACATTTTCTCATCATCAAAATGGCATTAAACCATGCAGTTTTAAATTGTAAATGCCATTATAAACTTCAAATTTGTTTTTTTTTTGTAAACAATGGCGGTACTATTTGGAAATTATTAGCAACTTAACATTTACCGGGATATCTGGTTTATTTGATAATTTAATTTTAACAAAAAAAATAACTCCTAGTTGGTCATGCCTTTAATACACCTGATGCGTGGATTATGCATTTAATACTTTTTTCATGAGACCTATATATTTAAAGAAAGTTCATGAAAATTGGAGTGTAAATAAAGATTTTAAATGGGTGGCTAGATCTTAAGTGGGACGCACTGTATATAAGATTAGGCCACTGAAGATGACTTCCGTCCCCCTATTCGTTTGACTGCTATCAGATCAGCACCAAAATTGTGGCTGCAGAGCGGCGGAAACAATGGCCGAAATACATTTATGAGTTCAGTAACTTGAATAAATCAGCAATTTTAACTAGTAATATCCCTAGTGTTTGGATTATTATCCAAAAATTTTTTCGAGGTTTCGAATGTTGTGAAATTTTCCTACAACATTCGAAACCGAGAAAAAATTACGGTATTAATTCAAGCACATGGGAGATTCGCTAAGAAAATATCACATCTAAGTATTATTAAGAAATATTGATATATTGTTGATGTTTTTATTATAGACATTTGCTTATAATTTACACTGTAGAAATAAAAAAAATGTATGTCAATAATAATCAAACGTCAGTTTAATGTCGCATCAAAATTTGACAGAAACATTTCCAGCGTAATTTTAAGAGTACCCAGCAGGACGAAAATTTTCGAAATTTTTTTTCGTTGGCATGGTAACTGACAAAAATAAAGGCGTCCGATTGGTTTCAAATTATAGGTGTGAAATTTTCTTAGGAATACTATGCAAGGTATTTATTCCTGTAGATTGGATGGTACACTTTCTGTCGATAGTTGATAAAAAACTTCTGGTGAGGCAAATCGATGTATCTTCTGACAAAACCCAAAACATTCACACCAAATTCTTTATTGGTAATGCAAAACGATCGATCTTGCTTAGACCATTTTCCATGTCTCTAACTTCTATTATTCATTGCAGCGGCACGCCTCAAACAAATCCATTATTGCGACAATCTATAATGTAAAAGCTCAATTGCTAAAATTACTGAAGATAATGTTTCTAAAAGTTTCGCTGTCATAAACAAATAGTCGTCGTATGAAGCATATTGTAATTTAATTTTGGATTTGTTTTGAAGGGTTGGATGCCTTCCAATCTAATTTCAATTCTCACAAAATATGAAATTTTTAATACTAACATTATAAATAACTGTTAATAAAAAAATAAGTTTTTAAGATAATTGTTTATTGTCATCGACTCCAATTATTAACTGTTATTATCGAAACATATCTTTTAACATACATCAATCATTATTAAATCATCATTGAAACCTTATACATATATCCCCCACGAACCGCTTTGAGTTAAAGAGTAATGTCATTTTTCTTTTTATAACAGGGTAAATGAACTTAAACGTAAGAAAAATTACATCTCGTGTCGTAATTTCGCTACCCCCACACTCTTTATGTCTTTATTAATGTTTTATTGCTGGTTTCGTGTTTAAGGCAAACACCTGTTTCGATTTCCAGTTATTCACGAAATAAGCCATAAAATTTACGAAGTAAAGGGCATCAAGTCGAGAAAACGGTACAGTCCACTGAAATTTCTTAATTCCTACGTGGAATTAGACCGCAAACACGTGTGGAGTTAGACTTTCAAAAGTTATAACATCCAATAAGTTAAAACACTGAGCTAAGAAAAACATTTTACTGAATTTGGAATATATAAACTGCTCGTTGCAGGAATGCTTTCTGAGTCATCCCACGCATCAAGATCTGCTTACAACCTCTTAGCGTCGCAAATTTTCAGAAGGTGGGTTGGAGGTGGAATATCACTTTTGGTGTTCAATTGGCCATCCGCAGTGGGTCTTGTCAACTTCAAGAGCTTTCAAGTAATGCCATGACATGAATTTGAGATAAAACGACATCCCACGCAGTTTCCTACAGAGGTGGAATCACAAGGGATGGGTGGGGGGTTGATTTAGGTGCGACCTGGAGGGGTGCTTGAGTTGTCAAAAGGTGAAAGCGAGTTGTGGCATCCCACACCGGTGCCTAAGGAATCACTACTTCCACATCTAATTTTTCCATAATTAATTAGATCAAATCTCTAAAAACATATAACCTTTATGACATTTACAGTTTTTAAGAAATATATGACCTTTGTGACCTGATAGACCTCTGTGACCTTTATGTTCTTTATAACTAACGTGACTTTACTTTGTAACTAATGTTTTGATGATCAAAATGATTTCTATGACCAATACGAGCTTTATGATATTTATGACAAAATATGATCTTTATCACCTATATGACCCTTATGACACAGGAATATGCTGAATGATATGACCAATATGACCTTGATAACCAATACGATATTTATGACTTTTATGACATGTATGACCTATAATGACTTATAATCTATGTCACGATCATTATTATAGAAATTAGCATAGTAGTAAAAATTAGAGTAGAAGCTTATTAATGTGATACATATTAGAATTCCTCTACTTTAAAAACCCGTGATATGACGCGTCATATGAATATATATCTTAATTCACTTAAAATACAACCCCTTGCCCCCATCCCTACCGTGTGACAATAAGTAACACCATCAGCCATATCAAAATAAATTTATGATTTATCTTAGTCATGCATATACGTTTTTACAAATTTTAATAAGTTAATAACATTTTGTTTTAAGTAATGAAGAGTACGATCTTTTTAGAGCTGCGTCCACTGTGCAGTTTCTACAATTACTCTTAAAAGTTATTTGTTTAAACTTTGTGTTTGTTTGACCTGTGTTAGGTTAGTGAAAGTTTTATTGTCTTTAAAACAATAAATGTCATTATAAATAAAAACCGATTCATGCGTCACCACTGAATATCTGAAATATTGTGGGAGACTTCAGTAGTTTATGGCGTGTGATGACAACTGATGACTCATTTCATTGTTTGTTTATTATACTGTAATAGACGTCCGTGATTCCGCAATAAATCCTAAAAGACGTGTATGTACGGTGCCGGCATCGACGCATATGGCCGTCCGCGATTCTAATACCCACGAGTGGCATTACACATTATTCGGTGATAATAGAGTGTCGGGGTGGCGTCGGGCGCTGTTCGGTCGGGGTCCTATCGGCCGGATCGTTGTACCGAGACCGCAAACAGTTAACGCGGTCACACATGGCCGGCCCGGGCTCCATCATCGCGGACATCTAGTCGTACATCGGTCCGACCTGTTTCCCGCGGGCAATCGCCACCCGCGTACCCCCGTCGAGGGGTGCAAACACGGCCGTGTCGACAGGTTGCGGCGTCAAGGGAGAGATTGGGGCCCGCGTCGGATCGAAACCGTAGTTTTAAGGGGGATTGCTAGTGTAGGGGTTTGATCTTTGCGAATTTTTTTACAGAAAAAAGTATGAGACGAGGAAATTTAGCCTTAGAAATTTTTAATTCCCACCTCCAAAATTTCCGCAGTAAGATGGATTTTGACGTAATTAGGCTCGTTGGATTCCTTGTAAAATTTACAAAAATTTGTTACCTATTTTTGTCATATACAAATCAGAAACTACATTACTGCACCTAAAAAATTCATTTTTGGGGTGCAATTTTTCCAGCCAATTAAAGAAAAAAATCATAATTCGAAAATACATTGTCGAAACGGGCTGAATTTGGTTACTCGGGGGTTTTTGGGGTCGCTGATCACGAATGTGATGTCAGAAATTGACCCCGATGAACCTGGGGACCCGGAACCCTGGTCACCAGGCCGATCCCCGAGGATTTCCCTCGAATTTGGCCTGAAACTAAACGAAAATGGTTACTCGGGGGTCTTTGGGGTCGCTGATCATGAATATGTTGCTAGTTTTGTTGTCCGTTACACCTGAAGGACCAGGAACCCTGGTCGCTAGGCCCATCCCCGAGGTTTTCCCTCAAATTCGGCCTGAAACTAAAGTATATTAGTGTTTTTTTTTTCAATGTAACTCACTGTACAATATTTTTCCCACAACCCAGAACTAAAAACATGTTTTTAATTTTTTTTTTTGTAACTTTAAACAAGCAATCATGTCATAATTTTATGAGATTCCTCTGGGTTTTGTTTGACACAGTTTACATGGTTATACCGGATGTCCCAGAGATTTCTGACCCATTTTGATCGTAAATATCTTTTGACAGAACGAACTTAGAAGGATGCTGTTTTTGCCAGCATCCGTCAAAGTTTAGTATTTCAAAAATTTTTTTTTGTACTATGTTAAATACTTGTTACTGTCCCACAGGGTGTTTTTGAAATATGGTCAAATTCAATGTTAAAATTCGCCACTGCTTTAAATGCTACACCCTATATGGTGTTTACACCAAATAATTGCTGCAATCTTCCGATTTCCAAAAATGTATAGTTCGTTACACTTTAGGTACTTTCAAAATGGGTAACTAATCTGATTTTTAAAAACATCGTGTTTTGGACGTCCCAGAAAATTCTGACCCATTTTGATCGTAAATACAGGTATCTTTTTTCGTACTCTGTTAAAAACTTGTTACTTGACCTACAGGGTGTTTTTAAAATATGGTCAATTTTAACATTAAAATTCACCACTATTTTGAATAAAACACCCTATATGCGTTTACGCCAAACAAAAGCTGTATTCTTCCGCTTTTCAAGAATTTATGGCTTGTTACACTTTACTTTCAAACTTTTGTTTGGTGTAAACATATGCCGAGTGTTGTGTTCAAAGTAATGGCGATTTTTTTATATTGAAATTGATCATATTTCCAAAACTCCCTATAGCGCAAGTAACAAGTTTTTAACCTAGTACGAAAAAACTTATTAAGAAAGTAAATCAATTGGTGAAAACCGCGTCCATCTAAATTCTCTCCGTGAAAATATATTTACGATAAAAATGGGTCACAATTTTCTGGAACGTCCAAAACACGATTTTTTTAAAAATAAAACTACTAACCCATTTGGAAAGTAAAGTGTAACAAACTAAACATGTTTGGAAAATGGAAGAATGCAGCTTTTGTTTGGTGTAAAGAGATACAGAGTGTTCATGAGGGCCTTCAAAATAGTGGCGAATTAGTCATTAGTGACAGACAATAATGTTTAAATGTCTTAGTTATTTATGGTAACAACTTAGTTAATTCTCGAGATCATTAATACAAGTAATATTTTTATCATTACAAAGGACCGTATTAAGCTATTTAAAAAATATACAAGTGTAAGTCTTTTTTAACACTGCTTGGCAGGTAAAAACATGTACACTGGTTAACTGTGAGAGATCACATACAAAAGTTTTGGGGGTATCTTCCATAATTTGAAGCACACTTTCTTTCAGCTGCTCTGTTTCTACACTAGGACGTTCAATAATTTTTGGTTCGTTCTACACTCCCTATGGAACTTCTAAAGAGTTGAATAATGTGGAGAAGAGAACACTTAAACGTGTTGTAGTCGATAATCACAACCACATCAGGAAAGGTTCCCGAAACTCCAAATAACAGTTTTCGAGAGAATACGTCTATTGTCCTTCAACTTTCCATTAGTTTCTGAAGTAGGAGTCCATAATTAAAGTTTTTTGTTGTGTGAATAGGTGTCATTTGTAGAATTTACACAAACTGTTTTGGATTAGAGCATTAACCTTTGACAGTTTGAAAGCTATCAAACGCCAAATCACAAAACAACAATTTTAGGTCTAAACCTATTCTCACTACTTGACGTTAAAATTTTCGGGACCTCGTTATAATTATGGCTATCATGTCAACTGAGACAATTTAAAAATATTCAAAATTAAAAATTTGTGGCGACTTTCAACTCTTCTTTTTTTCCCCTAAAAACGTCCCCTATTTGTTTTCACATCTATGAAGTTAGATGTTTAGACATCTATGAAGACCCTCGTTATAATTATGGCTATTGTGGCAACTAAGATAATTTAAAAATATTCGAAATTAAAAATTTGTGGTGACTTTCAACATTTTTTTTTTTTTTCCACTAAAATGTCCGCTATTTGTTTTTACATCAATTAAGTTTTTAGTTAGAAATGTGCTGACTAATTTATTTGTAGTATTTGTTCAAAATTAAATAGTTTTAAAAATTTATAGTCAATTAAATAAAGTAAAAAAATATTTTTTTAACATAAACTTTTTCTAAAATAAAAAAAAAATTAAAATTTTTTTTCATTTATTTAATATATTTATATAAAAATATTATATATATATTTATTCAGTAATTAATAAGAAGTATTTTTAAAAATAAAAAATAAAAAAAAAAAAAAAAAAAAATGTAAAATGAAGGAGAAAAATTTTAAAAAAAAATAAATTTTTTAAAAAAAAAGGAGGGGGAGAAAAAGAAAAAAAAAATTATAGTCAAGTGATATAATATTAAAATTAGGTAATTATAATAATAGTTTAAAGTATTTTAAAAGAATTATAAATTTTTATTTAAGATGAAATTTTTTTTAAAGGTTTTGTTATTTAATATTTTTAATTATTTTAAGAATAGAAATTCTTTTAGAAAAAAAAGGGTTATTAAAGTTTTTTATTTAATAGTTTTTAATTATTTATTTTAGGTCTTTTTTTATTATTATAAATAAATTTCCATTAAATAGGAAAATAAATAGGTAATATAGATATATTCCTAATAATTAGTATATGGGTCAAATTAGAAAAAATTTTGGGTTTTTAATATTAGGGATAATTATTTTATTAATATTTGACATAAAATTGATACTTTATATATTTAATAAAAAAAGTATAGATTATAAAAAAAGTGAAATTTAGGCTTATAGTGCCAACAATTGGGTATTCTACCCTATGTGTGTAAAATTCGACCGAGGCACTGGATTTTAAGATAAAATCAGTTCACTCACTTGTAAAAGGATGTTTTGAGGTTAATGTTTAAAATTACTTTTTGCCACATTATTTTACATAGTACCTAAATACTTTTGCACAAATTCAAAAAAGATTTTTTGTTTTGGATTTTTTACTTTCTACACTAGAATACTTCCTCATGGAATTACACCACTTCGTCAAATTAATTCAAAAATTAATAGAGAGAGGAGTCTCTCTGTCGGTACTTTTGATGTTAAACAACTTTTTTTAATTGTCAGCCATGCTCCTAGGATACTCAAAGTCAAAGCTGTTGTAGGCAATGATCTCGAAACTAATAGACTCCGCACATATGATATATCTGCATATGATTTGTTCAAAAGAGAAGGCGAAGGCGCCAGTTTAACTCTACTTGTTTGCTCGCCTCACAAATCAACAGAAGCCAAAATATAAGATAGCGCCGTGTTGCAGGAATAAAAATAAATTAATTAGTAAAGACTTTAAGTCGCGGAGATGAATAGGTTCAGATTTCGTTCACTAACATGAATTCTACCGCGTGCACATAACTAAAGTCGTTAATTATGTAATTTAGCTATTTCGGCATGTCCGTACTAAATAATCTCTTACGTAACATAACAACTTACTCATTACATTTTCATGACAGTTAAGAATCATCCTGTGGATGGCGGTGTTAATATATAATAACTAATACTTTTTCTAAGATAGCTACTGTAAAATTTCGATACCGATCACTTGTTTATTTATTGTGTATGTTTAATTTGTTGTAATGTTTACACTTGATTAATTTATGTAATGAAAATGAACATTCAACGTCTACTGATAACACTGGACAATATGCAAATTTGTTGATGCATGATCTGTATTGCACAATGTTGGAAGGTAACTCTTGATAGGTATCTCTATCTAGACAGTTGCATATATTTTTTATGCATATATTTAGTTGCATATATTTTATACTTTTGTCATAATAGATGCTGCATCTGTCAACATTACTAACCCTTTATCGGAATTACCTTGATTTGGTCATACGTAACCAAAACACTATATCACTATGTGCGATTTTTCGGTCCCTACAGGTTTCGAATAAATTACGTAAAATAGGGTTTTTAAATTTATCTAATGGAATGTCACTAGCTACAAATGCTTTTGTAAGTTCATAGAAAAAAACGCGGGTTATTAGAACTTGAAGAGTTCACATGTTTTGATTTATCTGAATAGTTCTTCCATAAAACGTACAGAGTTCACAAGTTATTTTTCCTATTACGTAGATCCCCATAAAAGTCAAAATTACTGCCAATCCAGGTTTGAAAGAGATCTTGTCTATTTTTGCGTCCTTTTGGCATGTTCAATTCGCCCTTATGTTGTCCAAGCACTCTAAGATTTAGAGTGCTTGGCAAACATTTGATTCACAATCACATTTATATGCGTAACGAAACACTTGGTATATACCTACAGTAGACGAAATGCCATAGCGCGGGTGTTCTTGACGGAGCGTGATTCTAAACTGGTTTTATTGCGATGTGATATTATGAATGATATGTTGCGCACAACATTACTCATTTCGGTTCTCTTGTATGTCAGACGCGGGCAGTCCATAATTCGCTGTGTTGTGCGAGCCGTTATTGAAATTGCTTATTTTAAGTTATTAAATACCTACGTGGTTTGCATATACTATTTCACATACAATGACGTGTTCCCCCTGCGATCCTGTTACGCTCCACGACTTATAGACTTTATTAATTAGGAAATGATATATTATGCAATATTGAAATTAAGATTTAGCTAAATAATGTTGGTTTTGCTTGTTTACGTACCTACCTATTTAAAAGAGTTTATTTTACGTACCTATTTAAGAGACCCGAGACAAACGAATATTTAATCTAGATAATAGGACACCTTAACTATGTATATTTTGTCACCAACTCTGTGTACGGTGGTACAGTTAGTGGGACACCTGGTATACACGCCTCGTCCGAGATGTCGAAAATTTCCGGCAAACAGGAAGGGATCTAACCAACGCCCCTATCAGGCAATGAGCAGCTCCTCCAAAGGCTTATGAAACTCCAAAACAGTTCCCAAAATAGAAATAAATCCAACCAATAGCCATATAAAAGTCCATATAAAAAGTCGAACTAAAATTCGAACTGAAAGTTGGAACAAAAGCCCAACCTAAAAGCCCTACAACCAAGATTTACGGTTTGAAAATTTAATAATAAATGAAGACCAGAATATAACTTACTTGGATGGTGGATGGCTTGAGGTGAACCAAGTGATATAACTTGGATTATGAAATCGGTCACCACGTACCAATCTATCGTAAAAGGTGTATTCAGATCCAGCAAACTTGCCGAATTATGTGTCGCCCTTAAGGTGACCACAACCACGCGAACACAATAATTTTAAACGAATTTTCTAAAAATCCCTTAGGAACACCAACGTGTTAACTTAAAGAAAATCGTCGACCACACCTTACTATCAGCGAAAGATACGTGACAAGACCCAAGTGAAATTCGTCGCTGGCTACTTCTTGCCTAGTTTTTTTTTCCTTTACAAAAACATCGCGGCCGCCGCGATAAAATACAACGTAGGATTGAATTTGAAATAAATCCTATGTAACAGACAAAAATGCATATGAACTGTAGAGATCGTTATATTTTCAATTATATTATTTACTCCAAATATTTCCCGACATAAAATTTACTAAGTTGCTACCTAGGTATACCGATATTCCTAGCTGTTATTTATTATCTCGGTTATCGAAATGTATGTTTGGTTGTCTACTATTCGGCAAGGAATCGGCAATAAATTTGAATTTATACCGGGTGGCACGGAGTTACTCGGATAAAAACTGAAATTGTTTGTAGGTAAAATTTTGAACGTTACAAATCCTTCATGTTATATTTATGATATACCCCAACTTACTCATGGAAGTAATTGCCATATCCTCAGATATTCCAACCATATACAAGTCAGAAGGAACCCTTCTTATCGCACACATATTTATTATAATCACAATTACGATTACGTATGGGATAGGTGCATGCCCTGTGCAGTTAAGCCGATGTTTATTGTGCCCTCACAGGCTAGTCATTCCGTAAGTCCTGTTTCCTTATGAAATTTAAGGACAGTTTCCAGAGGAGCGTCTGTTCCTTCTTTTGGTTCTATTGTTGTAGCCCCAAAGTTCGAATGCCAGCTAATAGCTGCCATTGGGCCAGCAATGGCAGCTTAAGCTGCCATTGTTATTCGCATAATATGTGGAAGGGGGCTTCTTCCTCCTCCTACAATCACACCTCCTGCAATCGGGATCATTTTTCACCCCAACTGTTTCAGCTGGTCTCTACCCAGTTTTATGACTTGTTCTAGGATGGTTCGCCAATGAACATCCGCGATTGTCTCAACCCTGGGACTTTCGTCTAGTGAGAAATATGTTTTTCTCTTAATAGGTCCTTTATGGCCCTCCTGGCTATCCGGTAGGCCAGACCGCAGGTGGGTTCAGGCCCCTCACACATGTTTAGTTTACGAGTCAACAAATTTTGAGGTTGATGGATGTAGTGTGGGATGATACATCACAAACTTATTAATATTTCCAGAATTTTGTTGTGGAGGTTGAGTACAATGATGGCCTGTGGTCGTTCAGATCATGCATAGATATGGTCTTTTCTTTTCTTCTGTTAATATTTAAATGATATATATATTTTTACAAGTTAATATTAATGACTTCATGAAGATCTTTAAAGCCAGAATACTGGCACAATGTGCCTCATGGTATTTTTAATCCCCTGATTTTTGCCCCCCTTTAGAGATATAAACAAATTTGGGACGGCTGTTCAATACAAAATCCGTAGGGCCTTTCATTGGAGGATAACTTCGGGTAGATAGAGGAGTGAAGCATCAGCTTGACTTGAAACAGTGTTGTAATGAGTACGTTGCTATAATAATAAAATAAGACTAGAAAGGTAGGATCGATTTTCAAAGAAATTAGTTGGGTAATACTTTGGTTAATCTAGAAGATAACACGAACAGCTTGAAAATAAAAAGCTCAAACTTTGTAGCGTAGTATTAAAACGTAACCCGCAGTAGGTATTATTAAGATAATTCAAGTAGAGCCAGTGGCGGCTCCCAATAATTTTATTTAGGAGGCTGTAGCTCCTTATGTGGCTATAAATTAATAATATGGCAATCACTATAAAAGAAAAAGTAATGTTAAAATGATTAGATTACGTTCAAGGAAAAGACACGCAGAACACAGACCAAGTAGAGATCAAGAAGGGAATATTCTAAGGTATTCAGGTAAGGTATCAAGCTAAGCTATACATTCATACTGGTCAGGTTCTGCCTGACATTTAAGCTGTTACATTACATCAAATTACACTACTGAATAAAACAAGAGCCGGGTATAGGATCAACATGAGAAGCCAGACAGCATGAGAAGCCAATACACACCTGCTGTACATGGATGATATAAATCTATTAAGTAGTTTCGAGACAAAACTTCAGTTACTCATTGAAACTATCAAGACGTTCAGCAATGACTTCTAAATGTCTTCTGACCTGATTACTGATCTTGACGACCTCGACCGTCTTATCAGGAGACTCCTAACTAAATTCAAGCACTTACACATAAATGATCAGACTCTACCTGTCGTGAAGACGATGTGGGAGGGACATACTAAATATAAAAAAATCTTCGCCTTAAGCAAGAAATTGACTTGAGAAGAAAATTACTCATCGACATGTTCTCTTAGTAACTGCAGTACCAAGGGAACAGTCTAGATAAACTCCTTTGAGTTTGGGATGTGAACTTCTGCAGGTCAATGTACCAACAGAACAGGAGTTCAACAGACATTTAATGGAACATACTTTACATGGTCGTTCTCCAAAAATGCTACTGTCAGTCCACACTGACAAGGAAAATTCACTAAAATGGCTTACGACGATACCAAAGCATTCCCAGTACCAATTCAGGAAAGGGTTATAAAAACCAGGAATTACCAGGAGCATATCCTGAGGGACGACGTCGAAGGCTTATGTGGGAAATATTGATATACAGTCAAAACTATAGTACACGTAATACGAGGGTGTTCTGCGCTAGCAGAGTAAGCATATTTCAGAAGGCACAATAAATTTACGAATAAACCATTGACACACAAGGACGGTGTTTTAACGACAGCTTCGCCACACCATAAATATTCTCCTGAAGTCGTGCTAAAATTGGAAGTAGCAGTGATCTACTTGGGTAGGCTAATTATTACCGGTCGAATAGTGGACTTCAATTGACAAAATATTGTACTGACCAACAGGGAACTTCGAACAGGTATCGTTGTAGATATCGCAGTGTCACTTACCCACAATATTCAGAAGACTGAAAGAGAAGATCGCGAAATACGAGTACCTAGCATTCGAGCTGAAACGACATTGGAGATTGGAGATTTTTTATTTTTTTTTGGATTGTCCTCAGATGCCGCTACCAAGCGGCAGAACATTACGTAAATATATACCAACTGCAGGGGAAGATGTTATAAATAAAATAAAATTGTATTAAACAATGCGCGGCTATGGTTGTACATTGATGAAACGACAGTTTCATTCAGAAAAGTTCAATCCCAACGAGGCTGCCGCCATTAAGGAAAGTCAGACAAAATTCCAAGACATGTCTGTTGAACCGGATTTAAAAACGATTTTCAAATACTATAAACATGACGCCATAGAAAATATGCAAGACTGTGCGTTGCCTTTAGTGGACTCACTGCAATAGTGAATGAAATAAATGAAGCATTACACGCTATAGATGACTTAAAAAATGAGTGCTTTAAAAAAAAGATCACCAGTGTCCTACAGAAAAACGCCGGTTTCACCAGATCGAAACAAATTTGTGAGTCCTTAAGTGTCTTACAAAATGTCCAAAGGTCGTTTTCACAATATAAAATATGTTTTCACCATTGCGAACATCAGTTAAAGATACAACCATTGAAACGTACCTGATGCTGGCAAGTTGTTACGGATCTTATCCAGTTTATGAGGTTCCAGCTAGTTAAGAGGTTACGTTTTGCATGAACTATTGTAACAGTTCAGCTGCTTTTATTACTCGTTAAATGCTTATTATTAGACCGATCCTGTGTTGCCGACCATTGCGCCGGGCTCTACTAATAATCTAATTCCTAGTGGGAGCGGGGAAGGGAAACCAACCCATCACCGTATGCAGTAGGCATAGGTAAATGTTTCCCCATTGAAGTGTGGCTATAAATTGGTACAAAAAAAGAAAAAAAAACAAAGAATAGTAATAATAAAACTCAACTCACCGGTATTTTAATCAAAATTCAACTGTTAATTTTGTGATTTTTAAGATAATTAGTTGCGGCACTTTCTCAAGGTGATAATTAGGAGAAAAATCGTAAAAAAAGGAGAGAAAAAAGGTTTTTTCGACTTTTAGGCACGAGAAATTAAAAAAAATATTCCGTTGTAGAGCTTGAAAAGACGAATAAAATAGTTTTCGGATCATTAAAATCGGTCAATAACTTTTTGCACAAAAAAATAAAAACCGCGGAAACTAGTGATTTTTCTATGTTCAATTACTCGGTCTGTAATTATCCTAGAAATGACCACCGCGCCCCGGTGGTGGGGGAACTCTCTCTCCCGCGGGTGTTGTTAATTTTTTATTTACCTTCAGATCATTCCAATGTTGTTAACTATGTGAACATGTGTAAATACACCTAAGTAAGAATAGCATTAAAAAATGTTTTGTAAACAAACTTCATTAACTAGGCACATCACCATCGCTTATGTCAAATAACCACTCCGCTCATTATTAATATTTTAGTGCGCTACCCCAGTTTAAAAAAAAACATCAATTTTCGTTCAGTAGTTCCCGAGAAATCTCAATTGTTTCCGGGTTGTCGAATTTGAACGCGCGCGATCGCTTTCCGGGCGCCCGCTCCGCCCGCGGAGAGAGAGTTCCCCCACCACCGCGCCACTTCCCCTTCGCTCGTGCGTCCACGCGGCCGCTCTCTAAAATTGCACGTTTTTCAGACGCGCTTTTGAGATACTTATTATTATCGGATCGACTTCAAATTTGATATGGTTGTAGAAGAAGTCTTCAAGAACACGTAGCTTTTTGCAAAATTGCTCTACGACAATTATTGTGGAAATATTGTGGAAGACATTTCTAGGATAATTACAGACCGAGTAATTGAACAACGAAAAATCGCTAATTTTCGCGTTTTTTTTTTGTGCAAAAAAGTTATCAACCGATTTTAATGATCCAAAAACTATTTTATTAGTCTTTTCAAGCGCCATAACGTGATTTTTTTTGTTTTTTACTCAACATTTATTTTTGTGCCTAAAAATAGAAAAAAACCGTTTTTTTTGCAACTTTTTGTAACGTTTTCGCTATGTTCCTACAATATTTCGCTGTCCAAAACATGTGCATTCCATTGAGACGATGTTTTTCCTTATAAAACCGTTGAGAAAGTGCCGCAACTAATTACACAGGTCTACAAAATAAAAAAGTTCTGTCTTTGCAATCAGACCCATTATTTCCTATGTATTTGGATGCACTGAAACCAAATTTGGCAAAAAAATTTTTCTACTGCATCAATTTTTCTCTCCAGCCCCATATAACCTCCATAAACTCTTATTGAGGAAATTTTTTTGAAAACATTTCTTTAATTATTTATTATGACCTTTGTTTTGTTTTTTTTTTTGTTAATGATCACGAATCTGAAGTCAAGAATAACTTTCGACTTAATGACAGCTGTCAACAAGCTGTCAAATTTCATTAAAAAGTAAAAAGTTGATATTCTGATTACGATTCTGAAGTCAAAAATGAATTTTGACCTAATGACAGCGTCAGAAAGCTGTCAAAATTTCTAAAAAAAGACAAAAAGATGATGTTTAGTACATGCTTATATACAGGGTGGACCATTTTAACCTTTAATAGGAAATAACTCGGCCGGTAAGCGAAAAAATAAAAAAGTTTTATACAAAAGTAGTTGAGCAAGGACGTACGACCATAACCTTAAATTTTACCTGAGGGTTATTTACCGTTGACCTTGAGGGTTATTTGAAGGTCAAAATAACTTTTTCAAATGGAAACCACTATTTTTGACCCCGGATTTCAAAAGACCGGGAAATTTTACGTCCAAAATGGTACTTGTCAACAAGGTCATGGCAAGGTCGAATGAAGGTCAAATTTTCGAAAATTGTTAAATAACGAGGGTTAGCTCGGGATAGAGATTGGAAACAGTACAATTTTTCGGTTTTTAAGGTTATATCAAGGTAAAAGCCCCTCGTTATTTAACAATTTTCGAAAATTTGACCTTCATTCGACCTTGCCATGACCTTGTTGAGAAGTACCATTTTGGACGTAAAATTTCCCGGTCTTTTCAAATCCGGGGTCAAAAATAGTTGTTTCCATTTGAAAAAGTTGTTTTGACCTTCAAATAACCCTCAAGGTCAACGTCGAGGTCAAATTTAAGGTTACGGTCGTACGTCCCCCTCCTTGCCCAACAACTTTTGTAAACAACTTTTTTTATTTTTTTCGCTTACCGGCCGAGTTATTTCCTATTAAAGGCTAAAATGGTCCACCCTGTATATAAACATGTACTAAACATCATTTCTTTATCTTTTTTAGAAATTTTGACAGCTTGCTGACACTGTAATTAGGTCAAAATTCATTTTTGACTTCAGAATCGTAATCAGCAACCCAAAAAATTAAATAATATGCATTTAATATCAACTTTTTACTTTTTTAGTGAAATTTGACAGCTTGTTGACAGCTGTCATTAAGTCGAAATTTATTCTTGACTTCAGATTCGTGATCAGCGACCAAAAAACCAACGTAAAGGTCATAAAAAATAATTTAAGAAATTTTTTCAAAAAATTTCCTGTATAAGAGTTTATGGGGGTTATATGGGGGTGGAGAGAAAAATTTATGCGGTAGAAATTTTTTTTTGCCAAATTTGATATCAGTGCATCAAAATTCATAGGAAATGATGGGTCTGACTGCAAAGACAGGACTTTTTTTATTTTGTAGACCTGTGTTATTTTAAAAAATAATCTACGCCGCCTGGACTATTCTGATGGAAGGCGGACGCGAATCCTTGAGGTGATATGCAGCCGCCGCCACTGCGTATGGTCGTAATAGCTCCGCTAATCTGATTCTAAATTAAGTGGCCTTATAATTTTAAGGTAGCACTAGCATCCGAGTGGGCATCAGCGTACACCCCGGACAATCGAACGAAATAAAGCGCTGCCATTACTTCTTCGGAGCGGCGATCCGGGCAGATAAGACGGTGCGCGCACCCGGCCGTTTATTAAAGAGCCCGGAATGGGCGAGGTGTCTCTCGCGGGCCGCTTATCTCCCGGCGCTTATTAAATCAGACCGTCCATTTGCCCGGCTTTTTTTCGAATACTAATTGCGTTTATTAGTGTTTACGATTTCGGTTCGGTTAAAAATTGCAGTGGTAATGAGTAGAGCCCGTAGGTTAATAATAGATTCCAGGACCGGTCTTACTGCGACTGGAATATTGTTATAATGAGCCATGCAAAAACGTTGTCAAATCTGGCTATGAATTTTGTTGTTATCATTCTTTGTTAACAGTTAGCAAACTGTTAACAAACTTTGTTGCCACTTTTGACAAGTGGCTGCCACAATTAAACAAAATAAATAATGGCAGTCACATAATGTAACAACCTCGACAATTAAATAAGGTTATGAGTTTATTTATGTTGGCCGAGCTTTTTCTGCTCGGCCAACTTTGATGACGTTTTTTTTTGGATGGCTTGTTAGGTGCCATATTAATAAAGTACATCGTCAACTCCTTTATACAGTTTGTGTAAAGCCGACATCGGCCGGTTGCGAAAAAGGACAAATGCTACACATCTCGTTCTAACAACAAGCACAGGTGGTGAGACGGCCGGTCTTATTCCCCTCACTACTTTCTATGCGTGTGCGGTTGCTTCTTATCAGTCGACTCACTTCGGTTTGTCATTTTTCATAACTGGCCCATGTCGGTTTTACACACACGGTATATGTACATAGTACAATCGTAGTTCAATCAAATAACGTCGTCATATTTCGAAATATAACCCGTCTGACGTGTTCGGCGCCACACTACCAAAGGTCGAATCACGAACGTGAACATAATTTATATTTATTATTAGTACATACTAGTTAACTTGCTATTGCTAAATTGTTCTGTGTCTAAATGTATATGATTGTAGCTCATTTGCTGATTGATTGGTCTACAACAAAAACCACCACATGTGTAAGATGAGATCTGTACATTTCGGAACGCACTGAGAGTAGTATCCTGGTAAAATACACATCTGTTATTAACATCCGAGCTCTAGTAATGAGAAGTTGGTTGTTGGCTCGTTGCCCTCTCAGAAGGTTTGTTTACGTTTGAGTATGAATTTGTTGTTGTACAGTTCCTACAATGCACTAAAATTAGCTTTGCCCTTGACTGCATAATGCGCGGTAGACAAACCCTGAAATTATGACCGGGGCTCATTTATGTTGTAGCTGCAATCGCGAACGCTTCAAAAGTACGATCTGGTGAACAATTATTTGTTTGCGAATATCTTTTTCGTATATATTGCGATATGTAAATATTTGCTAGTTTTGAACATTGTAAAATTAGTGCATGTTTTGAATTGTACATCAAAATACATCAAATTCGTATGACTGTCCCTACTTATTTAATTATATATTAGGATTTTTGCCTTATTCCGAACGAGCTTCGGTATGGCGTAACGCTGTTGTTATTATATTCACAAAATAGAAAGAAAACCACATGTTTTATTATCATACGAGGTGTGTAAATTAAGTAATGAGACAGGCAATGTAGCGACCGATCTAGCAACACTGTGGGGACGGGACTTGGAAGGGCGGTAGGTTAACATGCCGTTTGTTTTTTCTTTGCGACTGTTTTCGTAAATCGTTTTTTTCTAGTGCGTTTTAAAAATGAGTGACATTAATTTTGAGCAACGGTGTGCCTTCAGATTTTGCTTCAGACTTGGACTCAGCGCAACGGATACTTTTGCAAAACTTCAACACGCCTACGGAGACAGTGTTTTTTCAAGAGCCCAGGTTTAAAGCATTTTCAGAAGGAAGAGAGTCCACGGAAGGCCTTCATCTTCAAGAATCGATGAAAATGTAGACAGAATACGGGATTTTGTTAAATTTGAATCACACCACTGTTCATCCAGATTTTGACTAACGAATTGGGGATTAGAACAATCTGCGCAAAAATGGTTCCAAAAAACCTTTCGCAGGAACAAAAGGACATCAGGAGAGGAAAGTGTCTTGTCTTTTTGAAATCGATTGAAAATGATCCCCATTTTGTGGAACATGTTTTTGGTGATGAGACTTGGGTGCTTGGGTGTTTGAGTACGACCCGGAAACCATGCGCCAAAGCATGGAATGGCAACCTCAAACACTCGCAAGACCCAAAAAAGCAAGAATGAGCAAGTCGAAGATCAAATGCATGCTGATTTGCTTTTTTAATAGACAGGGAATTGTCCACAAAGAGTTTGTGCCTCCAGGCAAAACAGTAAATAAACACTTTTCCAGAGAGGTCCTTGAAAAATTTCTAAAAAGGGTCATGCGAGACCAAGATGTGAGATCAAACATCAAGAACAACTGGATGTTGCATCACGATAATGCGCCTTGTCACACAGCCATTTCAGTAAACGAGTTTTTAACCAGTAAAAACATTCCTGTGACTCCTCAGCCTGCTTATTTATCTGACTTGAGTCCTTGTGACTTTTTTCTCTTCCCTATATTGAAAAATCACCTCTTGAGACCATAGAAAATATTCAAACGGCTGTAACCGACCAGCTGAAGGCTATTCCAGTATATGAGTTCCAGCACTGCTGTGAGGAATGGAAGAACCGTCTCCAGCGCTGTGTGGCTATCCAAGGAAGTTAATTTGAAGGAGACAGTACTGAATTCTAATTTTGTACGAATAAAAAAATAAAAATAAAAAATCAGTCTCATCACTTAATTTACACACCTTGTATACAACGATATATTGAAAAAAAAAGTCAGTCTACTTTTAATTAAGTAGTAGTTGTAAGTTTATAACCTTATTAAATTGTCAAGGCTATCACATTGTGTGACAGCCAATATTTATTTATTTTACAGTTGTGACAGCCACTTTTCACAGAGAAGTTTGACAACGACAAAGTTTCGCTTCGAGTTTCGACATAACCGCTATTTCCATTTCTTTCATTCATGGCCAGACTTGATGACGTTATATTTGAATGGCTTATTAGAACAAAAGGAAAGTGACAAAAACAGTAACCTAAATGTTTTTGAATGTTGCAGTTCTGCAGGTAAGGAACGGTAACAATAAATAAAGATTAGATAGTCAAAAGTTAGGAAACGTAGGAAATGATTAAATGGCCTATGCTTCAATTTAAAGGGTGTCCCATAATTCACGTAAGATTTGAATTTGCCGCCATTTTTGCGGTAATGTGTTGGCAACCAAAAAAAAGAAAACAGTTTAACAGTTGGCAGTTTAGGGTTAGTAAAAATGGAGCACTACACAAAAGAACAACACGTTTCGTTTGTGAACAATATTTTAAAAATAATGAAAGTTTGGCTGCTACAGTTGGCAAATTTCGTACAAAATATGATCGGAATATTGATTAACTTCGTCAACTGTGAAGAGAGTAACAA
Source organism: Aromia moschata (assembly GCA_029963805.1). NCBI lineage: Eukaryota > Metazoa > Arthropoda > Insecta > Coleoptera > Cerambycidae > Aromia > Aromia moschata. The sequence continues at coordinate 62,264 of JAPWTK010000705.1, forward strand.
GCCGTTCAAATGGTAATATCGAAGCAGTGCGGGAGAGTGTTGGTGAAAGTCCAGGAAAATCGATTCGGCGTCGTAGATAAGAATTGCAAATTTCAAGAAGCTCTCTACAGGTTATATTCACTGAAGATTTGCATTTCCACGCTTACAAAGTTCAATTCACACAAGAACTGCAGCCTAATGACCATGCATAGCGAAGAGAGTTCGTTGAATTGATTATTGAACAACAAGTGAATGCTGATTTTTCGAGCAAAATCATCCTAAGCGTTGAAGCTCATTTTCACCTTGATGGCTTCGTTAATCGTCAAATTTGCCGCATTTGGGGTTCAGAGAACCCACATGTGATTGTCGAAAAACGATTGTCACTGTTTGGTACGGATTTTGGGATGAAGGCGTCATTGGACCATACTTCTTGGAAAATGAGGCTGGTCAAGCAGTTACTGTTACTGGTGCTTGATATCGCAACATGATAACCGAGTTCTTTCTGCCTAAATTGGATGATATTGATGTATATATGGATTCAACAAGATGGTGTGATATGCCATACAACCCGTGAAACAATCAAATTACTGCATGAGACATTTCCTGGTCGTGTACTTTCTCGTTTCGGTGACCAGAATTGGCCCCCTAGATCATGTGATATAATACCATTGGATTTCTTTTTATGGGGTTATTTGAAGTCAAAGGTCTATGTCAACAAGCACCCGAGCATTGAAGGAGATTAAACAGTGCAATAACGAATTTTAGCCACATTTATGCAAAATAGTCATGGAAAATTTCGACAAAAGATTGCTTATGTGCCAGCAAAGCCGTGGAGGTCATTTTCCGATGTGCTATATCATACGTAACCCTACCTATGTACTGGAGTGGGTACTGGAACCTTCGGCGTAGAAACAAAAAACTGGACGTTTTCAACGAAACACCGAACTACTACACTTTTCTCGACGCGCGTTTCGCCAACCAAGTTCTTCAGGCATCTTCAGGAGAAGATTAAAACTGAAAAGTTTTACCGAACTACTACACCAGGAGTATTTTCAGTAGTAATCTTCAGGAGAAGATTAAAACTGAAAAGTTTTAATCTTCTCCTGAAGATGCCAACTTGGTTGGCGAAACGCGCGTCGAGAAAAGTGTAGTAGTTCGGCGTTTCGTAGACCGAAACGTCCAGTTTTTTTTCTTACCTATGTACTTAATGTTTCAATAAAAAAAATGTGTTTTTTATTTAATTTAAATCTTGCGTAAATTTTGGGACACCCTTTACAAAGATATGTAATTTCACTTTTGACAAGAAGTAGATACGGTAAAAAACATTGTTTTGTGATAACATGTATGATGTGTTCCTGTTTCAAGGACATATCTATTCGAAATACCTGTTCTAAAAATCATTTTTAGGGCCGTATAACCGAGGACTAGAGTCGAGAAATTCGCAGATACTAACAGAATCATATTAAGGGTAAGTGGATCGCAGTGACGGTTGGTGGAATTAAAAATTCTCGTATTTTCGTAGGAAACATAGGACCCACATCATATCTTAGCAAATGATTAATAAACCCAAATAGAATGCTACAATAGAAAAAAAGTGAAATGCAACTTTCAACCAGAAAATTTTGAAAATGTTTTGCAAAATATTTGCGAAATATTTTTTCTTGTGAAAAACAAGTGCATACGAAGTATTTTTATTCTTGTTACTTTTTTTGAAATTTCGATACCTATCTGTTAAAGTTATGGACGTTGTAATTTTTATTTCATACCGGACTTTCTGATATTCAATAACTGTCATTAAAAGTTTTTATACTTAATTTCATAACTGTGGAAAAGAAAATCCATAAATATTTACAAGTCAATACCAAGATTTTCGAATTTGTAGTAGTAATATTACACTCAAATAATCTTCTATTTGAGTGTAATATAACTCTCCAAAATATGTTTTGGGCTCTACAGATCCAACTGTCAATGCTACCTACTTCTTCTTAATGGAATAGGTTTTGTTAGGATCCGAGATTTTTCGATTCTACTGATGACCGTACCAGATTGTACTGTATTGTTTATGTTTTTTTACAAACAAGTTTGATTTATTTTTATAAACTAGATGTTTCGGTCGTCCCCATAAGAAATAATCAAATGCGCTATAATCTAGAGAACAAATAATTAAAAGACTGTAAAAAAAATTCTTTGCCAAAAATGAAGTTAAAAAAATCTTTAAAAGAATGCAACAACCTTATTACTCCTTCACTGAGACCAAAATTACAATTGTCAAATCCAGTAATAGGGTAATACCCCCGGTTTTGGCCACATTAAACATAAATCGGACTTTGTTAATACCTACTATCTCATAGAATATTTCATTACGTTTGTAAAAGAAAGAAATAGAGTTATGATCTGAGATTGAACTGCCACGCTGAAAAAGAGATGGCGCGAAGGGCTTACTTTTGGTAAAATAAAATGTACTGCAAAATCGTATTCCGTCAGTTTTGGCCAGAAGCTCTGTAGTTATGGCCACTTAAAATTTTAGTTTTGGCTAGAAGCTCTGTAGTTATGGCCACTTAAAACTTTAGTGTTGGCCAAGTAGGTAGGTATTTATTGTTGGGAATTTTATAGAACAGAAGGTAGATATGTACTAGGTAGGTAATAGCACACAAATATTGAAAATTATAGGTAGTTATTTCATTTATTAAAAAGAAAAGCAAACTACTCCTAAAAATATGAAACTTTATAAACCGGACAAAAGACTAAAACGCATCACGTAGGTAATTCTTTGGTCGTAAGTTAAAACAAAAACTCTTGCTCTCAACTCTGGTATTTGTCTATTTCAGATACACTGTAGAGGCCTCGGTTATTTTTCTTTTTTTAGTTCGAATATATAATCTACTATGTTTCTTTGAGAATAACGACATATATCTTCTGTAAATGGCCACTTCCAATCTTCCCCGGATTTAGTCATTGCAGATACTAATAGCAAATCTCCTCGTTCCTCCAAAATTTTTCCTGGGTACAGACAATTGTCTTACAATCACGAATTAATTTTCAGCTATCTCACAGTTATTTTCGTTATTTAACGTAACATTTGATCTTTCTGATCTACAGTTAGATTTCCTTCCAGGTCTGCTTTTCGGAATGGAATGTTTTGACCCATTTGCTTGCTCTCCTGATGTTACATCAATTTGTACACTCGGGCACTCGTTTTCTTTTTCTTGTTCTACCGTATGTTTCTTTTTATTTCGTGGTTTTGGTTGATCCGATTTACTTTTCTTTGATTTCAATTCATTGTCCCTTTCTTCTTTTTTTCTATTTCGTTCATCTCTTCCTTCATTTTTTCGTTTTTCTGCTTCCAACAGTTTTTGTGGCTTTTCCTCCTGGGCTTTAATCCATATATCATGTGTGAGAACTGACATAAACGGATCTCGTCTATTTAGATTTCTTTTGGGTGTTGTCGTTATGTGGGGAACAACCAAAGTGTTATTTAGAATAACATTTTTTTTTCATCAGTTTTATCGCTATTATGACGTTCATTATGACCCTTCTGAATATAGAGAGGTTTTCTAGTCAGACTTTGTTCCAACCCTTCATTACATTTTAGTTCGGTTATCTCTGCTTTACCCTTGATTTTACCTGTTTGGTCCTTTTCTCTGTTCTGTTGATACAGACATTTTGTTAATGTCTGTATCAACACATTCACCATTTTTGTCATCTTTCTGCTCTGTACTGTCTTCTTTCTCATTGTTGTCTGCTATGAAAGCAATAGTAGAACTACCCTCATGTTGTTCTGTGATACTTTATTTTTTTAATTCTATTTCTTTTTCGCTTTTCTGTAGTCTCATCCAGTAGCATTACAAACGAATCCTCTACCCCCATTTCATCTCGCTTTGCCGCAAAAGGGATATCCTCTAATATTTCTTGTCATTGCACTGGATCTTCAAACTCTGGAAATGGAAATTCGATAATATCATTATCTACATTATCCTGCCCAACATCAGATGTTATTTGGTTCGATAATTGGAAAAGCATTAAAGCTTCCTTCCGGTTTGGTGTCATGTTCAGTAGCTTACATATTCTAAATTATATCAAAATTTCAGGGTCTATTTTGGATTCAATGTATATTAAATGACTCAAGTCATTAATAATCTGTTCTGTATCTATTGGGTTTTCCACATCTCCATAATTTTTCTTTACACATTTGCTGTAATGCATATTGTTTGCCTGAAAGGGAAATAATCCACATGCTCGAAATCCGTTCTGAATTATGTCTTCAAATGAATCTCTTGAAATTATTGCGTGCTGTAAAGCTGGAACATTATGCTTCTTTAATTCTTTGCCTCCATTTTCCATTTTCCAAAGACTGATTTCCTTTTTCCATCTAGTTTTTAAAGGATGGAACACGGAAACGTAACGGCTGAAGGATGTGAGTTGAATTTAGGTATAAACAAATCAGAATTATTTTGTTTTCCTTGCAGAATTTAGTTAGTTCTATACTAAGATGCGATGAATGGCGATTCAAAAAAAATTATTACTGGAAACTCATATTTTTCCTTCACAAACCAAGGATATAATACATTTTGAAAATATTGCAAAAATGTCTCCGCAGTAATCCAACCATTCTTGAATTTTCCAATTCCCCAGTCCTTTGTAGGTAATGCTTCGAAGTAAACTTTAGGAATCCGTTGAAATTTATAAATCGTTAAAGTAGGTGCAAACTCTCCATTCGCATTAACAGTAATTAATGTGGTAATATTCTCCTTATAACTGTTTGCTGAAGTTCCACATACGGGTTTGCCCTTTTCTGCTAAAACACCCCCCCCCAGATGGATTGGTGCAAAGTGCTGATTCGTCCATATTCCAACACCTACGTGGGTCTTCCAAAATCACTGCATTTTCTCCAAGAAGCTCTAGAGTTTGCTTAAACCATCCTCTAACCTTATCCTCCGGAACAATTGCTCTTGCCTTGTTAAGATACTCCGACTGTTTATACGATAGTTCTGGATGCCTTTTCATGAAGTTCCTGTACCATGTTTCTCTAGACAACTTTTGGACGGAATAGAACAGGCCGTCTTTATTTACTCGTGAGGAGATCCCTCACGAGCACACTCTTTTAACCACTCGCAAAGTTTACCTTCAAGATCTTGTCCTAAGACACAATCGGGACCACGTTTTGCAATGGTTTCAGGTGCTCGACCTGCTACTTTGTGTCTCAGAGTAGTCCTGGGAATATTGAAGGTTTTACTGGCTGTTGCTACGGGCATTCCATTTCTAACTGCCAATAATGCATTTTTAAGTCGGATTTCCTCATATTTCTTATCAGTCGTATTCATATTACTAAAAAAGATAATGGAATATAAATCACAATGAATTATATTTTAATAACCAAAACTGCCGCCATTACCCTACCTAAATTAAATTCTGTAAGACCAATTGTCTCAGCGATAGGATCCCCAACTTATATTTTATTAAAATGGTTAACGAACGTGTAAGAAAATTTGCCTATTGCACAAACACGTTTTTCAGTTAAACATTCTAGTGAGTTCATTGACAATGTCAAAAATATCCAATTGCAAGAAGATGACATTTTGGTCTCGTTTGCTGTATGCTCATTGTTTCCAACTGTCCCAATCCCGCAAACTTTGGACGGCCTCAGAGAATTACTCGAATTAAATGGTTTAGACGATAAAATTATTAAGGAACACATTCGGCTTACTAGTATTTGTATGAATCAAAATTGTTTTCAGTATAATGGTGAATATTTGAGGGAACGGCAATGGGTAACTCCTTGTCTCTTTTCACTACAATTTTTTTTATGAGTAAATTTGAGACATAAGTAAAGTAGAGTCTGGTTCAGGTATGTGGACGATATCTTCGCGGTATTTAATACAAAAGCAATTAGTTTATATAATTTTGTTGCTAAATTAAATAACCGCTTCCATACCATAAAATTTACATATTAAATGGAATACAATGAACAGATACCATTTTTAGATGTATTAGTTATTAGAAGTAGTAAAAAAACACTGGACGTTTTCTACTAAACGCCGAACTACTATACTTTTCCCGACGCGCGTTTCGCCAACTAAGTTGGCATCTTCATTTTAATTTTAATCAGGAGAAGATTAAAACTTTTTAAACCACCCATTTTTAAAAAACGAGTTTTAATCTTCTCCTGAAGATGCCAAGTTAGTTGGCGAAACGCGCGTCGAGAAAAGTATAGTAGTTCGGTGTTTCGTGGAAAACGTCTAGTTTTTTGTTTTTACGCCGTAGATTCCAGTACCCACTCCAGGATTAGAAGTAGTGAAAATAAGTTAGAGTTCGATTATTATAGGAAAGAAACCGTTAGTATTAGATATATTGCCAACGATCAATCACACCATCCTTTTCAACATAAAATGGCAAATTTCAATTTTCTAATTCACCGTTTGTTAAATTTCCCCCTCAGTAAAGAGAGGTTTGAACACGAGAAAAAATTAATTAAGAACATAGCTAAGAATAACGGTTACTCAGTCCATTTAATAGATAAGTTAAGGAAGCATAAATTTAAGAGAACCCTGTACAATTCCACGACTTTTCGAAGAGATACTGACAATTCGAAATTTGTTTCGTTACCATATGAACCTAAATTCACCCGCGAACTAGATAATATTTTTAAAAATATTAATATCAATTTGGTTTGTAATTCTAAAAATAAACTACAGATGCTTTTGGGTAACCCCAAAGATAAAATCGACAATAACGAAAAGTCAGGAATATACGAAATAAGTTGTAAAGACTGCGATCAAAAGTATATTGGGCAAACAAAAAAGATCTATTTTGACTAGATTTAAAGAACACATGGCTCATTTGAAATATGGCAGAACGGAAAAATATTGCGTTGCCCAACACGCTTTTGACAACAACCATAGGATAAATATAAATAATTTAAAATTAATTAGAAATGTAGACAGTTGGATGTTTTTGAAAGTTTAGAAATCATTAAGTGTAACAGTAGTATGAATAAGGATAATGGTCCGATACCCACCAGTCCACTGTTTACTCTGATAAGCAAAAACAGATGTTACGCTTCAGTGAACCGTGGCAACCAATTTAGTATAAATAGTGTAAGTGTGTAGGTTAGAATTTAGTTAAACGCGCGTCGTAAAAAGTATAGTACTTCGATGTTTCATGGAAAACGTCCAGTTTTTTGTTTCTACACCGAAGGTTCCAGTACCCACTCCAGGATAATCTAGAGAACTTGTCGGTCATTTTATATTCTAGACCTATAACGTTGGTAGCGTTGAAGAAGTCCTAAGACTCTTGCATGCATAGCAAATTGATTGAATAACAATGTTTTGATATGCATTAACAAATGCGTTATTATCTATGATCACCGATTATTCACAAAACATTCAATTAATTCAAGCGCCGTTCTGTATACATTAAAGTGAAATGCAAGATATGATACTTATCAACTCACCAGGTTTTCTCTCTTGATTCAGCAATAAACTTTTTCCCATTTATTCTGTTCGTGCTTCTTTAAGTGGTCACTTTGTATAATAAACTTAAATATCGATACAGGCAGACTAAAAGGTGTAAAAAACTTATTTGGTTTTAGCGACGTGTAATTATGGCATAGGCGTCTACAAAAATTCATGAGAATTATTCATGAATGGAGATTCCAGTTAATTACTTTTAGCACGTGTCGGCTAACAACAAATTGCTAAGACTTGATTTAATAATTATACAGGTACCAGTCAGGTGTTTTCAACGTTGTTCAGATTATATTAAACGTTTCCTTTATACCGAGCTGAGTGTGTCTTTTTTTTAAGAAACCTAATATTCAATCAACCTAACGAATCACGATGGGTACAAAAACTAGCCAGTTGTTATTCTGTCCTTTTTATTTGAGGCCTGTCGTTTTTGGTTTCCCAATTAGCTACCTTTCAAGTTAAATTTTAAATAAAAAAGACTAAGAATGGAGTCTCAATTCAAGCATCGAAAATATTGTGAATTAAAAGTAGTCAATATCATATTACAAAAAACTGCACGTTTTCCACGAAACACCGAAGTACTATACTTTTCTCGACGCGCGTTTCGCCAACTAAGTTGGCATCTTCAGGAGAAGATTAAAACTAAATTCTAGCCTACACACTTGCACTATTTATACTGAATTTGTTGCCACGGTTCACTGAATCGTATCTGTCTTTGTTTATCAGAGCAAACAGTGGACTGGTGGGTATCGGACCATTGTCCTTATTCATACTACTGTTACACTTAATAATTTCTAAACCTTCAAAAGCATCCAACTGTCTACTGTTTGTTACATTTCTAATCAATTTTAAATTATTTATGTCTATCCTATGGTTGTTGTCAAAGCGTGTTGGGCAACACAAGATTTTTCTGTTCTGCCATATTTCAAATGAGCCATGTGTTCTTTAAATCTAGTCAAAATAGATCTTTTTTGTTTGCCCAATATACTTTTGATCACAATCTTTACAACTTATTTCGTATATTCCTGACTTTTCGTTATTGTCGATTTTGTCTTTGGGGTTACCCAAAAGCGTCTGTAGTTTATTTCTAGAATTATAAACCAAATTGATATTAATGTTTTTAAAAATTGTGTCTAGTCCGCGGGTCAATTTAGGTTCATATATGGTAATGAAGCAAATTTCGAATTGTCAGTATCTCTACGAAAAGTCGTGGAATTATACAGGGTTCTCTTAAATTTATGCTTCCTTATTAACTTATATATTAAATGGACTGAGTAACCGTTATTCTTAGCTATATTCTTAATTAATTGTTTCTCATGTTCAAACCTCACTTTACTGAGGGGGAAATTTAACAAACGGTGAATTAGAAAATTAAAACTTGCCAGTTTTTGTTGAAAAGGGTGGTGTGAATCGTTGGGAATATATCTAAGAGTCGCGGTTTCTTTCCTATATACATCAAACTCTAACTTATTTTCACTATTTCTAATAATTAATACATATACAAATGGTAGCTGTTCATTGTGTTCCATTTCATATGTAAATTTTATGGTAGGGAAACGGTTATTTAATTTAGCAACAAAATTATCTAAACTATTTGCTTTTGTATCAAATACCGCGAAGATATCGTCCACATACCTGAACCATACTCTAGGGAATTACTCGAATTTATCTCTTACTTCTGTCTCAAATTTACTCATAAAGAGATTTGCAATGAATGGTGACAAGGTGACCCTTGTGAAAATATTCACCATTATACTGAAAACCATTTTGATTCATACAAATACTAGTAAGCCGAATGTACTCCGTAATTATTTTATCGTCTAAACCTCTAAACCATTTAATTCGAGTAATTCCCTGACGTAGTCGAAAATTTGCGGGATTGGGACACTTGGAAACAATGAACATACATCAAACGAGACCAAAATTTCACCTTCTTGCAATTGGATATTTTTATTGCTTGTTTGTGCAATAGGCAAATTTTCGAACTCGTTATATTCGTTTTCGTTTCGAACGTTTCGAATATATATTCGCCGAAATCTAACGTAATCACCATGTTCATGTTAGTAGCATCTGCGCATGTCAAATTCAAACTGCGACAGCGCTCGGGGACTCGCCTATTGATAAATTTTTCATTAAAATGGCTTTAATATCCCTTACAGACCGATCACCAAAATACCATTTAATTATTTGAACTTTTTGGTCAATGTGATAAATATAAATTTTTATTTTTATTAATGTATGTAGTGCTTCTACAATACGCTCCTAATAACGCACTTTTCTAATCAGGCACTAGACCAGAATAAAATATAAAATGGTATTTCAAATTTTAACTCAAGCAGCCCTACTAACAGACCGGATGCCTTTCATACGCCTGCGCTAGCGACTAGATCGCGATTGGTTCGGATTGGACCTCATGTTTACAATGCTCAATAAAGAAGTTAAATTATCAATTGCCCTTCATTCGGCTATGTACGCATTAGGGTGCCGCTTACTGTATAGGAAAGAAGCCACGACTCTTAGATATATTCCCAACGAATCGTACCACCCTTTTCAACATAAAATGGCAAGTTTTAATTTTCCAATTCCCCGTTTGTTAAATTTCCCCCTCAGTAAAGTGAGGTTTGAACATGAGAAATAATTAATTAAGAATATAGCTAAGAATAACGGTTACTCAGTCCATTTAATAGATGAGTTAATAAGGAAGCATACATTTAAGAGAACCCTGTAGAATTCCATGACTTTTCGTAGAGATACTGACAATTCGAAATTTGCTTCGTTACCATATGAACCTAGATTCACCCGCGGACTAGATAAAGTTTTTAAAAATATTAATATCAAATTGGTTTATAATTCTAAAAATAAACTACATACGCTTTTGGGTAACCCCAAAGACAAAATCGACACTAACGAAAAGACAGGAATATACGAAATAAGTTGTAAAGATTGTGATCAAAAGTATGTTGTTCAAACAAAAAAGATCTATTTTGACTATATTTAAAGAACACATGGCTCATTTGAAATATGGCAGAACAGAAAAATCTTGTGTTGCCCAACACGCTTTTGACAACAACCATAGGATAGACATAAAAAATTTAAAATTAATTAGAAATGTAACAAACAGTAGACAGTTGGATGGTTTTGAAAGTTTAGAAATCATTAAGTGTAACAGTAGTATGAATAAGGACAATGGTCTGATACCCACCAGTCCACTGTTTGCTCTGATAAACAAAGACAGATACGGTTCAGTGAACCGTGGCAACAAATTTAGTATAAATAGTGCAAGTGTGTAGGCTAGAATTTAGTTTTAATCTTCTCCTGAAGATGCCAACTTAGTTAGCGAAACGCGCGTCGAGAAAAATATAGTAGTTCGGTGTTTCGTGAAAAACGTCCAGTTTTTTGTTTCTACGCCTAAGGTTCCAGTACCCACTCCAGGATCATATTACAAAACAGAGTAAACAAGTGGAAACATAGCATATAAAATATTTATAAACAAGTTACATTGCTAAAATAATACCATCAAACTGTACACTGGTGCGAATTCGCATCAGTAAAATTTTTAACTAGCTGACATTTCTCAGTCAAAGGCCTACAGGGGTATACCCGTACTATGACAAATATGTCTCCCCCCACCCCCATTCCGTGCCGGTGTTGACATACTCATTTGTGCTATAGCTGCCAAGTGAGCGATATCTAAAATTCGAATTTGTGCATATTCGCACCTGTGTGGGGCTTACGTCTGCGGAATTATGGTTAACACAGATTAATGTATTTTTCAACAAATAATTAAGGTCTCAATAAAAAAAATATTTCTCCTTGTATAAATTATTAGGTACTTTCTCTCGAGACCATGACCAGGAAATGTACTAAAACTAATAATAAATTGATGAATTTTCAGTTTTAGATCAGATTTTAGAAGTAGGTCAATATTTAATTATAAGTATACTGTTTGTACTCATAAAAACATGCATTTTTTTGTTATTTTTGGATGAAATTTCTTATCCAAAAATATGACATTTTTGAATTGTTACTGTACTATATTCATGTATTTTTTTTCTATCAAATATAACCATTTTTCTAAACAATCACCTTGGTTCCATGAGACTTTTCATAAATTTGAAATTTTTTTATAAAAAGTGAAATTTTCAGAGGCAATTTTTTAATAATATTTTTTGATGATTAAATAGCATTTGCAGTCAATTTAAGTTATACAGCGGGAAATTTTATCCAAGAAAAGTATGGCTATCGAAGTTTTGAGATATGTCTTCATATATAAATCGTCAATCAATATTGTAAAATCCCAATTCGCACCTGCGTGAGATTTACGGGTGTTGGAATTAATTGTGCAGGTTGAGTGTTACAATAATTATGTAACTGAGAGAAACTTATCTATAGGAGTAATAACCAGTACAGATTTAAATTTATTGACAGTATTGACATTGCTGTTCCTAATATTTTCAGGAATAACGTTCCTTAAATTTAAATGTATGATTTTCGAGTTATTTTAATAAAATAACGTTATTTCTCATTGTTAAACTTTATCCTTTAGTCGTTTATTTTAAATCGAACGTACTACATACTTACCTGTATATGACATCGTTCGCTTCCTTGGTCTCATCCATTCTCTTTCTATATACATATACCTACTATTACTCCCTGTACCTAAAACGACACACACTGGATGCAGAAATGTGCGTAGTATTCAGATGTGCGAAAATATACGCAATACGCATACAGGTATATGCACACGAATCAGCCTGCCAGTACTTTGAGAGCTTGTAGTTAAATTAGTAGGTTGGGATCATTACTATCATTAGTGCATTTTACTTGTTTACCGTTTACTTTTACTTTAATATACTTGTACTTATACCTATTCATAAAGTTAGATTACATTTTTATTGTTCATGGCACACTGTAACCTCTCACTTTAAGTGTTTTAATAAATAAGTTGAGATGTCTGTATGTATGATTCATAAAAATTTAAATTTGCAGTGATACGTATTGCCCTTGCCCGTTCCTACAAGAACAGAATTGATCTCGGATGCTAATCCCTAATATTATTGGCTAGTTTCATCAGGTTTTGATGGAAGTAGTTGAAGTTATTTTGGAGGTGATGTTATTGACTGTGGCGATAACTCAGAGGATAAAGCGCCAGGTGGAAGACGGCCTTTACTCCGATAAATATCCGCGTGGGTTCGAATTCCGCTTGTGATAATTGGCACCAGTCACAGGGTTTGTGACCTACGTTATTTCCATATGTATTCTCCTTTTGATATAATAGTACTATAGTGTAAGAAGTAAGTCTCTGTGGTATGATGATGTGATATTTATTAAAATATTTGTACTATCAGCATACGCCTCAATTAAATATGAACGATGTTTCAAATAATCCATCATGTTTTTTTATATATAGAAGGAATAAGGTAGGCCAAGTGGGCCCTAATATAGCACCTTGAGACACTTCCGTTAATATAATAAATGTATTTGATACTGGATCCTTAAAGGACCCCACACATTTTTATGGGAAGCGTCCCTCGGTGAAATTGTCAAAATTTTTGATATTTTGCTCTCCATGGCTATTACATCCACATGATGATGATGACATACCGATCAAAAGTCTTCATGCACTCAAAGAGTTAAAACGAATAGTTTTTCATCATTGTTGGCGATTCGAAAATAGGAAAACAATTTTTTTTAATACGTACAATAGTTATTAGAGTTCCATTGTGCACACATATTTATATTTTTAATATTATTAACGTTATTACGGCAATGAAACGTGGACCAAAATTAATAATAAGGGTTGCAGCGAAACATTTTATGATATAGTAACAATCAACCTATTCTCTAATCTCTAATAAATCAGTGCATAATGACTAATGTTTTTCCTAATGCTCTAAAAATTTCCTAAAGTTATACCTATCCATAAAAAAGAGTCTACTGATAATCCTGAAAACTATAGACCAATATCTTTAATACCAATTTTTGCAAAAATATTTGAGGTGATTTTGAAATTACAAATAACAGGTTATTTAGAACATAATAATATTTTGAATCAAAATCAGGTTTGTTTTAGGAACAAAATGTCTACAACATTAGCCATAAACTCTCTAGTTGAGTTTATAAACAAGGGATTTAAAGACGGTCAATTTGTCTATGTTAAACTCTTCGATTTAACGAAAGCGTTTGACTGTGTTTATCACGATATTCTAATTAAAAAACTGCCATTTTATAAATTCAGTCAAACCAGCATCGCATTAATTACTTCATACTTGACAGACCGTTACCAATTTGTATGCTTCGATTATAGGAAATCAGAACCACAGAAAGTCAAGTATGGTGTACTTCAGGGCTCAGTTTTAGGTCCTACTCTCTTTCTAGTGTACATACAAGATTTACCGAATGTAAACCCTATGGTAAATTTTATTTTATATGCTACTATAGCCCACAGATATAACGAAATTAATAGATTGCTAACAGATATGTCTAGAACACAATCTATCACTGATGATTGGTTCAAAGCTAATAAATTAACAGTAAACCAAGGGAAAACAGAAAATATAATATTCACTTTAGAAAATCTTGACACCGATAAGAGCGTGGAACTAACAAACTGTATTAAATTCCTGGGAGTATATATAGATAACAAATTGTCTTGGGAACATCATGTCAATTTCATCTGTAAAAAAGCTTCCAGGAACCTGTTTTTATTAATACATGTTCTGAGTTTTCTGGGTTTCCTCAGAACTGTAAAGCAAATGCGTTACCGAAATAATCTTAAGTCGCTCCCAGTGCGCCATGGCAAATAATAATAATAGCCACTCCTTCCCGCATAGGTCCCTGAGAGGACCTAAGGGGTTACTCTTCGGAGTAATTATAGGGTGAGTATTATTATTAATATTATTATTATTATTAAGAAACTTGGCTACCCAAATCTCGCAGACATCTCTACTCACAGCTTACTATGGTTTAATACATTCAGTTATATCATATGCATTGTTTGTTTGGGGCCATTCACCACATTGCTCCTCTGTTTTTGCAATGCAGTGAAAATATGTAAGAATTATTGGCAACTTAGGTTATAGAGATGACTGCAAAAGAAATTTTCAAGGAATTAAAAATACTGACCTTACCCTCCCTATATACACTTCAATGTTTGCTACATATTAAAACTAATTTACATCTATACAAGCCTCGGAATCTAATTCATGAACATCTAACCCGAAACAGAAATAACATTGACGTGGAATACCTACGCCTAACAAAAACCAGAAATGGATCAAATTATTATTCGGTAAAACTTTTTAATGCACTACCCAGTGAGATCAGAAACTTAAATTTTGACCAGTACAAACAATTCTTTAAAAAAAATTCTAACAGAAAACCCTCTATATGAAATTAATGATTTCTTTCTTTTGGATTTTAGTAACCTACGATAATTCTAAAACTTTCATTTTGACTAGTATTGATATTCGTTATGTATATATTTTTATTTTGTACTTTGTGTTATTTGTATTTTATTTTTTGTATTCTTATTATTTTTATTTATAAAATTCTACAATTTGACCTGTGTAAACACTACTAAGTGTATAACACCAATAAATTATTTATTTATTTATTTATTTATTTATTTATTTATTTATTTATTTATTTATTTATTTATTTATTTATTTATTTATTTATTTATTTATTTATTTATTTATTTATTTATTTATTTATTTATTTATTTATTTATTTATTTATTTATTTATTTATTTATTTATTTATTTATTTATTATTCCAGATTTGCAAAAGTGACATCTACATTATGCATCTCTACATACATCTACATTAATGTTCCATAAAACTACAAATTATTAAATGTTTATTTAGCGAACAATAATAGTCAGGAAGTCATAGGTACACAACATTTTCCAAATCCAACAATGATGACAGGGAACATACATTTTAAGGCCATATTCAAAAAACTATTCATTTTAACACATTCAGTCCATATCGACTTCTGATCGATTTGTCATGGAGAGCAAAATATCAACAATCCAGCCAATTTCAGCGAGGGACACTTTCAATAAGAATTATGTGGGATCCTTTGATCACTTGACTACGACCTGTTAAATATGACATTAATCATTTAAGAACGTTACATACACATAATACCCTATTTTTATTATCACTAAATAATTTTTAAATTCCAAGTTGTTATATCACTGTATTTGGAATGCAGTGGGGATAAAATTTAGGGTTTTATGTACAAATGGTGCTATCAGTAAAGCGCCAGGTGGAAGATGGGCTTTACTCCGATAAATATTATCCGCGTGGGTTCGAATCCTGCCCGTGGCAATTGGCACCAGTCAGAGGGTTTGGTTGTGTGTCCTACGTTATTTCCATATGTATTCTCCTTATGATACAATCGTAATGATTCCTACAGGGAGAATGTAAGTTTTTGTGGTGTGACGATGTGATGTTTATTAAAATACCTATTACGCCCCAATTAAATATGAACTATTTGTTAAAAATACTTTGGGTTGATTCTTAAGGGTTGTAAGACACAACACGGATTCTGAGCTGTAATCCGACGTATTTTTTTTGTGCCACTTGTAATTTTTTTTTCATATTTATTCGCGTTCGCTTCTTTTCAAATAACGCAGATGTCAATTGTTAACGTCATTTGGGACACCCAGTTTACTAACTGTATATTTTTGATGTAATACAAATCTTGTGAAATAACTATATTTTTATAAATACTTGGGGTGGATTTTTAAGGGTTGTAAAACACAACATGGATTTTCAGCTGTAGTAAGAAATAATTTTTTGTGCCTTTTGCAGCTTTTTTTTGTTTACGTTCGTATCTTATATAACGGAGATATCGCATTTTAACGTGTACATTGGGACATCTGGTATATCAATTGTATATTTTCATTCAATAAAAAACTAGTGAAAATAAATATACTATTTTTTTTGGTGCATTGTTGATTTAGTTAGCACATTAAAAACGTTTACCAATAAATTAATAAATGTATGTACCAATTTCGTCGAAGTCCTCACGCTTGCAACGTGTCCACCAGTGGGGGCTCGTGACTTTTTTTGGGGGGAGGCAAACGGATTTTATAAAAATTTTTGTTTTCTAAATTTTTATAATGGTAAATATTGTTAGT
The DNA here is from genome assembly GCA_029963805.1 of Aromia moschata. Classification (NCBI taxonomy): domain Eukaryota; kingdom Metazoa; phylum Arthropoda; class Insecta; order Coleoptera; family Cerambycidae; genus Aromia; species Aromia moschata. The sequence goes on from JAPWTK010000705.1 coordinate 78,858, forward strand.
AATATACCGTATAGCTACAAGAATTACCTCTACTTGGTCAATAAAATATATGAAGTACATTTGTCTAACATAATGTACCTAATATATTTTATTGGTTCAGCAAAACCATTGGGAAGGTGTAAAGTTTTCGTTTTTCGTACGGATTTTTGTCACGACTCCCTTAATTTCGATTTGACGGGCTGAATTTATAACATTCATAATATTTTGTTTGCCTAAAAGATGTAATTTACAAACAGAACTAATGTGTTCTCAACTTGAACGATTTAAATTTTTAAGATTATCAAATCCAGACTTTGTCCAAGCATGTTCTCCACGATTTAAAAATAATACACATGACACATATATTTTATTTAAACCAATAAATAAAATATATGTGCCCACAATAATTTATTTAAAGTTAAAGAACCACTTAGCCATTTGCATTTATCATACCACGTGTTAACAAAACTACGAGCGGGGTTACCCTGATTAATTAAAGTTTTACTTAGATCTGGCCATGGTACTCTTAAATCTTTAACAAATAATTTATCCTCATAAGACAGGCAACTAAATTTGTACTTTATAAGATACTCAACAATATCATTACATGTTCGATTCTACTCGATTATTATTATTATGAAACAAATTGCTACATCCGCCAGTTACCTCCATTATAATTTTGCATAATTAATTAAATAAAACGTTCAAATAATTACTTACGTAAGTAATATGGTACACATTCAATAATAATTAATTATTATTACCCTCCTATACCACCCAAAGTTCTCAAAGAACCCGGCATAAATAACGGCACTTTCCAACGAAAATTTCCAAAACACGGGAACAATAAATGTTAAATATTAAATTTTGTAGATTAGGTTGTTAGGTTGTAAATAACTCGCTTTATGCGCCGTCACGTGTGAGAGGTGGGAGGTGGGCGTGTTTGCCTCGGCTGTGAAGTTTTTTAAATGACCTTTAATGCCACAGAAGTTAAGGGTTAAATTTGTGAACAGACGCAGGTGGTTGCGAAGCCCGCTATCCCGTATAAATACACATGTGAAAACATTGGCATCGGAGGCTTGCCACCACGGCGATAGACTAGGCGCTAGGTCGTTTATGAGGGCCACTATGTTGCAAATAATAGTGCAGGAACTCCTTTGACATATTTATGTTTATTAATATTTTTATTTTTAGAAATCAGTTTTTTACCCGATATATGAATTTAAAAATGAAAGGTAAGTATTATAGGTTTATAAAAACAAAGTTCTTTGGAATTTTCACAGGGGAAGCACTGCCTCTTCTGCCTCCCTTGACGAGCCGCCATTGGTGTCCACTTTCGATTGGATGTGTAATCACGAATCTTTGTAATTAATTAGGGTGCGTGCGCCCGAGCAATAAATTATCAAAATGCTTAAAAGCCGACAGCGGCCCAATTATTACATTCGTCAGGTGTGTATTTATCTTGCGAAATAAATTACTCTTTAAAATCAATAACATCGTAATAAATTTATGTGAGCGTTTATCTGATGGATGTAATTTTTTTCGAGTATTTCTCGCACACGCGCTCCGTACACCGCTTCGGTCTCTTCTTGTCACTCTTCTCAGTTCATGCATCATGTGCATTTAGTTTCTTTGCTAAATGGACTGTTACGTGATATTCATTTTCAGTAATAAATTACTGAAATTTTTTTCTTCTGTTCTACAGGGTGATCAATTTATCATAGGAGGTGAGTTTTTCTCAGAAACGGTTGAAATCAATTTAATTTTTGTGAAAGATAAATTATTTTACTCACCTTCACTCAAAATTAAGGCAATAATAAAAAATATGTCTCAACGACGCTAAGCGTCGCGACGCCTCAAATAAATTGTTTTTTTCAGCTCCATATATTTCTTACTTTAACATTACAAAGGTATATTATTTATGAGTTCTTTTTCTATTTAACATTTTTTTTGTATCTTGATTATTTAAAAAGATGGTCGATTTATCATAGAGTGCCTTATCAGTTTTTCTCGTAAACTGCTAGATAAATGAATATAATTTCTGTAAAGAGTATATCAATTTTCTTGCCTTTACTAAAGCCATAAGCTTCTACCTTTTAAGAGAGAAATAAAAAAATATAGCTTAACGATGATAAGCACCGCGATGCCTAGATTATTTTAGGGTTAATATACGAGGGTGGTTTGATAAGTCCGAGACTTTTTTAATTTCCCGCGCAGTAACTTTAATGGCAACACTACTCCCGTCAACTGCCATCTATCGGTAGACTAATGTAAAATTCTGAGCAAGCTGCGTCATTTAGTTTATGTTTGACAACCATTGAAAGAAGCTAACCTCGTTAATTTCCACAAAAACGGAAAAAAGTGAATTTCGTGTGCTGATTAAGTATTACTTTTTGCGCAAAAAAACATTACCGAAACCAAGGAGAGGCTTGATAAATACTATGGGGACTCTGCACCGTCTATTTCAATGGTTAAAAAGTGATTTACTGAGTTCCGTTGTGGTGGCACCAGCACAATTGACGCTGAACGTTCAGGTCGCCCGAAAGAAGTCGTTACACCAGAAATCGTCGATAAAATCCATGGAATGATATTGGTCGATCGAAGATTGAAAGTGCGTGAGTTGGCTTAGACTGTAGGCATATCAATTAAGCGGGTGCATCACATTTTGCATGAATATTTGGTTATGAAAAAGCTGTCCGTGCGATGGGTGCCGCGATTGCTCACGATCGACCATAAACACAACCGTGTTACCACTTCAAAGGAGTGTTTGGGGAACATCCCCGAACACAGCCGCAATCAAAACGAGTTTTTGCACCGTTTCGTTACAGTAGATGACACATGGATCCATCACACCACACCAGAGACCAAGCAACCATCGAAACAATGGGTTTCTACAGGTGAACGTGCACCGAAGAAGGCTAAGATGGGTCTGTCGGCCAACAAAGTCATGGCCACAGTTTTCTGGGATTCGCGCGGTATCATTCATACCGATTACCTTGAAAAGGGTAAAACGATCACCGGCGAATATTATTCACAGCTGTTGGGCAGATTTGACACTGGTTTTAAGCAGAAACGACCGCATTTAGCGAAGAACAAAGCGTTGTTTCATTAGGACAATGCACGGGTGCATAATTGTGTAATCACCATGGCAAAAATTCATCAATTGGGCTACGAACTGCTACGTCATCCACCATATTCTCCAGATTTAGCCCCCTCCGACTATTTCCTGTTTCCAAACCTGAAGAAATGGCTGGGTGGTAGGAGATTCGGGTCAAATGAAGAGGTCATCGCTGAAACAAACGCTTACTTTGAAGGCTTTGAGGAATCATATTATTTAGAAGGAATAAAATATTAGAAACACGGTGGACTAAATATATCGAGCTAAAAGCAGATTATGTAGAAGAATAAAATTATTTTTTGTCGAAAAAAGTGTTTTCCTTTAAAAGTCACGGACTTATCAAACCATCCTCGTACCCTTCTATGATTCGTATCTTTTTTAATTTTTTTATATTTTCATTATTTCAAAAGTTATGCTATTTCTAAATTTCACACTATTGAGGACATATTGTAATGCAAATAAGAAATTAGTAATAAACCGTATTCAACTTTAAAAACTCCCAAGATTAAATTCTTGCCTGTTCAGCATTTTATAATATTAAATATAACGTATTAAACATATCTAATTATATTTCAAATGTATTTTCTTGACGTCTCTCTGATTGTTACCTTGGGATAAGTGTGAAGAACCGTTTTTGGCTTAACTTTTTGATGAAAAAAGTATATACGTACCTATTTATTAATGCAATTGTTATTATTCTTTGAATTCGAATAAAGACAAATCGTTTGTGCACAAAACAATTTGTGTTTTTATTTGAAGCAAAAAAATCACTGCTTGAATTGAGACATCGTGACGCTTAGAGTCGTTAAACTATTTTTTTTCCGTCTTAATTTTTAGTAAAAACGAGTTAATTGAAATACTCTTATACCTAAATTATATTCATTTAGCTAGCAGTTTACGAGAAAAGCAGATAGGGCACTCTATGATAAATTGATCATATCTTTTTTAAATAATCAAGATACAAAAAAAATATTAAATAGAAAAAGAACTCATAATTAAAAAATTAAAAGAACTCATAATATACCTTTATAATGGTAAAGTAAAGAATATTAATAAAAAAATATATACATTTTTTATCATTGCCTTAATCTTGAGTGAAGGTAAGTAAAAGTGATTTGCCTTTCACAAAAATTAATTTCTCTCAGCCGAGAAACTCACTTATGCAACTTTACCTATGATAAATCGATCACCCTGTACTTACTCATATCTATTTATACTTCCGTACATAAACAAAAGATTCAATCTACAATTTTACTGTTGTCAGAAATACGAACCGTGTGTAAACTAAATTGTATTCTCTAAATGTGAAGAGAGAGGTTCATTAAGTGAGATAGACGCAGACGTTGCCGTGACGTTACATAAATCAGAGCGAACTGCTTCCACTTCAGTCCTTGGCCTCCACGATGACCCGCTCACTGAGTGAGACATGTGTGTTATGTGTGGCACTTATACAGGGTTGGAACGTCCAAGATTTCAAAGCCGAGCATTATAAGGTAGAAAAGAATAAACTCTTCGAGTAAAGGGAACTGACAGAGAAATATTATATCCATAGTTGCCAGACTGATATGTCATTTTAAAACTTTTATGACCGTTATTCTCTGTCTTTCGTGATAGGGTAGCAATAAAATATGTAGGCGGGACGCCCCGCCCATAAATTATAATGCGCACGTGTGAATTGAATTATTATATCGTTATTGGTCTACGGAAAATAAGCACTTGAGTATTCCTGTGCGTACGCAGTATCCCGAGAAGTTAAATGTTTGGGTTGGTATTTTAGGCGATTCCATCGTTGGGCCATTTTTTATCAACGGTTCCTTAAATGCCAACAAATATTTAACAAACAAAACAAACTGTTTACGGAAATTTAAATGATTTACGGGCCTGAATTGTACAAGTCCTAAATAATATTTCCCCTGAAGTTAGAACGCGTAAGAACTGAGTTTTACGATAGACTAGGTTTTTGCGAAGCACAAAGAGGCGACATTTTTGAACCACTTATTCAATGGGCATTTTTTTCTTTCTTTCGTCTTATAACCGGGTTGATTTATATTTTAATTTTTTTATTTTTTATAGAACTTCAATTTTATTTTCTTGCAGACCGGTTAGTTAAGGAATACACAAATTTGAAAATAAATACAATTATGTTCGTACACTTATTTTAAGTGTATGGGATAATTGTAAAAGTCAGAATTACGTAAGAATTTCGTTTCATACAGCTAAGTCGATGTACACATCCATAGCTGCGAAAAAGTACTGAGTTGCATTCAAATTCGGCTATAGGCGTGTAGGTAATACCCCACTCCAAATTTATATTACGCCATGTCTCATACGTTTCTAATACATGCACAAGCGTGAAACAATGTGGCATCTAACTGTCTCTGTCTGTCCTTACTGGTGTCTTTTAACTTATTCTTTTCTACACATGTATCGCCAATATGTAAAGGTGCAATTTACTAGGGTGTATATGTCTTATTCTGTCCTTCACTTAGGCCTTACTTCCTTTCCTCTTTCGTGGCTGGCTACTAATTTAAGAATACGTAGGGTGTATTAACGAAAAATATTACACATATAATACTATAGCAGAACTATGGCGCGTCCATATTAGTAAGTCGTCCAGTTCTCGCCATTGTCAGTTACATTGTCAATTACTGGGGAGAGGCCCAGAGGTTCTTGTCAGAGAATGACTTTCCCCCAATCGCGGTCGAAATGTTTCTTTGTCCAAGCGAGTATACTGTATTTTGACACGCCTTTCAGCCATCAACGGTTTCCTCATGATACCCTTCCATTAAACATTATGACTTAAATGGCATTGCATACTTTCATAGCACCCTTTTTCCACGTACGGTTTTCCATACCACACCACGTTTTGGTACATACATATATCATCGACTATTTTTGTCTTCTAGAATTCTCCCATTTATTTACAAATGTCTTTGAGTTTGTAATTTTTTTACACATTTTGCAGTGGCTGCCCGTGACATTTCTGGCCTTTGAGAGTGAACAAATAAGGACATAGCTTTAAAATTTTGTGCGCACGTGGTACTCATACTATAAGATGGCAATTGTCACATACATTTTTTCTATAATAAATTAGGGGTATTTCTATTTAAATTTAAAGATTTAAAGTAGTCTGAATATATAGCACAACTATGGCGCGTCCATATTAGTAAGTCGTCCAGTTCTCGCCATTGTCAGTTACATTTTCAATTACTGGGGAGAGGCCCAGAGGTTCTTGTCAGAGAATGACTTTCCCCCAATCGCGGTCGAAATGTTTCTTTGTCCAAGCGAGTATACTGTATTTTGACACGCCTTTCAGCCATCAACGGTTTCCTCATGATACCCTTCCATTAAACATTATGACTTAAATGGCATTGCATACTTTCATAGCACCCTTTTTCCACGTACGGTTTTCCATACCACACAACGTTTTGGTACATACATATATCATCGACTATTTTTGTCTCCTAGAATTCTCCCATTTATTTACAAACGTCTTTGAGTTTGTAATTTTTTTACACATTTTGCAGTGGCTGCCCGTGACATTTCTGGCCTTTGAGAGTGAACAAATAAGGACATAGTTTTAAAATTTTGTGCGCACGTGGTACTCATACTATAAGATGGCAATTGTCACATACATTTTTTCTATAATAAATTAGGGGTATTTCTATTTAAATTTAAAGATTTAAAGTAGTCTGAATTATTACACGAATAATATTAATGTCATATTTTGTATACTCATATATTTTGTAATGTCACATAAGTGGATGAAATTCTATAGATATGTTTTTTTTAGATATATTTTTTTTTAGATATGTGTTTATAGTTAAAAACATAACGAACCCGTCTACCTGCTCTTTTGGTGATTTTCAATTTCATGATTTTTCAGAGGTACTTACGCCGCTCACGCTCTTATGTGACAGACTTTATATTAATTATTTTGATATTTTTTAGTCAATTTGCAACGAATATATGGTATTTGAACTTACCTGGTACTTGGTAAAAATGTATAAAAACTGTACCTAATTCCATAGATATGTAAAAACCTTAAATTGTAAAATTTTGCAGATAAGACTTATGAATACACTACAATACTACAATATATATACTGAATTAATGAATATACTACAATAGACAGCTGCCGGCATGCTAGCCTCACACCACCTCTTTTACTTCGCTCGTGGTTGTTTCGCCTTCACTCTTCCACGTTTAGGTCACGTCTATATAAGAGAGAAGTTCACTTATAAGTTTCTCTGTTTTCTGTAATGTGCCATAAACAGTGTTGAATAGTAATTCTTTCGAGCTCTCCACATGTGAGATGATTGACTGGAAGTTGACCTCCTTATATCTTCCATAATATTTGGGAAAAAATCACATTTTTATGTACTTTTTTAAATTTAGTGCAGATTGTTAAAATACCTCGTACGTGTCAGGGGTACGTCCATTTTTCTGAATACAGCGATATAAAATTTTTGTGGGGATTTCTGCCAATTTTTGAGATTTGACACATTTAGTACAGCGAGAGGCAACAGTCAGGAGTAAAATTCGTATATTCATAATGGCAGATATTTTTGGTTATATTTTTATAATGGGACTTACTATTTACAAAAATATAGACACCGTCATCACTCATAAACAAACTACCATCAAGACGATATGACGTTAAAATATGTACGTATTTTGATCAAGGTGTCCTGGCATTTTGACCAAGAAAGAATTTATCGTTTTATTGAGTTTGTTCCATAATTTTGCCGCTGGGTGTATACTTAATCACATATATTACGTAAAAGGGCATTACTTTTCAGATATTTGAATCTCTCAGGTGTCTTAACTCATATTTCTATATCTGATTACACAATATGATGAAATTATTAAAATATGTTTTATGTAAATATATAACAGCTGATAAATGAAAAACTTTTTGCCATGATAGTGAAGACAGAAGCGAAAACGCGAATATTTATTCAGAAATATTTTTTGGTTCTAGTTTTGTTTTATAAAATTATTTCGATGGTTAAAGTGTAAAACTGCATAAGTATTTTTTGCCATACAGCGTTTATGACACATTCGTTTAAATAGACCATTATTTTTTACAGTACAACTCATAACTAGGGTTTCGAACGTGTGATGTGACGCAGGACCGGACTCTTAATCCGTCATGTTATCGACGGAAGATGACATATGCGAGATTAAAAAACACCGACTGTCCTCATTGCTTGAGCGTACGTTGCCATGACCAGTAGTCTTCTTGCATTTATTCTCGTTAAACGTGAGTGATTTGGCCTGTATATATGGTTGTAGAGGGGAAATGATCGTTCCACATCTACTGAAGTTAAAGGTGCAAATTCCAAATAGTTCACACGGACAGAGGACGACACAACATGCACATTATTTTCACGAATTTCGCACAGTTGTTTGTATTACTCACAGTTTTCTGTTGTCACTAACATAAGTACATTATTTTTTACATCTACAGAGGACATACACATGTTACTACTATTTCTATACTCTCAGCCGCTGTTTGCAGAACCCGTTTATTAGGTATCAATATCGAGGGATTATTAACGACCTTATTACCGCAAAATCTGTTGTTTCGTGTGTTATCGCAAAATCTGTGTTTTCTGTCAGCCAAAGAAAATTACGTATGTCTTCTTTGATATTTCCCATGACATGTTGATATGTCTTCTGTAAATACAAATGTTTTATGCAATAAATGGCTAGTTGACAATGGAAGCTATTTAAACAATGGAAGATATTTAGCAAAAAAAAAACGTATAAAGTAAATATCGTCGACCACGTTCCTTCAAGGCTACATGCGCAAAACATTATGTACAAATCAAACCAGAATTCCTCTTTTTTAACCGTACCAGGTATTTTTTTATAGATATTTGAATCTACTCGTAAATGTATTTTAAACTCTTTTAAGTCTATTCACAAATGGTTAGGACTGTGCCATTATTGCAGAAATCCACACAAAATCAGGTAATATGTATGTACCTAAATACATACACGAATTCACAAGTGACTAACTCGCGAAAAAAAATTGTTTTCAATGCGGCGGTCGACCCTTTTACCCCGCCGGTAGGTCGCTATCGGAATAGCTCGCCATTTTACGGAGAAAGTGTATTACGAAGTCCCGGGTTCCCGCGAAAACTTCTACAGAATAACATTCTACGCACGGATAGTGACGTGGGTATACAGGTGCAAGAAATATGCGCTTAAAAAATACGGTTTATACTTTAATTATCATAGAGTTGTATAGTGCTGGTTCTGCGTGCCATAACTCTCTATTTAAGTTGAAGACTAATACAGATCATAATTTGGCAGCCTAATAACCATTCGAAAGTTCACAAATCTGATCAAAAGTTCAAATCTTAAAATTTCCAAAGTCTAACCTAAGAGATTTTTATTTTATCCGTAAGTACACTGAGACATAAATTTTTATTAACTTTGCTAACGTTTAGATTTGATTAGTTCCGCACAGTTGAAATTTGGCACATACATATATAAAATGTTTTCCTTTCTCTTATAAAATTAACTTAAAATAACTTACGAGGTTTCGCATATTAACCATCGATTTACTAGTACACATTTTAATGTAATAAACATTTTAAATATTTATTTATATCAATTGACCATATTTTATGTTGAGTCGAAGGAACATTTAATTATATTATTTACTTTTCTCTGATGTGGTTAATTTTTTAAATGCAGTTATTGTTGCAAAAAACTTATTATTTGAAGCATGTTTTGAATGGATAAATATTAATAAACATTAACCATTAAGCGATTTTAAATGCTCAGATTTAAGCGATTCTTGAGTTTCAATGTCAAACCACAATTTAATATGTCATTTGAATATACGAACAGAACATAAGTGTATAATAGGTAACAGGTCTTGTACCCTTACTGCTTGTTTTGGCTCAGTAGAGACTATTCGGTACCCCAAGTATTCAAACCCACCAACCGTAACCACAACGTGTCTAACACATTAACAGCGTAATGAAAGAAATATGATACTAGATCAACAGATGCATCGGCGAAATCTTTCGAGCAGAAAATTTCGCAATGATCGGCTGGTAACCGCTCCCTAATCCAATAATTACTGTAGTTTGGAGAGTCTTATACTTGTTAGAAAGGATGTTATTTGATAATAATTTTCAAACAGGTCTAACAGAAGGAGGTTAAGTAATTGGAACGCATTCTAATAATAAAGGGTTTCAGTATGTAGAATTAGTTTTACTCAATTTATTTCGCGTTTTATCTTCGTTGCAGATAATAGAAAAGCAAAGCAAAGAAAAAAATCAAGTATTTTTCAACTGTATCAAGTATTTTTCTACTCTAAAAAGCATATGATGTATATTGTATACTTACTTATATCGTGTATACTTAAAATCGTGTTTAACGTTTAGTTTTGTACGTTTTGTACTTAGAATTTTGATCTAGTAATAACTTTTTATTTTTAAATTGCCGAATTCGCAACTATGAACTCGTTTTTTGTCTAATTTTTTTATAATCAAAATTAATTAAAATGATTTATTTTAAATGTTCTTTGAGTATTCACAGTCTATGTGAGAACAACGGAGATAGTTAATTTCGCGTCATAAATGCAATAGACGAAATTTTATTAGCGGAGGTTGTCCAACAGCCCAACTGACACGACAAATTAATTAATATTGCACAAGTATAGTAATATGCAATCAAATAAAATTGCGTCAACCCCCATCATATCTTACACGAGTTGCTTATGTATTACATCGCCGTACGCCAACTTTAATTATTATTTACTCATGTATAGTCCTTCTATTTTTAATTGAAAATGATAAATACGCTTGGAGAACCAAAAAAGCGGTGCAACTTTATGATTCCATGGGCGTGCATATATATTTTATAAATTCGAAAATTGTGAAATAATTTTTTTCATTCAAATCAATATAGGAGATTAAAATTAGCCTGCATACAAAACTCTTAATATTTGTAATATAATTTGCTGTAAATAATGCTCATTTAGCCAGACAATCTTAAAACATTGTCTGTGTTAATAAACCTAGCTGAAATACACGTCACTGGCGCCTTAAACACATAGAATTTCTAAAGTCGTAAATCATTTTAACGACGTCGTAAAAATTTTATGGCACAGTGGACCGAATAAGTATTTAAGCAATGTATGTATTCGATGCATACTCTCACATCGCACAATAGTCTATTGGATCGTTGCCCAGTGTGTAGTCTAATCGAGCACCGGCCAGCGAGTTGCCAGCTCTTCAAAATTTTCTTAAGTATAGTAATATACATAAAGTTGTTTTAATTTATCATTATTTTTTTAAGCAATTTTAAACGCTTTATTTTAATGCTAACTAATAAATTTATATCTATGTATTTTTTTAAAATATTTCCAATCTAGCTTTCTAAAAACGTCACGTTTAACAGTTTACTGAAATATGAAGTATACTTGTATAGTGAGCTTAGCAATTTTAGAAAAAAATATCTGACAAGCTTGCTTTTTCCATCTACTTTCAATTTAGAATGGAAATAGAATACATGAAACTGGTTTGCTGAAAGTCTATAGTTTGTTGCTGTCGGAAGAAAACGATACTATTATACACATTTCAGTACATTCTGCATTTTTCTACACATTACTCTCAACTAGAAGTGGAAAACTCGAAAAAAATCATAAACGATTAAAATCAAATGGGACAGGAACACAAGTATTGTGTAATTCCAAATAATTATTACGACTTTCACGAAATAGAGCGTACCAGCCCCACTTTAGGCAATCTATATGGCTATCTGCAGTTTCGTGTCTGACCGTAGTATTTCTTACAAAAGCACATTGTTGAGTATCATTCGCAATTCCACGTTGGGCCGATATTATTATGTGTGCGGTTACGAAAACGCTCTTGCGATACAGGCACACTAATTGCTAATAAAGAACAAAGTCACTAAATGACGGAAATTCGAGCCTTTCTGTTTATGAACCATTAATTTGCTTGCGTTTCTAGGTCGGATTTGTTTATTTTTTGGTTTCGTCGTCTCTTTCAGGTAATTTGGAGAAAATTGTCGCCGTTGCGGAGGAATGTGAAACTGTCAACGAGCAACCACCTGAATTAATATAGGACCAGGTATCCACTTGCTATACCAAATAGGCCAGTCAATAGAGCTTTTTGACATGACACGATTGATACCTGAAATCCGACGACGGGATACTTTTAAGTTCAGTCCTTAGATGAAAACGTATATGAATTGGACTAGGAAATAGTTGCACTTTTTTTTAATAACAAATTAGTGAAAAAAAAATGGAGTTTTTTCAGTTTTTTGCTTATAGAAGGAACGCTATTGAAGCAATGACATCACATCCAATAGGAAAGTTGTAGAGAATTCAAAAAACCTTTAAAATGAAAAAAAAATTAAGTCAATCGGTACATTTTTCGCTGAGAAAACTAGAAAAAAACGCAAAAAATTACCTTTTCTTAATAAATTCGTAATTCGAGTATTTTTGCATTACAAGAGTCAACCTTGTGGGAAAATGTAGGTAATATCACCAAGAATGAGTGTGCAAAAACTGGATTATGTCCGATGAATAGTTTTTGCACAATAGTCGAATCAAGTTTTTTACATCGTATTTTGAATGTTCCATAACACGTCGAGCGATAGATTAAATAACATTTTCTCGACGGATTCGGAAACTACAGAGTGTAAACTACAATTCGTCCATTTACTTTGTTTCATTTAAATGCCATTAAATTGGTGTAAAACGCCTCTAAACACCGCGCGAAATTTGCTGGTCGCTGCCGCCGCTTCCCCGCGCTCACCCGCCACCAACACCACGCTCGGCTGTCAGCGCGCCGCCGAACATTTTGCGCGGTGTTCAGAGTCGTTTTACACCAATTTAATGGCATTTAAATGAAACAAAGTAAATGGACGAATTGTAGTTTACACTGTAGTTCTCGAATCCGTCGAGAAAATGTTATTTAATCTATCGCTCGACGTATTATGGAATATTCAAAATACGATGTAAAAAAAATTTATTCGACCATTGTGCAAAAACTATTCATCGGACATAATCCAGTTTTTACACACTCATTCTTCGTGATATTACCTACATTTTCCCACAAGATTGACTCTTCTAATGCAAAAATACTCGATTTCCTTTTAAAGGTTTTTGAATTCTCTACAACTTTCCTATTGGATGTGATGTGATTGTTTCAATAGTTTTTCTTCTATAAGCAAAAAAACTGAAAAAACTCCATTTTTTTTTTCACTAATTTGTTATTAAAAAAAAAAGTGCAACTATTTCCTAGTCCAATTCATATACGTTTTCATCTAAGGTCTGAACTTAAAAGTATCCCGTAGTCGGATTTCAAGTATCAATCGTGTCATAAACTCCTCCTCCTTTTCGAGCTCTATTGACTGGCGTAAAACTTGTTCTAACTTTATGACACAGGTTTACGTTTATGAACATAGGAACAATACCATAGTGCAATATGAATGTGGAACATGTTTTCATGTTCTCAATTTGGAGTTTTCACACCGAATGAAGCTAAATTTTGAGAACAAATGAGAATGAGGCAGATCTAGACAAAAGTACTAATGTATCAGCAATCAATTGGAATATTTTGGCTTTAATAATGCCTCTGAAATTCAATATTATTTTCTTTCTTGAGCTGATGGACAGAACATTTGAAAGGTTTTAGAAAAAAAAGGCAGTTCTCAAATTAAATATAATGATGTAAACTTAAACACAATCTTTATTTTTTCATTGGATATATTTTTACATAGCAATCACATATCATTTCTCTGTGATCGGATATTTTACCATCGGGAAGTTGACAGATATTCCTTTTTTTATAAAACAGGAAAATAATTATTGTGTTTTACTGTTTCGGTCATCAAATCAGTGGCGGCCGGTGGAATTTGACATTCCCGTATATTCGTAAGAAAACACGGGACCCACACCATATTTTAGAGGATGGTACTAGACCTAAGTAGAAGGCTATAGTAGCAAAAAATCTTCAGGAATTTTTTTTCCAAAAATTGCTGCTTTTCCTGAAGATCTTGGAAACGGCTAGCAAAATATTTGCGAATTTTTTTTCATAATCATCGAGTAAATATAAAGTATTTTTATACTAGTGATTTTCTCGAAATTTTGAGATATGTAGAAGTTATGGTAATTTGAATTTTTATTTTATCCCATTTCAAAAAAAAAAAATTCCTAAAATATGGTGTGAGTTGGAAATGTATTTGTTCTGAAATATATGTTTTTTTTGTGCTCTTTTTGTAAGCAAATAATGTACTTACATAGATGCAGTAAGTACACCAAGACTAGCTTTGCCCGATAATTGCGTATTACGAACGTACGGAAGCTTTGAAAGCAAGTAAAATATAATTTACCTACTTCCTATTTATTATGCTTACTTATAAATTTATTGATTAGTTCACTTCAATAGATTCATTCACTTAAATAATCTAATAAACTCAGAGAGCGTGACCAGAATAATCAACTAATCTTATTTACACACAAATAAATAATTATTCACTTGACTGTACTGCTCGAAGCGTTTGCGGCTGCAACTACAAAATAAATGAGTTCTGGACACAATTTTGGGTTTTGTTCACTGCAACATCCTACAGCTAGGGGCAAAGCTACTTTTAGTGCACTGTATATTTAAATACCTATATAAATAAGTACATATTTCGAGTATCATTAAGTACATACATACATAAGAGGATAACTGATACATCAATGAAAGTGGAATAAAGTATTTTTTTTTATTTTTATTTTTAAAATATTTTTTGTACTATAGTTTTTCTACATGTTATAAACTTTTACGAAGTAAAGGTCTTACCTGTTGATTTATTAATAAACTAATGGAAAAAATTAAAGGGTCAAAACATTTTTCGAATTTTTAGTGATTTTTCAGAATGCTGTATGTCAGGGAAAAATGGTCTTATCGAGGTCTAAAAAAAGCATTTTGAAGCTTCATTTCTAGTTTTGAGATATTTCGGCAAAAAAATTTTTAGAGCTACATTTTGGGAAGTAATCTGATAAAAAAAAAATCGAATTTTTTGCTTTTTCAAGTCTACGATTTTGAAGAAAATTTTTCTAACTTAGCCATGGTATGGACCGGATAGCTTGTTTATTCAGCTTCAATTTGCTTTTTTTTTAAATCTCGGTACGACCATTTGTTGCTGAGATATCGAACTTCAAATCTAAGGGCAGTTATGAAAACTGGAATAAACTTCTTACAAGGTTCTGCTCCGCTGTTTGAGGAGAACATTTTTTTTATCCTTGACATGAATTTAAAAAAAACAGGAAAAAACGATTAATTGATGTTTTTTCAGAACATCAACGGCTGAAATTCAAGTCTTCATGAAGTGACTAATGTTGCGTGTGCCTTTTACAGTTGAATATACCCCCAAAAACCATGCAGTTACATTACGATCTAACGAACCGTTTTCTTGTTGCAAACGGTCAAACTTTTGAAAAAATTAAATGGTCACGTTTTTTGAGCTTAAACATGACCTAATCATGGCTAAAGTGAAAAAAAATTCGAGCTTACACACAATTTTTTCCGCACATACCGTTGAAATTTACATAAAAAAATTTTCAATTTTTTTTTGAAAGTTGAAAATTTTTTTTTAAAGGTGCGTGCGTGCGGTCGGTCCGTCCGTCCGTCCGTTCGTCTTCCGTATGTAATTTTGGTCAGTAGGTTGTTCAATTACGAGTGTTGCCACCCCGACTCTGAATAACTGCTCTTAAACGTTGGGCCATGTTGATGCATCGTGCTATGTAGGGCTGCGGGATCGTGTTCCAAATTCGTTGAAGTGTGCGCTCCCACGCATCCAAAGTTTGCAAATTTCGATACTCCCGTTGCAAACGATGACTCATCTTGTCCCAAACGTGTTCGATTGGGTTGAGGTCGGGGTTCATTGCAGAGTGTTGCAGCAATGCGATGTTGTACTGTTCGAAAAATCGCCTAGTTATCTGTCTATGAGCCGGTGCATTATCTTGCATGAAGATGAATGCCCCTTGTCTTTTTCTTCTAGGCAGCACAATCGGCGTCAAAATTTTGTCGATGTAGCGCCTAGCATTTAATCGTCCCTGAATGATTACAATGAAGAAAAAGGGTGATTTTGAATAAAAAACTGTTTTTTTAGGTGTTCAGTTAGCACGAACATCGATCAGAGATTTGTCTCCTAAGCAAGTATGAATCAGGGTCGAAACGCGATTGGGGTCATCAACTTTAATTTAAATTGAATTAAAGATTGATGGTCAAAAACATGAAACAAATAGACCCAAACACACACACACACACACACGCACGCACGCACGCACGCACGCACCCACACACACACACGGTAAGCTTTGGGTAATGCTAATGCCGACTGTAGTGAAAATCAAAATTTTTTCACGTTTTGGAAGCTTTATAAAATTTTTTTTTTTCAATTCTTTTCAATTTCAACGGTATGTGCGGAAAACATTGTGTGTAAGCTCGAAAAAAGTTTTTTTTTTCATTTTAGCCATGATTAGGACATGTTTAAGCTCAAAAAAAGTGACCCTTTAATTTTTTCAAAAGTTTGACCGTTTGCAACAAGAAAACGGTTCGTTAGATCGTAATGTAACTTTGCATGGTTTTTGGGGGTATATTCAACTGTAAAAGGCACACGTAACATTATTCATTTCATGAAGATTTGAATTTCAGCCGTTGATGTTCTGAAAAAACATCAAT
The DNA here is from genome assembly GCA_029963805.1 of Aromia moschata. Lineage (NCBI taxonomy): Eukaryota > Metazoa > Arthropoda > Insecta > Coleoptera > Cerambycidae > Aromia > Aromia moschata. The sequence continues at coordinate 95,682 of JAPWTK010000705.1, forward strand.
TACCCGTTTTTTCCTGTTTTTTTCAAATTCATGTCAAGGATAAAAAAAAATTCTCCTCAAAATCGCAGCAGAACCTTGTAGTTTATTCCAGTGAAGTTTATTCCAGTTTTCAAAACTGCCCTTAGATTTTCTGTGCTACCGTTGGTTGCTGGGGTCCTTTTTGATTTAAAGTTCGATATCTCAGCAACAAATGGTCGTACCGAGATTTAAAAGAAAGCAAATTGAAGCTGAATAAACAAGCTATCCGGTCCATACCATGGCTAAGTTAGAAATTTTTTTTGTCAAGCTCGTAGACTTGAAATAGACTAAAAATTCGCAAAATTTTTTTCTCACACTACTTCCTAAAATTGCGCGAAACATGTAGCTCTAAATTTTTTTTTTGCCAAAATATCTCAAAACTAGAAACTTGAAGCTTCAAAGTTTTGAAGGTTTTTTTTTTTAGACCTCGATAAGACTGTTTTTCACTGAGATACAGCATTCTGAAAAATCACTAAAAATTGGAAAACATTTTTTGACCCATTAATTTTTTCCATTAGTGTATTAAGGTTTATCATCTTTCTAATAATTTAAATTGTAAATATGTAAGATATAATTTATTTTTAATTAATGAAATGCCGGTTAAACCGTTCCATCCAGTGATGCCAAAAAAAGCAAAAATATTCATCGTTCGAAAGTTGGATACGTAACTTGCAGAACGAATATGAACACTTGACGTTTTTACTTAATTATAGGTGTTTCACTTCGAATGAACCTTTATTGGTTTGATGCTTTTACCGCGATTAAGATTTACAGTCATATGTTCTTTATTTTCCATTACCGCTGATAATTCTTCACTCTTCGTAAGAGTGGATTCATGCTAAATAATTTTAGGTTGATTCATCCGTACGAAAGACCTCTTTTATGTTGCCCCTCAGTTGGAATAGTTATTAAGTGAATTTCGAACGTGTTAATTTATCGACACCCTGCGCCAAACATAAACCCTAGGGCTCAATCATAACACCGAAGTCAATTCGCAAGTATAATAAGGGAATATGGGAGTGAACGAGAATATCTTGTACACTGAGAGAAGAGATTATGTATTAGTAAATACGATAAATTAACAAATTTTAGGTCCGATACTTTTACTACTGGTTAGAGTAATTCAATGTTTGATTAGCGGTTTAACCATTCCAACGCGCATTTCCAGAAATTGTGATTAAGGCTTAATTAAGTTATTTTTTGTTGATTTGGTTATATACTATTTTACTGTACAATGACCGTGCATTGCTAAATATTTTATATTGTTATTAGTACTTAATTAATTGTTTTCATTTGTTATATTTTTCTTTATCTGAATTTGTCTAAACATGGATTTTCAAGATTTTATAATGAAGACGAAGAAATTGTCGATTTTTTTGCAAACATGAGAAACTACACTACAGCGGCGGCTGGTGAAATTTGAAATGTTCGTATTTTCATAAGGAAACATGAGATACACATAATATTTTAGGTGGTGATTACTAAACCTAAGTAGAATGCTGTAATAGCAAAACTTTGTTTGAATTTGCGAAAAAAAAAGTAAAAAATGTGCTCCAAATTAACAAGTGAACATAAACATTTTTTATATCGTGCTTTTACAAAATTTTTATTTTGCTAACGATACAGCTGTTGTAATTAATATCCCAAAAACGAAAGGCTGGGATGAAATAACAATACAAATTAACATACATTTTATATATCTCGAAATTTTGTATAAAGCATAAAAACACTGTATTTGCTTGGTATTATGAAAAATATATATACATATATTTCGCAAATGGCAAGCCATTTCCAAGATCTTCTAGTCGAATATGCATTTTTTGACAATTTTCCTGTAGCCTTTTACTTAAGTGTAGCAATCACCCCTTAATATGAGGAACTTCAAATTCCACCAGCTGCTACTCTATAAGGGAACATCCAGTTCACATTGGGGAATGTATCTGTAGGGTCTATTGTTATTTAATAGGTAGGGTCTAATTTTAGTTGAATTATGTACGTTGTAGGTACGAAACTACTTGTTTATGTAAATTTCTGTAAAACCCTAATTCTCACGTTTCGGCATTTACCGTTTGTAGATTTATGTAAATACGTGATACAGCCTATTTGATTTCTGTTAAAAACACCCGCATAATAGTTTGGTTTTCCCAAACTGATCTGCGGTTGGGATTTCCCTAATTCAGTTTACAACTGTTTATTGGAGACTGATTTCGGGGAACCTACCTGGTCTGTGGCTGATTGTTCTGGGTTGTGGCTGAGTGAGTCTCGATAGTTCATCTTTACCGTTCACCGGCTCTACACCGGAGTCTATCTCCACGATTTACCGGACTTCTCCGGTTTTTCATATCTTGTAAATATGTAAATAAATCACTGTACATATAGCCGACTAAAGTGCTTTACTTACCACACCACCCATCGCCATATATCGATAAAGAATTAATTTACTGTTTCAGGTTCTCAAAATGTCAGAAAAGCTTATCTAAATTTATCTTAGAAATATAAATATCGTGTAGAGAAAGACTTGTATGATTTCCTCTAATTAGATTTCTAGTGTGAGTAGATTTTTTATTATCTTGAAATTTTCTTTGCACCAGTAGATAAAATGTATAAAACCTCCTTCAAATTCTCACAGGCAATAATTTTTAAATCACATTTTTTAAGTTAAAATCGCCGTCTATCGCCAAATAAGTGCAGTTATGTTCACACTAAATGCATAAAGTACAATTTAAAGTACCCCACCTCTGTCATCAGATGGTTGTGGAAAGCAGAGTGAAATGTGCTCAACAAATGGTGTGCTGCCGACTTCCTGTGCGCGGATTGGGCTAGCGGAAGCACGAGTGCGACAAAAGTCAATTAAAAAAGCGATTAAAACACGATGTGCCTCCAATTGCCCATTCTTTATGAATCACCCTGTATAATATATTAAGTGGTGTCTTGGATAACAGATTTTTTATTAACCAAGATTAACAAATAAATATTTAATATGAAGTAAATATTAGCATAGGTATAATACAAATAGGGTTAACACTATACATGTCTCTCAGTGTAGAATACGTGTTCCCTCTGAAATCCGGAAAATAGTAATTTGCGAATTATCAAATTCGTGATCGTATATTGAAAACAACGATGAGCTTTAGGCTGTAGTCGCAATCGATGAACGCTCAAATTATTGCCATTAGTGCCTCGGGGAGATATACCTAAAGGAATGAGCTGTATCTAAATAATAATATAATGGTACCCTTTTCCAAAACACTGAGCGTTTATTCGAGATGTTAACGCAATTTAATTTAATTTCAACGTAAATTTCGACGTACCCTATGTATTAGTAAGACGTCAGCCTGCGTTTTCTTCTGTGCTCAATTCAGAAGCGTCCCTTCAAAAGCGGAGATGTCCATTTTTTACTTAAATCACGTGCTATATGAATTTGGGGCGTTTTCGACCGTTTTTCGCGACTCATCTACCCAGGATCATTCAAAACAGAACATATTAAGTACATACACGGTGGAGACTTTAAGTGGAATATATTCGTTAGCGGGGTGGTGAATGATTTTTCAAAAAAATTCCCGAGACACGTCAACTTTTAAATGTATTTACCTACATTTTGCAAGTAATATGAAAAATATAGTCCTTCAGGGGTGGCTGAAACCACCCTCGACATGATTTTTTCAAATGCAACCCTATGGCTTGTGACCCCTCATTGTAAAGCTGGTGGAAAGAGGAATCCAACGCACTGATCAAATTTTAATTTTTAGTATGTTTGTAGGGTTGCATACAATTAAAACGTAATTTTATAGTTTAATTTATTTTTAACGCAACAATTTCGTATTCAAAATGTGTGTTGTTTAGTTTTGGAATGTAAACCTTACTTTTCATATGTCCCCACAAAAAATTCCGAGCAATTTTTTGCCACAACTGATATTTGTTATTTTTTGCTAGTGTTTTTACACGGCCCCAAAGAGTAATTTAGTTTGTATGCTGTATTCAGAGTTTGAAACGAAGTGTTATTTCAAATTGGTGAAAATGTCTTATTTAACTGAATCACTAAAAATCGAAATTTTGATGATGATTGGATATGGTGATAGGGCGCGAACTCAATGCGAAGTTGTTCGCTTGTTTCGAGAAACGCATCCAAGGTACCATTAGTAAAATTGAGGCACAATATCGAGAGATGGGTCATGTCAGGAAAGTACCGAGTAAGAGGGAGGCTGTTGTTGATGACGACACGAAGTTGAATTTGTTGCTTGCTCTAGAAGAAAATCCAATCACTCCAGCCCGTCAACTGGCCCGTGATAGTAATCTTAATCACAAAACAGTTTTAAAAATACTTAAATATGAGAAAAAACGCCCATATAAAATGCAAGCTGTTCAAGAGCTTCTTGAAGATGATCCAGATCGACGAGTGGAATTTTGCGATTTATTGATGACTTGTATTGATCAAAACCAGTTATCTTTAGAGTGGATAGTTTTCTCTGACGAGGCTACTTTTACATTAAATGGGCACGTAAATCGCCAAAATAGTCGTTACTGGGCTGAAGAGAACCCCCATTGGATGAGGGAACTTCATATTCAGCGCCCACAGAAAACTAATGTGTGGGCCGGAATAATACAAGATAGAATTGTAGGACCATTTTTCTTTTATGACACTCTTAATGGAGCAAGATACTTGCGTTTACTCCAGCACGAACTAATGCCAGTGCTATGTCATTTATTTCCAAACCCCTAATGAAAAATAACACCGCAAATGTTGCATAATGTAAGGGACGAAACCTACCACAAACTGGGATGCTGCCAACAAGTGAATGGTGCACATTTTGAACAATTGTTACGTTGATAATAAATTTAATTTTTAAATTGTTTTAATTGTATGCAACCCTACAAAAATAATAAAAATTCAAATTTGATCAGTGCGTTGGATTCCTCTTTCCACCAGCTTTACAATGAGGGGTCACAAGCCATAGGGTTGCATTTGAAAATTGCGGTTTCAGCCACCCCTGAAGGGCTATATTTTTAATATCACTTGCAAAATGTAGGTAAATACAGTTAAAAGTTGACGTGTCTCGGGAATTTTTTGAAAAATCATTCACCACCCCGCTAGCGAATATATTCCAGTTAAAGTCTCCACCGTGTATATATCGATGCTTGAAAACGGAGAGTTCAGTCAAAGCCAAACATGTCCACATCAGAAATAAAACTTTGCCATATCTAACAAAACAGGACTGGTCATTTTGCTTTTTGTGTAGAAAATATACATTTTTACACAGACAAATATGTCCATATGACATATTGCGTTTTACTTCAGCGGGCTACATAACATTCCGTATAGTAGTTTAATGTTTCATTTTGTATTATTGCTATTAATCTCTAATAAAAATATTGGTAGTTATTAGTTTGTCTTCATTGTTATAAACAGAGTTATACACCTTATGAGTTTATTATTTTCTAAAGTTCAAATAAAACCAAACATATCACCTGTGATTACGCAAAACCAGGTCATTTATATCCATGTTTATTTTTTGCTTTCTCTTGAATGAATTAACATTTCTATATATTGATGTAGTATCTATAGTATCTGCCTTTATAGGCCAATTGCCATAGAGTTTACATATTTTTAATACAAACTCCTTGATACAAAAAGCGTTTTGGCTTTTTTTCCAAACCGCTTTATCTGGATACGTCTTCTTTTTGAATGAACGCTACTCAATTATTGTCAACAATATTATTATGCGTTCTAAGGATGTATTAATTCTTATTCGATGATAATATGGGTAGTACCATGATTTCACCCATGATGATGTCACATGAGTTTTTTTATTGTAGTAGCTTACGTATTTTTTTGGTATGGTAATATACTATTTACATTGCTAAAAAAAAACAGAGTCGCATAAAGCCCGATACTCACAAAGTATCGGGCTTTATGTCACTCACGGTTTGCCCTCTGTCCGGCAAAATGACAATACGAGGGGTGTAAATTAAATAATGAGACTGATTTTTTAAATTTTTTATTATTAGAATAGAATTACAATTCAGTATTGTCTCCTTCAAAATAACTTCCTTGGGAAGCCACATAGCGCTGGAGACGGTTCATCCATTCCTCGTAGCAGTGCTGGAACTCATATACTGAATTAGCCTTCAGTTAGTCGGTTACAGCCGTTTGAATGTTTTCTGTGGTCTCAAAATGATGTCTCTGAGGTGATTTTTCAATCTCGGAAAGAGACAAAAGACACAATGACTCAAGTTAGGCGAATAAGGAGTCTGAGGAGCCACAGGAATGTTTTTACTGGCTAAAAACTCGTTTACTGAAATGGCTGTGTGACAAGGCGCATGTCGTGATGGAATATCCAGTTGTCCTTGATGTTTGGTCTCACACGAGTTTGGTCTGACCTTCTTTCGAAGTTTTTCAAGATCATCTTTGTAAAAGTGTTGGTTTACTGTTTGGCCTGGAGGCATAAACTCTCTATCGACATTTTCATCGGTTTTTAAAGATGAAGGCTTTCCGCTGCTTGATTCATCTTCAATCGACTCTCTTCCTTCTGAGAATGCCTTACACCGCCGTAAAATCTGGGCTCTTCAAAAAACACTGTCTTGTATCACTGTCACGTAGGCGTGTTGAGGGTTTTGAAAAAGTATCCGTTGCGCTGTGTCCAAGTCTGAAACAAAACCTGATAGTATACCGTTGCTCAAGATTAATGTCACTTATTTTTAAAACGAACTAGAAAATTTTTTTTAGTTAATGAAAACAGTTACAAAGAATAAACAAATGACTCTAACAAGTTCAAATGTGTACTGAAGGTGACATGTTGACCTACCGCCCTTCCATGTCCCGTCCCCGCAGTGTTGCTAGATCGGGCGCTACGTTGCCAGACTCATTACTTATTTTATAAACCTCCTATAATGATCATATAGAATTATTCATATTTTTAGTCAACAAACCGGCAAATAAGAAATCTTCCTAGCGTTAATTATCTAATTAACTTAACAAACTCGTGTGGAACGGACTAAAATAGGACGCCCAATTATTACTCTTACTGTTGCGGAGACGGTCAAAAGGTATGCGAAATTAACATGTTCTTGTTAATTGTTACAATGTATTAGAAGACCTTATACACCTGTCATTAGTCTAACGAAGTCTACCCCTATTTGACCAGTGGCGGTCCTAGATAGTACGAAGGCACAAGTTGTTACAGATATATAGAGTACTACATACGCATGTTATTTACAGATTCCCGTAATGCAATAACTGTTTTTCGTAGGTAAAAAATCAGAAATTAAGTTTGAGCAGAAATATATTGCCAATATTGCACGAATAACACAGGTCTACAAAAAAAAGTGTCTGCGATCAGACCCATCATTTCCTATGTATTTTGATGCACTGAAACCAAATTTGGCAAAAAAATTTCTACCGCATCAAATTTTTCTCTCCACCCCCATATAGCCCCCATAAACTCTTATAGAGGAAATTTAAAAAAAAAATTGGGTCGCTGATCACGAATCTGAAGTCAAGAATAAATTTCGACTTAATGACAGCTGTCAATAAGCTCTCAAATTTCACTAAAAAGTAAAAAGTTGATTATTAAATGCATATTATTAAGTTTTTTGGGTTGCTGATTACGATTCTGAAGTCAAAAATGATTTTTGACATAATATATTTTTGATTTCAGAATCGTAAGCAACCCAAAAAATTTAATAATACGCATTTAATATCAACTTTTTACTTTTTAGTGAAATTTGACAGGTTGTTGACAGCTGTCATTAAGTCGAAATTTATTCTTGACTTCAGATTCGTGATCAGAGACCCAAAAAACCAATTTTTTTTTTAAATTTCCTCTATAAGAGTTTATGGGGGTTATATGGGGGTGGAGAGAAAAATTTATGCGGTAGAATTTTTTTGTTGCCAAATTTGGTTTCAGTGCATCAAAATACATAGGAAATGATGGGTCTGATCGCAAAGACAGAACTTTTTTTTTTGTAGACCTGTGTAATAAAAAACATTATGTATGCTGTTGCTGTTATGTTGTTGATTATTACACTGGTTTGTTGGTTATTACTAGGCTTCGGAATGTTTGTCTGCACGCATGTAACACTGCGTAAGAGTATCCCGCATTCCCGCGGCGGGATGTCGTACTACTGCGAATACGCGCGCTCTGGAGTGTTTTCGGGAAGGGTAAATGCCATGTGTAGCACGGGCAAGATTTTATTGTGTTGTACATTTTATACGCGTGTATAAAATGTACAACTTAAAAAATACGGCGCTTAAAAAATACGGTTTATACTTTCATTATCATAGAATTTTATAGTTCCGATCCCTGCGTTACCGCACACATTTCCGTACCTTAGTTATTACATTATTGCTTATCCTCATGACTAGAGTTGGCCGAAATGTGTCGTGGGACATAGGCGTACGCATCATAATAAATACAAGTAATACAAGAAAGTAACTAATATTAATTTTGTTACTATATAGTAACAAAAGCAATAAATTCACACTTTATAACCATATATGTACATGTATATAAAACTTACTCTCTTAATTAGCTTGACGATGTAGCAGTACTATCACGAACTGGAGAAGTTTTCTAGGAACTTTGTAGCATCAGATAAGTAAAATGTACAACTTAAAAAATACGGCGCTTAAAAAATACGGTTTATACTTTCATTATCATAGAATTTTATAGTTCCGATCCCTGCGTTACCGCACACATTTCCGTACCTTAGTTATTACATTATTGCTTATCCTCATGACTAGAGTTGGCCGAAATGTGTCGTGGGACATAGGCGTACGCATCATAATAAATACAAGTAATACAAGAAAGTAACTAATATTAATTTTGTTACTATATAGTAACAAAAGCAATAAATTCACACTTTATAACCATATATGTACATGTATATAAAACTTACTCTCTTAATTAGCTTGACGATGTAGCAGTACTATCACGAACTGGAGAAGTTTTCTAGGAACTTTGTAGCATCAGATAAGTCTAATAATATATAATATAGTATATTATATAGTATATTATATTATATAGTATATTATATAGTATAATATATAGTATAGTATAATATAATAATATCTATAGCTGTCTTCAATAGTCTTGTTCGCTGTGGTGAAAATATATGCTTATATCTTGAGAACGACCGTTAGACATCTACTGTAGCAATCCAGGCATAATTAAAATACTCTTTGCACTCACTTAACGGATCTGTAGATACACCATCAAAAATTTGTCGTAATTTGTTAAAATCGATGTCTTTCTTTAATACACTTTCGAACTTATTTTTAACTGGCTCATTTATCGCTTCACCTATAGTTTGTAGCAGTCGATTTACTTCGTCCACTATTTATAGTAACTTCACTAACAACAACACGTTGTTCTGCAATTTTTGAATGGCGTCATTCAAACCTTTATAGTTACTATGAATAGTTGTTAAATCTGTTTTAGCGGATATATGGTTGGAAGACTATGATTTATATTTTTTATTATAATTTTACCTATGAAAGGTGTTCAGATCACTAGTAGTTGTAATTAGTAAAACAATAATGTAATGTTCTAAAACATAATATGTTAAAACTGCTGAGATAAATTCTATGCCTTTCTAAAATTAGATATTTGACATAACAATAATTTACAACTTTACCGCTATTCAGTAGCAACGCGATCAAGGATACATAAACTATAAGGCACTATAAGCCTACTCTGGAATTACTAAAGTAATAATCGAATCAGAGGAGCCGACAGTATACAACATACAGTATTTTTTAAGTTACATTTGTATTTACTTAAAGAAAGAATTACTTAGTTTCAGGTCACAACATTAATTTCTGTTTCTATAGTCTACAACTATCCATTACTATAAACATGAAATTTGCTAAACAACAGGAGATGTTCACTGTACCTCTGGACCACCACTTGGCGTTGGTTATCAGTTCGTCTCTATGGCTTTGTCTAGTTGGTCTGTGGAGCAAATCCTCTGCAAAAGAAGAAAAACTGTATTAAAAAATAGCTATATATATATATATATATAGCTATATTAGCTATAATATAATTTTATACACTTTAACAGCAGATAAATCCAAAAAAGCTAAGCAGAAGATTTTTATCTCTATTTTCTGTGTAACTACTACTATCACAACTTTTTCATGATTAACTTTAATAGTTCGTCTTAAGTCTGGACTCGAGTCTGGATTTAGGTCGAAACGTTTAGGTGCAAATGGCTAGTTAATTTTTTTTTTGGTTATATTCGGTTTCAGCGACTCCAAAAATGGGGAGGTTTTTTTGTGGGACTGTGTTATTAGCTGCAACCAGAATTCCATGCAACAAATTGCATAGAATTAGAAATGTCCTATTTTCTCGGTGCCATGTAAGGATTGTAATAGTGTGAATCCTAAAAATATTGCAGAAATTCGTTATGGGAATCAAAATTGCGACAATAGCTTGTATAACGTAAATTTTTATTTTTATAAGAATCAGTTTAATCAGTCTAACTTTGTTTGATTTTTTTTTATATTTGCTCGACGCCGCCACTGCTTTCTAGTATCAAAGCATCAAGTCGCCCCAAATCTATAAAATATTGCCCACCTGCGATCGCCGAAATGCAAATAATTTGGACCCGAAAATAATTGTGGCATTTTTCAAATCTACTAATTTCAGCGTACCCGCTCTAATAAAAATTAATCTTGGAAACGAAATCATTAGGCCGAAAGTCGATAATTTGGCAGCGGCTTTTATTTGAAATTTACACCTGCAATATTTGGGACTATTAAGTCATAAAAGTTTTACGATTGCTTTATTTCTTTTTTAAAAGAGTACCGGACTTATCGAACGAATTTAATTTTATCATTCGGCTTATCTCCAGGAGTTCGCCACTTGTAACAGGAATTAGAGTCTTGCATTTTTGTGTCACGTTCTGGGCCTGGACGTAAATAGAGGTACACTTTATTTAACGTGCAATGGAGTTTTTTCTTAAATAAAAAATATATATCGGGATATATTGTCAGCGATATTCTGCTTGTATATTATTAACACGTTCAATGCCCATGACGACACTGTGTCGGCGTGAGCATTTTATTAGCAGTGCCCATGACGCACGTGTGTCGGCACTGTTGTCTAGATATTAAATTAATGTTCTATTGAAAGATCGGCACTGTAGTTGAGCACTAGATGCGAAGGGGGTACGTTGTTAAAGGCTGTAAAAATATTTATCTGTATGTGGTCTCACATTTACGTTTATTTTAAATACCATTAAATAGTGTGGGCATTGAACGTGTTAACTTATACATTGTTTTATAAGTCTGATTTTCTATTGCACGCTTTTTTAAAATTAAAAATGGTCGATACATAATGGAGAAATTTTAATATACTTTTTTCTACAACCGTTCTTAAAGTAGGTATTATCTTCACGCACACTTCACGTTTTCTAACGTCATTAGTGCGTAAAGAAAAGGACAATATAACTTATATAAGATTTGATCACTTCTATTGATACTGATTTGTTTAGATTCAGTATGTTTTAGTAATTTTATATCCTAAAATAAAATTATAGCTTCGTCATATATGTCATTGCGCAATGGTCGCAAGCATTTAATGCACAAAGCATTTAACGAGTAATAAAATCAGCAAATTGTTACAATAGTTCATGCAAAACGTACCCTCTTAACTAGCTGGAACCTCATAAACTGGATAAGATCTGCAAAATTTTGTCACTATCAGGTACATTTCAATGGTTGTCTCCTTAAGCGATGTTCGTCGTGGTGAAAAAATATTTTTATATTGTGGAAATGACCTTTCGACATCCACTGATGTAGTATTCGCATTCTTAAAGAACATATAGTCTTTGAATGCACTTAAGGGCTCTGAAGATGTACCGTCACAAATTTTGTGAAACCGGCTTCTTTCTGTGAGACACTTGTGATCTTTTTTTAACGCGATCATTTTTTACGCCATCTGCACACTTCATTTATTTCGTTCACTACTTGCAGTGAGTACTTTCGTTCAATACTTGCAGTTTTTAAAATCGTTTCAACAGATATGTTTTGAAATTTTGGTGAGGTTTCTTAATGGCGACAGCCTCGTTGGGATTGAACGTTTCTGAATTATTCTGTCGTTTCATCAATACACAACCCTAGCCGCGAATTTTTTAATACACATTTTATTTTATTTATAACATTTTCCCGTGCAGTTGGTATATATTTACGTAATGTTCTGTCACTTGGTAAAGGCATCTGGGGACAGTATTAAATTTATTTCAGAAATTCTATAAATATTCAGAAAAATTCCAGATAAACGGGGGATTGATGCATATTTAACTTGGTTAAGTGGAAAGTTGGGTAATTGGATACTTAACGCTATAATAGGTTTCCATTATTATTAGTTGATGGTAGAAGTTCAGTTTTGGTAGAATTCAGAATCTTCCCAAACATTTTCTGTCGAAAGTCACATCAAGTTAACTACTATTCTCGACGTAAATACATTATAGTCCACTTAAAGCTTTTACTGGTAAATTAGTCCTATAAACAAATATCAATTCTGAGTATCAATAAAACTCACCAGATATCTCTAAGTGTAGATTTTTTGAAAACATATATCCTTCGGATATATTTAGGGATTTTGATTATTTTAACTTTAACTGTTAAACTCAGGATTCTATATGCACTAACGTACAGCTGATGCTTATAGACGCAAAGGTACCAAATGCACTTTGAACTATTCGTTAGTCTTCATAGTACAATAGCCATTTCATCCTGGTATCGGACAACTCCATTTTGGAATCACTATGAAATGAAAGGGGAGGACAAATCTTTCCAATTAGGAGCAAGAGGAATATGTCATCCTTATAGGCAGTTTGAAAGTTTTGTGATAGATCAAAGAAAAACTACTATCTGTATAAAAAGAGAAAATCTAAACGAAAATACTGTAGAAGTAAGAATTATTGTAGTAGAAATTATTATTACAGTAAATATTGCTGGTCAGTATAATTATATAATTAATAATCCGACCCATAGAATAACTTCCGCAATAGATCTTTTACGTACGTAAGTATAGTAGGTATATCATATGGTTAATAAACATACGTGATATACATACATTGAAAATCAATATTTCCTTTATTGGTCCTATACACTTTCCAATACCAAAGCGTATATTCAACGTTTGATCGTATATTTAATGGAAATCATCCTTATTTAAAAGATAGATTTTTCTTTTTTGCTGCTAGAATTTAGAAGTTTTAGGGAATTTGGAACAATAGGAGAGTCTGGAACAGTGGCTACGTTTTTTATAAAAATTGTAATAGAAATAAGCTAGAAATAACCTTTTTTCTCGACCCTGATAGTACTAGGTGACAAATTCTACATCCGTTTCTAAAGATTTTCATTCTAGGACTGAAGAATAATATTTTAACTAAAATTTCGGAGTAAAAAACAACTGAAATGTATACAGCAGAGTAGTTTAACTGCTAAATGTTAACAAACACTGTACGTGGACAAACTAGGGTAGAAAACAAGAGTATAATTTAATTTACCTGCTAAAGCCATTCTAAATTTATTTCTAATGGTGGTGCAGTAATCATCCCTTATTAATATGATAAAGTAGTGGCCACTGTACCTACTTTTAACCTGACCATTATACAATCAACCACATGTTTTTGAAACAATGGGGAATTACAAAAGCTATTTAATAAAATCAAAATATTTGTTATATCAATAAACGCTTACATGTATTAGGTATAAATCGTCACTATTAGTTCACTTCGATATGTAGTTGTTTATTCGCATAATTTTCACCGCTCATTGTATTTTACTACATGTGGTCAATTTAAAGTTAAGTTGACATAAAAAAAGAAGAAATGTTGATGCGCAAGGATGCTACCCGTTAATATTCTTAGGACGTTACTTGGACCCCTCTGCAGTGGGTGGCAGCCACTTCTTTATAAATAAATAATAAGTACGAAAAGTGGCCACTGTTCCAGACTCTCCCCTACTCATTGGAAGATGACAATTGACTAGAAGCCACACCGAAACTCTATTTTTACATTTCACGGGCGCGTTTGACTAACCACGTTGCGTTGACATGATCAGGAGATAATTAAAACTAATGTTAAATCTGCCCTAGCGTTTGTGCCCTAGTTATATTAAAGCTTACGTTGCGGTCTGGTGAACAGTGAACTTTGTATTACTTAATTAATCAGAACTGTGGACTGTTAGGCATCGAACTATTGTTTTTATAGTAGGAGAGCTCGTGACCAAAAACTGCGTATTTGTAACGGCCTATATTTCAATATACACTCGAACCCCTCTTAAGTCGCCAAACCCGTGCATCATTACCTCGCTTAAGTCGCGAAATTTAGCCTCTCTTAAGTCGCGATCATAACCTCAACTTTTTCGTGTTTTAACTGCAAAAAGAAATATTTAGAGATATACCACAGCACTTCTTATAACGAAAAATGAGCCAACTGAACGAAAAATCAATGTAAGTGTACCCAGTCGTGCGTGACAAATTTCAATTTTCCACTTGAATGAATATTTTAAAGATTAAATATTTTTAAAAGACACCTAACCTATTTTAAATCAATAAATGTATTACACAATCATTTTTTTCAATAAAAATTGTACATATTCATGCGAGAATCCAATTTCCAAACGTAGTTCTAAACCTTTTACAGGCGGCGACTTAAGCGGGACGGTTTCGTGAAATACTAGGGGGAAACGTGGTGAAATAAGAGAGGATGTGAATTAAGCGAAGGTGAAATAAGAGGGGTTCGAGTGTAGAGTGTTCGAGATATTAAGAGTGTAGATGAGTCAGCAACAACTCGTAAGATCACGTAGTGGGGGACAATTGGTGGGAGTGCGCTTTGAAATATTTAGTAAAAAACGTGTCGTAAAGTTTGAAAATTTATTTGTAACCACTAAATATATTGAATATAAATTTGCTACAAAGTGATAAAAAGTGTAAAGTGCAAAGCACAAAACGCATATGCACAGTTCTAGAACACAATGCCTCAGCACTTTAAGTATAAGTAAGTGTTTTGTCAAAGCTATTTTTTTTTTATATAATATATGAAAAAAAGTCAGATATCATGTACATAGAACGAATACAGTCAGCAGTCATTAGAAGTAAGTAGGTAAATTAAGTGTTCGCACATTGATATTGCGTGCCGGAGCAGTTTTCCCGATACGTGATCTTGAGAGTAATTGCTGGCTCATCTATACCCTTGATATTACATTATACTTATTGAAATATGGGCCTTTGCAAAACAAATGCAGTTTTTTGTCACGAGTTCTTGAACTATTATTCATGTTACTGCTGTTTGTTACATTCACATACCAACTAGACAAAGCTTGCCGTAATTTCTATTTGAGAACAAGTGAAAGGAAATTCCGAGGTTGGGATGAAGAAAACACAATCCTCGGCAACCGATACATCTATTCAGGAAATGGCTCTATTCAATTTATTCAAATGACACAAAATATAAATTTATTTTAAATAGACAAATAAAATACGCTAGCTTAATCGATAGTTTTTAAAGTATGTTCTTTAACTTAACAGAAACGAACGTATACATATGTACATATGAATTGGGAGACTCGACAGTATACTTACGTCTGTAAGTGTACAAACAGGACCAGATCCATGTCCATATCTAGATCCGTAGACACCAACCACTATGTGCACTGAAAATACGTCGTAATATACGATGTATTTTCTGTAATATACTGTAATATACGTAATATACGACGATAAACGACGAACGAAATGTAAGTATAAAATATAGCCTAACAACAGGTGATTAACTAATGACAATTAACGTACTTCTCTAAGGTATTTGTAGTTAAACTGTCGCAGGTTTAGTACACTATACTTTCACTGATTAACATATCATGTGTTTTTAACAAAATATTTTGGTACTTAAACAGTTGGCCGTCCATACCCCTAAAAAACGACCCCATGTCGAAATATGAGTTTACAAGATTTTAACGGAAATTCAGACTTACAGGATGGACTAAGAGGTCGCTGTCCCACCTCTTCAACCCATTTACAGAACAGTTTTGCGTGGTTTCGCCTCTGTTGGGCGAATCCATTGATCCTAATGCTGCCAAATAAATTGGAGTGGGGTGCCACAATTCGTTTTCACTTTTTGACAACTCCAAGCACCCCTTCAGGCCACAGCTACACCGACCTCTCTTTCAGGAGTTTAAAAAAAAGAGGGTGATGGGACGCAAAAGAGGATTTCAAGGAGACAGTCGACTCGAGGTGTGCCGCAAAGGGTTCAAGCATCCTCAGGAAGGCTTTCTGAGTAACCTCACGCATCAAGATCTGCTTACAACCCCTCATCGCGGCAAATTTTCAAGAGGTGGTTTGGAGGTGAATTCACTTTTGGCGCTCAGTTGGCCGTCCGCAGTATGTTCCGCCAACTTCGAGAGCCCTCAGGTAATGTCATGACATGAATTCGAGACAAAACCTATTACAGGGGCGGAACAGAGGAGGTGGCTGGGGGTCGGCGTAGATGTAGCCTGGGGGGGGGGGTGTTTGAGTTGTCAAAGGGTGAAAGCGAGTTATGGCACTTCACACCAACTTATTTGGCAGTATTAGGATGAAAGAATTCGCCTAACGGAGGCCAAACCACACAAAATTCATCGTAAATGCAAAGGGGTGGCTTATGAGGTCTGAAAATGGGTTGAAGAGATGTGATAGCTACCAAATGCACAAAATATATCGAGGAGGTCTTTATGTGCACCGGAATGGAGTTTTTACCCGACAGCGTCCTTCTTAGTCCATCCCGTCCCTTAGTAAGTCAGTGAATTGCAGTTAAAATCTTGTGAACTTATATTTCGACATGGGGTAGGTATATTTCAGACATGGGGATGTGGACGGCAAACCGTTTAAGTTACAGTGTAGCGACTTGGGGCATTAAAACCAACCCTATAGGCTACCAAAAATATAAAAATCTCCAGCCTCCAGCCCGGATAGAACGCAAATGGCGTTAGGTTACTCTAAAAAGTATTACGCTAATTTTGACGAGGCAGTTTCTTATTATATATTTTCTGTGCATATAGTGGTTGGCAGTAATAACGACCTGGATCCTGTTTATAGCCCGCAATTTTGAAGCTTTAGTTATCACCAACATTAAAATGAAGGCGCGCGAAACCTACTTGCATTCGCACGATTTTTTAAATTTATGTGAAGGCATAGACTCTAATATTGCCACAAATCAAGTCGGCGTTGACTAAGGAACCTACTAAACTATCAACGAGATTCGAATGCTAAGATATAACTTATTTTCTGAGGTGGTGCATTCTTGGCGATTTCGCAGGTAGAAACGAATGTAAACGAGAGGCGCTACACCTGTCCGCGTGCACGTCGGTCACCGGTGGCTAAGCGCCCCTTTAATAGCATGGAATCTACTCGGAGGGAATCGGTAAATTCCCCTTGATTTAAAAAAAGTGTTACAGCGATTTACACGAAACGTTAAGTTGGCCTAGAAGTACGCCAGTTAGTTATAGAAACTATTACTAAATATAGATCTTTGATCATTTGAGTCACCGACTGATTTATCCCCAGATACATACCGCGTAATTGATTTCCTGAAAGCCGTTTTTATGACTTTCCATAACAGTTTTTTCTGACAGTAGTTATTAGTAGGGTCCGGAGAGTGTGCTACAACGAGGTACTTAGTTAGTAGTTATTACAAGGGTCGGCACTATACAACTCTATGATAATTAAAAAACAGACCATATTTTCTAAGCGCCTTATAAATTATGTACGCGTGTATTTCTTGCCCGTGCATACGTACGCCACTAGTTGTGTCTGTTAATGCGCTGGGATTCTCCTCTGGCGGGTTCGAGGAAAGGGTTTATGAAATTTATCCATATAACGTAGCAAGCGTTCCGTTGTAGAAATGTAGTATTGTAAGTTAGCTCGATGCGAGCGGACGAACGGTAGAACGCCTAGTTTAAAATAATTCTATGTGTTGTGAGCGATTAACTAATAAACGTGTATATTTGGTAACATGTACGTATTTCCTTTAGAGTTCGTATAGTGTATTTGCATACTATCTGACTTGGTGTGGATTTTTGCAATAATGGCATAGTCGCTACCATTTGTGAATAGACGGAAACATATGATTGAAAATGATGAGGATTTTACAATGGATGGATCACGTATTTTATGCATTTCTTGCAATCGTCGATATATATTTCGTAGACGCCGAGAGTATGACAGGTATTTAGATTCGAATATCTATCAACAAAATATTACTGGTACTGTTAGAAAAGAGGAATTTTGGTTTGATTTGTGCATAATGTTCGTTCGATAACGTGGTCGACAATATTTACATTAGACGTTTTTTTTGCCAAATATGTATCTGATTTTCCATTGCTATACATTGTGTAAAACAAATAATAGAAGACATATCAACGTGTCATGAGAAATATCAAAGAAGAAATATCAATAAATTTCTGTGGCTGACAGTGGACGAAATAACATATTTTTGCAGTAATAATGTCGTTAATGTTCTGATATGAATTTTAGGTGTAGTTAGAATTTTACTAATAGTTAATAAACGGGTTTTGCAAATAACAGCTAAAAGTATAGAAATAGTAGTAACACGTGTATTGTCTTCTGTAGATCTAGCAAATAATAATGTACTGGTGTTAATGACAACAAACAGCTGTTAGTGATACAAACAACTGTTCGAAATTCGTGAAAATAATATGCGTGGTGAGTCGTCCTCTGTCCATGTGAACTATTTTGAATTTGCACCTTTAACTTCAGTAGATGTGGAACGATCATTTTACTTCTACAACCATATGTGCAGGCCAAATCGCTCACGTTTAGCGAGAAGAAATGTAGGAAGACTATTATTTGTAGCAACGTACGCTCAAATAATGAAAACAGTCAGTGAATGACACACGCGATATTTATGTACATTATTAACACATTTTTACTTCTGTCGTTTTGGTCTCTCATATGTCCTTCCGTCAATGACATGACGGATTACGAGTCCGACCCTGCATTCTAGCACACTTTCCGGACCATAGTTATTAGTAATTGTTTATGTTTAGTTTAGTAATTCGTTGTATGTGATA
Organism: Aromia moschata; assembly: GCA_029963805.1. NCBI lineage: Eukaryota > Metazoa > Arthropoda > Insecta > Coleoptera > Cerambycidae > Aromia > Aromia moschata. The sequence continues at coordinate 114,778 of JAPWTK010000705.1, forward strand.
TTTAAATGATACCCAACAATAGTAGCTACATAGATAACATTTTACAAGAATTATTTTTTTAGAATGTTTGTATGAAGCAAAATTAAAGCTGATATACTATTGGCAGGTATTGACTGAAATATTACCACGGAAAATTCCAGGACCGTATTTGAGAATTCTTCTTTTCGCGTTCCATATTTTCAGAATTGATCTCAAAATTGGATTTCTGATTCTGGAAATGTGAGGGGCGGCCTTCGCAACACTTCCATTGGTTCCCTTGAAGAAGGTGACGATTTTGCTTAGGGGGGATCATCCATGGATGACCACGGATGACCAACCAGTATGGATTCTCTTGTGATGAGACGGAGGAGCAGTCGCATAGTGTATGTCGCACAGTCTCCTCTTTTGCTGACAGCCTTCAAGTTGTGGAGATGTTCTTTAGTCGACAATGTCCAGTGAGATGCCTGTTACAAAACGAAGATTCTTTCTGGTCATCGCCAGTGCCGTGTTAGTTTCGCATCAAATGTCACGCCAAGGTGTTTCACGTCTAATGCGAAACTCAGAGTTGTGTTTAGCAGAACAAGTGCCCTTAGCGGTTTTGTTTTTTTTTTTTACGTAGAGATAACCTGGTGATTTGATGGGCGCAAAACCTTGTATCGCCCATCAAATTTTATTTTCAGTTACCATCTAGTTGAAAATTTAGTTTCAGCTTGCGAAACTCCGAAAATAGTAATTATTTTTCAAAGTTATTGGACTCATATTAAAGGGAAATCTTCAAAGTAACTATTTGATTAACTGAGCCATTTTTCAAAAATTTTCTTGAGCATGAAAATTTTGAACTAAAAAATATCAAAAATTCCAAAAAACCCTGCACGCCACACATAATTCTAAAAAAATAACGGGTTAATATGCCTCTAGAACCCTATGTGTCTTATTAAAATTTCACGAACAGTGATTTTTACGAAAATTATTGTAAATATGGGCTGTTTTGTGTATGTACTTCAGAAACAGGACTAGGCAATGCATGACGCTTGTTGACTTACTTAACTACTAAATCAGCGAACGCATTTAAAAAAAAAATCAAGCCTTTTATACCGGTTCATACTATAATAAATGTTTACTTGTATGTTGACGGATGCATGTTATGATCGATTAATGAAACCATGAATATTAATTGAAGAAAGTGAATGAGATAAGTGAAGGTAAAAATACCACAACGATTTAACTGGAAGAATTCAAGAAAATTGAGCAACACGTAATTATACGGTTGCTCTTCCTGATTAACAACTATTCAGACCATGTTTTTTATTCAAAGCGTAATATGATAATTAGTCTTTGCAATAGTTGGCTTGGAACTTAATTGGAATTTAATGTACTCGCTGGTACCTAGTTTGGTTTCAAAGGCGGAAAACTAGAAAAAAGCTATGTTGCAATTCTCAGAGACACACAGTTCGTATATATTATTCAGTCAGATTCTTATAAAAAAAGGTAAACAATCCTTCTCTTGAAAATAAAAGAAAGTTTGTGAGAAGGAAGAGATGACGATATATTATTATTAAGTAAAACCGTACCAAACTGGCCAGGCTGCAGGTTGTAGGTTGTACTTTTTTTAATTTACTTGGGTGGTCTGAATATTCAATGTGTAAGGCATTTATTTAATTTTGTAAGTGAAATTCTTCCAACCTATGTGCATTTAACATCTTCCCAAAGTTTTCCTTAGTAATTCAAGAGATTTTCTCGCCGAAAAAAATGTTTATATAAAATCTGCGCCTAAAATAATATATTGAATATGTACGAGGTGTGTAAATTAAGTAATGAGACTGGCAACGTAGCGCTCGACCTAGCAACACTGCGGAGACGGAATTTGGAAGCGGGATTTAGTGGTAGGTTAACATGTAATGCACCTTCAATACAAGTTTGAACTTGTTAGAGTCAGACTTGGACACAGCGCAATGGATAATTTTGCAAAACTTCAACACGCCTACGGAGACAGGCGTGTTTTTTTCAAGAGCCCAGGTTTTTCGATGGTTTAAGGCATTCTCAGAAGGAAGAGAGTAAATTTGAAGATGAACCACGCAGCGAAACGCCTTCATCTTGAAGAACCGATGAAAATGTAGATAGAATATGGGACCTTGTGCGTTCAGATCGTCGGTTGACGACAAGAATGATTGGGGAAGAGTTAAATTTGAATCACACCACTGTTCACCAGATTTTGACTAACGAATTGGGGATGCAAAAAAATCTGCGCAGAAATGGTTCCAAAAAACCTTTCGCAGGAACGAAAGGACATCAGGAGAGAAATGTGTCAACACTTTTACAGAGAAGTTCTTGAATAACTTCCATAAAGGGTCATGAGTGTGAGACCAAACATGAAGAACAACTGGATGTTGCATCACGACAATGCGCCTCGACACACAGCCATTTCAGGAAACGAGTTTTTAGCCAAAACATTCCTGTGGCTCCTCAGCCTCCTCAGCCTTACTCGTCTGACTTGAGTCCTTGTGACTTTTTTTCTTCCCGAGATTGAAAAAACACCTCAAGATAGAAAACATTCAAACGGCTGTAACCGACCAGTTGAAGGCTATTCCAGTATATGAGTTCCAGCACTGCTATGAGGAACGGAAGAACCGTCTGCAGCGCTGTGTAGCCACACAGGAGACAATACTGAATTGTAATTCTATTCGAATAAGAAAAAATAAAAAAAATCATTCTTTCAGTCTCATTACTTAATTTACACACCTCGTATGTATGTCAGGGTACTAGGAATATTATAGAATCAAGGGGGATTGACAAGTGAACTTCCCTGTCATATGAATGTGAACCTAATATAAGGGGTGAACCAAACGAGGTGATGATAGAGACTGCAGATCGTTGTAGTCTCGACTGATATTAACATTTTATTGTGTTTATAAAAGTGCGTTATTAGTTATTATGTATCGTAAAAATAATGCAATACTAAAAAATACAAAAATATATTTACGAGGTTGCCGAAAACTATAAAAAACTAAACTATAAAAAACATTTTAAACAAATGTGTTCCTCACCAGAAAATCTTGGAAACAACTTAAAAATAGTTGTGAATTATTTTTTATTTGATTTTTTTAATAATCACCAAAGTTAATGAGTGTAACCTCTTTTTGTAGACACCCAGTATATGTAAGCAGTTATCTTTATGTATACTGATTAACAGTATTATTAAAAACTTTTATTTAGTTTCTATTCATAGGAATCAAGGTTATTATCATTCGCTAATCAGTCCTGAAAATTGTAATATGAGTCTTGCTTATTGTTTACCGTTGTTATAACACAATCTAATTTCTGAACACAATGGCTAGGCACAATTTAACCGTGATTCCTTTACTACATATATAATTATCGAGATTTAGTATTTGGAATGTAGAGGTAATGTCAGATATTAAACGCAGAATATCTAATTAATTACTATTTCGTTTCATGTACTTCATGCAATTAAATGACTTGCTAAATACTTTATTGAATGATATTATTTTCTATATACCTGTTATACAGGAAGAGTTACGATACTGCGTACATAGGTGGATATTAAATGGTACATTTTGCATTGCTGTACGATCAATTAATATATTTTTTATTTTCAGACTGTGTTGTATAAAGTTTACTGTTATCTTTTTTCAACTTAACTACTGTGAGACATTTTTAAACAGGTAATACTAATACAAACAGCTGTGAAACAATTTATAAATATCTAATTGGAATATTATGTTGATGTGACAACAGCGAAACAAGACAGAACGGTTTGCTGATACTGCGTACAGTCAAAGTTCCGGCGAGTCGAAACAGGGTCTGACTCAGATCACTATTACTGCAAAGTGATAGTTAACAGACAGAAAAGACATCATAATACAATAGCAAGTATTCGAAAGAACGTACTAGAGAGCCAACTATTACATGACGGAGTGGTATTTAGGTGTGGTAATGTCAATGATCACGAAAAATGGAACTTAAAAGGTCTTACCCACAAAAATTCATAAAGTGTTTAATACAAAAAGTAATATTACTGTTTAACTAGCGAATGATCGTTTGCAAAGCATACTTTTGCTCATGTACTCGTCTCTTTTTAAACAGTTGTAGTTTCGTAACAGCTGATTTTGTGTTAATTTATGAATTTTACCTTTAATCTGAGGAAATATTTGAATCTTACTTGTCTCAAAACAGGTATTATGGGAACATGTATTTGTAACAGGTATACCTTTAAAACAGGAAGACATCATACTTTATCGTAAAATTCTAGATACCGATGTTACATACTAACACGTATGATGTGTTCATTTTCCAAGAGCATACCTGTACTAAATACCTGTTTGGCAGGTATACAAATTTAGCAAGTAAGACTCGGAAGGGTTCGGACGTGCTTTCTTAGTCACCCCGTACGTGGAGACCTGCATACAACCCATCAGCGCAGCAAATTTGTAGGGGGTGGATTTGGGGTGTAATTTCACTTTTAGCGTTTAACCGGCAGTCCTCAGTGGATCCAGTCAACTCAAATGTCTTCAAGTCATGAATTCGAGATCAAACAACTCCAAACGCAGCCGCCAACAGGGGAGGAATCAGAGTGATGGGTGGGGATGTTGGTGTAAGGGTCATCATTTGGACTTGGAATCGCCCAACACAGGTGAGCAAGTAAAACAGACGTAACTGCAGAGAGGTAGCTCACGGAGGCTGGAAAGAATTGAAAGGGTCGGGCAGTGACCAAACGCTTAGGATTTGTTGGTGGGTCCTAATGTTGGAGAGATCCTAATATGTGCCAGGATTGGGTTTTAATCAGCTGGCGTCCGTCTCAGCTCATCCTGTAGGTCCCTGAATTGCCGCCAGAATCCTGTGACCTCAAATTGCGACATGGAGTTGGTTTTTGGGGCGTGGACGGAAAACTCAAAGTCACAGAATAGCCACTTCGGTGCGCTAAGAGCAGTCCTATAGCCTATTTTCACCGAAGCTACCGACATTTTCAAATCGCAATCTCTAGCCCGAATAGAACGCAAATGGCACTCATCTAAAATGTGTAACGTTAATTTTGGCGAGCAGTTTATGTAAGTTGGCCTCAATCGTTTTCACTTGAATCAGAGGTCTGCTATTACGTTGTACACTCCACGTCTGATATTTAAGTATGTATATTTTCTCGACATATACATTATTTTATACTGTTAATGCTTGTAATGTATTCTCATTTATTTCCTTGTCTAATCACTGGGGATTCACAATAATCCGGTTCATATTAATAAGTCACAAACTTCACTGTACTAAACACTGATGAAATTAGAACACATTTATACTACTAATGTATATAACTCAACTATTAACATAAAATTCATTGCCTAAGGAGCTGTTGCTTCCGCTTCCACTTTTCATAATGTCATTCTTCTTCCTTTCGCAGATATTGCTAATACAGAGTTAATATTACGTATTCAGCATTCTCTAGTTTGTAGAAATTTATGAAATAATGTCACTTGACACATTTAAATTTAAAAAAATGGAATAGTTTTTAATTTATGATCATAAACTTACCTCTATTGTTACAATATTTCTGACGTTGTTTTTATGTGCTAATTATTATTTTGTTTTACCAAAGACGGGTATCCAAATAATTAGCATCTTGAGGTACCAACTTTTATTCGCTCTTTTGCAAAACTATGAAAGCTTTTATAAAAAAATCAGATTTGGTTATTTACGGATATTGATTTATTAGATAAGTTATTACCTAATGAGTTGTAATCTAACTTATGACCTCTGTAAAAGACGTTTCCGACAGATTTTCTTTTCAATAATTAACTCAAGATTCGGACTTTCGTAACAATTGTGTCATTTAAATAATAAAGCGTTTAGATTTATTTTGCAAGCAACATTTATATGTAGATGGTATTTATACTTGCTTTTTTTATTCAACAAAATATGACGTGAAAATAACCAATGTAAACATAATTTATTATAGTGCACGTTTTGAAGTGTTGTTGTATCTTATGTCACACTTTATGCAAGTAAAATATTCAGATTAATTCCTTTCCGTGGAAACCAGAAACATAACATTGCCTTTTAGAATTGTTAGTCCAGTTCAATATAATAATCTCAATTAATTGTGTGAGATTGAACTAAACTACAAAATGACAGGGATGTAAAATAAAAAATCTATGATGCTTTCGTCTATGTCGTTTCAATTTTTTTTCACGAGATATTTACTAATAAAGTAGCAGAAATTATATCAGTGAATATGGAAGTCAAAATAAGTTGATAGAATGTATCTTAATCTACCCCTCTTGAGATACATGGTCCTAAAGATTATATAATAAATGAAGAAGACAAAGGCACATTTTAGGATGGATACTCTTGTGACAGCAATTAGTATTTATCGGCGAAAACAAGGATATTACCATTATTATAACCAGCCTCCTTGGGTCTAAGGAAAATCAACGGATGCTTCTCTCTTTGTGAGTAAGATTTACTCACTCCTATCTTTCTAGGGTTAAGTCGCTCCCAGGGCGCCATCGCAAATAACAATACCTCTGGGGTTACTCTTCGGAGTAATTGTAGGGTGAGTATTATATTATTATTATCATTCCCCCCGAATTATATTATTATTATTATTCACGCACATACACACTACACGTACGCACTACATTCCCCTGAATGTAGTACGTACGGAAGTCTTATATTATTATTATCATTCACGCTATTTCCTTCGAAAACACTTTGTAGATACGTTTTCTATAAAGATGCCCCTGTTTTTGAGTTATTTTCTTCCTTTAATTTTAATATCAAGTATCATTTTACTTAATTTATTTCATTCCTTTGTTTTTTTCTCTTTGTGTTTGTTTTGTTCCAGAGCTGTATTGTAGGTCAATGGATGTATGGAGGTAATGACCTTTAATGAGTGATCGTCTGCGTTTGCATTACCTATAATTCCAGCAGATGACCTTGCATAATTCTTCGTGCCATTGTTATACCGGCTGAAGCACCGGGTTTTCCCATGTTTTTAGATACTTGACTTTCTGTCACTGTATTATGATGAAGGAGTATGTTAAGTTGTAAATTTAATTTTTTGAAATAAAAAATTGAGAAAAAAGTATTTTGAATTTTGCCTCTACATCTCATGGTTTAAGTTCTAGCGGAATCGAAATCCATATGCTAGAAATTCTACTATTGAAAATCGCTTCCTGTAATCAGTGATACTTTTGAACGTTAAAGCAACCGAACACGATAAATATTTTTACCGGCGGGTCCCATATGTTCACTTTCATTTGTTTAATTAGTCGAAAACCATATTAATTTCTGTTGCGTTACCATATCAATAAAACATTAATTGCCAAATACAGACAAACTTCTCTGCTGTTATTAGTGTGTTATTAGATTTGTGTTAATCTCCAGTAATTATAGAAACATCATATAGTGTATTCCAAAAGTCTTGCAAAAAATATTTCGGGAGTTTTTGTAATACAAAATATTTTTGTCTAGGTCAAGGCATCCTGAGGATCTCTGTCAGAAAATCAGAGACGAGATCGTTTAAAATTGTTACATGCATTTTTGTAGAATTATCATTGTTTGTATTCTTTTGTTGTTAAATTTGTTAGTTTTAACAGCGTTTAAATTTGTTATGTAGTCGATAAACTGGTTTTGTTTAGTTTTTTATATCCTGTTAATGCTGGACTTTAATTTTATTAAACCCAGCAGTGATTGCTTGATTTAATCGACTTACTCATAAGGGATACTGTTGTACCTACCTTGGACACAGTGTACCTTGGATCAATAATCCCATCACAAGGTAAAATAATTGACCAAGAGTTTTACCACAGCGAGTTATTATTTTTTTTTAAAGGAGTTTGCAAATTCAATTTTATTTCTTAGTTTCGCTTTGGTGATACTCTGTTATTAATTGAGCTTACTGTCAAGAATTATAGATAAATAGAAGAATGTACAGGGTGCACAAAATAGAGGGTTAAACTTGAAAAACTTTGTCCTCTATCCTCTATAACTCACTTATTTTAAATAGAACGTGGTATATGCTTTATTATTTCTTTCGCTTCCTTCTTTCATATTTTTTTCTAGATATACCAGCATTTCCTATACCAAAAGTGTGCGGCTTTAGAATAATATAAAATTATTTATCAAAGTGGTTGAATTATCTATCAAACTTGAACAATTTTATCTTTTCTTTAAGTCGATTGTTTTATAATGTATTTTATAATATTATTCGCGTCCTTTTGCATCCTCTTTCTATAGGTACCAGTAATCCCTACAGATACCTAAAATATATGGTTTTCGAGTTATTTCAATGTATTTTTCAAAATCGTTAAAGCAAGGGTACATCGGATACAGTGTGTCATGGACAATATTACAACACAATTAGATTTTTATACGAATGTTATGTATGAAATAAGTTCAACTATATCGTAACCGTACATTTTAGATATAGGGAATATGATAAGGTATTTATGGAAAGAGGATTAAAAAAGGAAGTGATAGGAATCACACAAATTAGTACTAGCCCTCTCAATGAATGCTCAAAGGGGGGGGGTCTAGAGGGAAATGCCAAGATCACTATTTTTGTCTTCAGGGGTATGTTTGGATTAGCTAGGAGGTAAACATACCAAAAGTCCCCTGATCTAGAAGGTGAGAAAAGTGCAGGAGGCGCGAGGAAAGTCCCGGTTTTTGTTTTTTTCGCTTATATCTCGAAAACGATTAGCCCTAACTTAAAAGTAGTTCAGTTTTCACTAATTTTTGTTGTATCTGTTATAGTTTTCGAGGTATGCATTTATGAAATGCGCATGTTTTGCATTTTTTTATGTGTATTTGGGTAATCTTTGCTTCTTAACTTAATTAGCATTCGTTTGAGAAGAAAGTCCTCAGAGAAATTGTAGAACATTAAACTTCATTTGAAATGACTAGGAATAATTCAATATTTTATCTTCCGTTCTGTTCAAAATTTAGACCTATTTGATTTTTTTTTAATTTCAAGATACACGATTATGACACCATTACAAAAAAAATCAATTTAATACATTTCGTAGATAAATAAAGAGAAACAATATGCTAGTCGCAATTTAACGCAAGTCAGGTCACGAATTCGCTCCTATACGAACTAAAAACTCCTCCTCAACAGATGAAATTTTGAAAATGATTGTCTGCCGATGCACCAAAGGCAACGTTGAAGTGTCCCAAAACTGTTATGGTAGCCAATGGCGTTCTTCTCGTTTTCTAAGACGGGTCGTGAAGAAAACGAGAATGACTATGTCGAAGAGCTGCAGTCCCTTCTCACATCACTTGAAGAAATTTAAAACAGTTCAGAGGCAAAGTTTATCAAAAAAACTGAAGCCCAAAGTTTTTCTTTTCTCTTTTCAGAAAACATTCTTGTAGCCAAGTTCGTCAGCTTTAATTTTGTATAGAACTATTTTTAGCTAGCGCTAATTGTTTTTGAGATATAAGCGAAAAAACAGGACTTTCTTCGTGCCCTCCTACACCTTCCTCACCTCCTAGGCCCGGGGACTTTTGGTATGTTTATAACTAGTCCAAACACAGTCTTAAGATAAAAAATCGTGATTTCGACATTTCCATTTAAACTCGCTTCATTGACAGGACTATACGTTTTATTAAATATTCTTTCACCATCTGTTTTGAGCAATGAGCACCCTGTACATTTTGCTGTCTATCTGGTGTACTTGGCAGTAAGCTCAACCTTCCACGCGCGCATGGTAAAAAAATAACACAGAATTTTAACACGGCGAAAATTTTCTTTTGTAGACGTTTTGTGTGAATAAAATCACACAAAACGTTATTATTATGTTATGTAATTAATGTATAGAAACCAAAAATGACAAAAAAAATACAGCATGCCATTTAAAATAAATAAGATAGTATTCACATATAGTATATATTCTGAAGTGTCAGAAAGTCGCCAATTTAAATATGTATCACCGAAAACCCCGAGATACAAATTTTCAGGCTTCTATTTTTTATAGTCTTTCCAAAGCATTTAATAGGGCACTCATCGTGAAGCATCCATAAGATTTGCAACATTTTCAATTTCAACCCTAATTATTTTAAATTGTTTTAATTTGTTTAAAAAAAATTTTGGTATTTTCATTCTTTAACCACAAATAAACATTAAACACAAAACGTGAAATATTGGTTCTATTTTATCATCTACTGCTTCATGTTTTATCATCTGTTAATTACAGCTGGTTTGTTAATTGACACTAAAACCGAATGTTGTGCAAATCAAATGGATTACAATTATCTTCAACAGTCAGATAGTGTGAAACTTTTTTTGCGGACAATTATAAAACCACTTGTCATAACCTCATTTATTTGGCAAAATCACTAGGTATTTTTCATGTATTGATTAAGAAATGACGGCGTCTATTTAAAAAGATAGTTCCTCGAAAAGTAGAAGTATATGCTATTTTTGCAAAATCCATATGAAGATATGTTGATGATAAGTTGACATGCCCGAGGATTTTATAAAAATCACCGATAATGGTTTTAAGATTATTTTCTTAGGCTTTTGGATTACACTGTATGTGGCACGCTCTGTATTTATCGATATATTTTATTTTGTTTAGAACGTTGCTACATATTAATTCGTCCCATTCCGCGAGCTTCCTTGCTTGCCAAACAAATGACATCTCAGGAACTTGCGCCACAAATAGCAATTTTCTAAATTAACTTAATTCTGTAATGGGAACCCAATTATTGTGTATCAATTTATATTTCGGGTAACGAAAATGGAAAGAAGGTTAATTCCCTCATCGGAATAATAGAGCTATAAATTAAAGTGTGCAACCCATCCAACGAAAAAACATTGTCCGAGCATTAACCCACTTTAACGGATTCTTGCTGCATCCATGAATAAATAAATACATATTTATTTATGTAACATGTCCATATTAAAGGAGAATATAAATATAATTAATTCTTATTCCTACACATCCATAAATATATGGTATTTATGAAATTATATTTCGTGTTCGTAAGAGCGCAAATTGATAGCGGAGAGGTGTCAAAATTTTCCAAATACAGGACATAGATTCAAGGACGGAATCTATTGTGGAGGTTTAATTATTAGATGTTTTTTTGTGAAATTTTTGCGGAACAAACGTTGAAGTCTTAGGATTCTGTATTTTTCCGACATACAGGATGTTATTTTAAAAAAAAGTATCACAAATATTGAGGGTGGATAGTGTGGCCAAAAATATGCAGACAAGTTTTAATGAACATGGGTTTGCAAATGGACGGTTTCGGAGATAGAAGGGTTATTTATTCCTTTTTCTAACCTTTTTCTAATTTGCTCAATGTTTTATGTACGTTTTGTTTATAGAAATGCCAACTTTTTATCGTAGTCAGCAGAGGTTTGTGCGCTGATGGCAAATTGTGTAGTTAATATTCAAGTGTATGCGGTTTGTAGTTAATATTAATGCACAATTACTTCCACATTCACGTATTGGAGTGGAATTATGGTATTCATGAAAAAATTTGTACACATTTTTATTGGCTAAATAGAATTAAAATGTTCTGAAACGTCGAATCTGTCTGTCTGTCTGTTATCTTTTGTATAACTGTATGCATGATAACTCCGTAAGGTATTTTACGAATCTCTATGCCTCTTCACTTTAACATTGAGCTTCCTAACATGCATTTCATGTATGGTCGTATATCATATACGACTATATCATATATCATATATATATATGTATATATAATGGAAGTACCAATAAAGCGCAACGTCCTTAAGTTGAAGCGCATCCCAATCGCCAGACCTCTTCTGTTAATGTTTTTGAACACTGCACCAACGATTGTGTGAGATCGGTTAATTTGGGAAACAGTTCTATGATTCCGGGACACCAACATCTGTTCTGAGGCAGAACAGGCAATGTTGATACGAGTAGAGCAGAATCCAGAGACCAGTATGCGGGGAATAGCAAGCAAGGTAGCACTTAGTGTTGCTTTTCTTTGAAGAGTCCTCCACAATCAACAGCTTTATTCATACGACATATTAAACGAGTTCAGGCCCCAAATCCGCCTGATCATCAAGCACGTCTGTTCGTTTGTGGTTGGCTCCTATACAATCATGTAGAGGATCACAGTTTTGCTTGCAAACTTCAAAAATTCTGTTAACTGATAAGGTTGGGTTCACACAACATCTTCTTCGTCTTTGCCTTTGTTGTTTATGCATTAAATGATAACAGTGGTGTAAAAGGCAAAATATCTCATATCTCGAAAACCTTCCATTTGTGGACCCATGTTCATCAAGACTTTTTTGTATATTTTGGGTCTTACTATCCACCCTCAAGGTTTGTGATACTTTTTTTTATAGTTACACAAGTTATTTTATAGTGACTATAATTCCAGAGTTTGCAGTTTCCTGAAACATTTGATTAACACATACATGACGATATCGTCTGAACTACAATAAAGTTAAAACATTACCATTTACAAATTTGGCGACCATTTGAATATGCCATCAAAGATGAGTTGTTCTCAGAAGGTTTATTGGGCCCTGGTTTTCTACATAGTTTCCTCCCCTAGCTATATACACAATTTGGAACGCTCTTACAACTCTTGGAATATGTTAGGTAACTTCGCTTCCGAAACGTTACTCTAAATGTCATTTATCGAGTCAAAACGTTGTCCCTTCATGAGAGATTTGAGTTTATAGAACAATCGGTAGTCAGCAGGGGATATGTAGATCGGCGAATTAATCAGTTTTTTTTATCTAAAAATTGAGATACAATGATGGAATTGCACAGGAATGTACCGAAGCATTGTTATGTAAAACGTAAAAGACTTCGTTCGCCAGATTCATACTGTTCCTTGCTCACTGTTCTAATGCGTTTGAGCAATCGATCAATCACATTACGATAAAATGCCCCTTTAAAAGTCTGTCCAGTCTGAGGTACAAATTCCTGGTGGATAATGTCGCGGCTAACGAAAAACACACAATGAGCATTGTCTTAATTTTTGACAATTTACAGATCTCGCCTCCCCTTTAACTAACCTGATTTAACAAAACTGTCATCAGGATGAATCATCCCTCCTATTCGCCAGATTTAGCCCCTGTGAATTGTTCCTTAAATTCAAAGCTCCCATGAAGGAACAACGTTTTGACTGGGTAAATGACATCCAGAGCAATGGAACAAGACATTTACGCAGCATTTCTGAAGCGGAGTTATCTAACATGTTCCAAGAGTTGTACGAACATTCCAAATTATGTGTAGCTTGGAGAGGGGACTATGTAGAAAATTAGGGCCCGATAAACCTTCTGACAACAACTCATCTTTGATGTTATATTCAAATGTTCGCCAACTTTGTAAATGTTAATGTTTTAACTTTATTTTAGTTCAGACGCTTTCATCTTGTTGTTTTATACTATAAGTCTGAGAACTTTTGATCCCACTGTGTATACCTATACAGTCTGTCCCAAATTGGTTATGCATGAATTGGTACCTTTGTTATTATTAGAGATAGTTTTAATAGTTTTAGAGAATTTTATTACATCTTTATATTTTTTCTTCAAATTAGATTTATATGTAAACGTTCTCGAGATATTTCCAAAAATCTGAGAAAGTGCGTTTTAGAAAATGTCCCGTATCATTTTAATTACTGGATTTCCTGTACTTTTAGCGAGTACATTGTTAGGACACTTTTTTAAGATACATACTTTCGCTGACGTTCAATCTATCAAAATATTGCTATTGTCATTTGTTTCTGGGTTAATACCATTAACTCTAAGTTTTCGTCATATCGGATTTTTATTCTGTTAAATAGTTCTCAAAATGCGACTTCCAACGATGTGTTACAATGCTAGAAAAACATATTGCCTCCTGTGAAATTTGAAAAAAATATGTATTTTTTCGAAGTACAACTGACAAGTTACAAAACAACATCTACTACCGAAAATAATGTTCACTACATAAATTGTTCTATGTGACGTTTTATGTAAAGACTATTTAACTATTTTACATTTAACAATGTACTCGTTAAAATATCACGTCCAATAATTAAAAAGATATGGGACTTTTCCTAAAATGCACATTTTCAGTATTTTGGAATTATCTCGAAAAACTTTCCCCATATAACCGTATTTCTATCTCCATGCATAACCAATTTGGACAGACTACTGCTGCAAAATGTAGAGGGTACTCAAAACATAGGGACAATGAGCAACTTTGTCCTTTATTGAATCGGTTACTTTAAATAGAACGTACTACATTTTACAAAATTGTTCGTTGATTGAAGATATAACGTAAAACTGGTAAATTTTCCCCTTTCGAGTCTTCTAGCGGTCATACCGTTGCCATCCGAAAGCAAAGCTGTCAAGGTTTTTTTTAAACAAAATTTTTTTTTAAGAAGTCATACTTTTCCAAATTTCGATTTTAAAGTTTTAACCCTCTGAAAATGGGTGAAAACTACCCTTAATGAATTCAAAAGTATTTTTATCGCAATCTACGGGAAAAATCCAATAAAGGGAAATGTTTTTATTATTTTTTTCAAATATTTTTCATTTGCGCTCATTTGCCTGCAACAGTCGCGAATTTAAGATATTCTAAAAAGCTCTAATTTTGTGATCGCTCGTGACCAGAGCGTAATGTGACTTGATCTCTAAAATTTTAGTTATCAACTTTTCTTATCACATACTACTTACATATATACAAAGTTTCAGAGAAATCTTTTTTTTTAGTGGCGAAGTTGACATGGAACGTCCCATATACAAATAATCCCTACACCTGCCTAAAATATACAGTTTCCGCCTTGTTTATCAATACAGTTAAAGTGAGAGTTATTAGGTATAGTGTGCTATGAATAACAAATGGTTTATAACAAAACTACGATTTCTCTAGGAGTAAGTATGTAGTAGGTGTAAAATAAATATAACCGTGCTGTAATAAAGGGTGTTCCATAATTTACAGCCATTTGTGCGGTAAAGTGTTGGCAACCAAAAAAAGAAAACAGTTTGACTTCTGACAGTTTGGCGTAAACATAGCACATGGAGCACTACATGAAAGAATAACGCGTTTTCATTGTTGAACAATATTTCAAAAAATAATGAAAGTTGCTACAGTTCGCAAATTTCGTCAACATATGGTCGGAATATTGATTTAACTTTGTCGAAAAGAGTAATTGCAAAATTCATGGAGACTGGATTAACTGGGGACGCTAAACACACTGGCAGGCCGTCCAAGAACAAGCCATTTAAATAATAATACTGAAGAAGTGCATGAGAGTGTTGGTGAAAGTCCAGGAACGTTGATTCGGCGTCGTGGACAAGAATAGCAAATTTCAAGAAGCTCTCTACCGCGTATACTCACTGAAGATCTGCGTCTCCATGTTTACA
This sequence comes from Aromia moschata, assembly GCA_029963805.1. NCBI lineage: Eukaryota > Metazoa > Arthropoda > Insecta > Coleoptera > Cerambycidae > Aromia > Aromia moschata. The sequence continues at coordinate 130,112 of JAPWTK010000705.1, forward strand.
AAGTTCAATTGACACAAGAACTGACACAAGAGCCTCATGACCATGGACAGCGAAGAAAGTTCGTTGCATGCTGATTTTTGGAGCAAAATCATTCTAAGCAATGAAGCTCATTTTTACCTTGATGGGTTTGTTAATTGTCAAAATTAATCACATGTGATTGTCGAAAAATAAATGCATCCACAATGTCTCACTGTTTGGTGCACATTTTGGACTGGAGGCGTCATTGGAAAATTCTTAATTCTTCGAAAATGAGGCTAGTCAAGCAGTTACTGTTACTGATGCTCGATATCGCGACATGATAACCGAGTTCTTTCTGCCTAAATTGGATGATATTGATGTGGACGACATGTGGTTTCAACAAGACGGTGCCACATGCCATACAGCCCGTGAAACAATCCAATTACTGCATGAGACATTTGCTGGTCGTGTACTCTCTCGTTTTGGTAACCAGAATTGGCCCCCTAGATCATATGATTTAACACCATTGGATTTCTTTATATGGGGTTATTTGTAGTCAAAGCTCTATATCAACAAGACCACATCCACCCGTGCATTGGAGGAAGAGATTCAATGCTGCATCAACGAAATACAGCCACATTTATGCAAAATGGTCATGGACAATTTCGACAGAAGGGTGCGTATGTGCCAGAAAAGTCGTGGAATTCATTTGCCCGATGTCTATTCAATTACTGAAAAATTAATAAAAAAATACAATTGAAAAACAAACTGTGTTTTCTATTTAAATCAAATTTTGTGCAATCTTTTAGTACTGTAGTCTTGTATTTTAGGCATAGAGCGCACCTGAAAACTTCCTAATACAAATTTTCAGCTGCATTATATTCTCCCAAAACGTTTAATAAGAGCAAGTTCTTTGTAAAATGCTTCATAAAGGAACCAATAGGACTCCTACAATTTATCTAAGGGGTTGTCAAAACAAATAGAAATTATCAAAGGAAGAAATAGACAAATATAAATTATACTCAAAAATTTTGTTGTTATTAGTACAAGTCGATTAACTTCACCACATTTCAGAGTAATGCAAGGAAATTTTGAAATCTGTTTTACTACAGTACGGTATGTACTATGTGTATGTATATGTCCTAGAATGTGTGTCCTGGAATGAAATAATTTTCCAACTAATTATGACAACTCATTTGTCAACTGTTCTCGTGTCGATTTATATGTACGTGCATGTTTTATAGTTTATGAGAATTCGAAAGTTCTATTTATTAGACAAGTAATTGTTATCGGTGTGACGCAAAAGATAATTTCATGAAATGGGAAAATTAATGTTGCAAATTAATTATAACTTTATTTATCGCTGATTATTCGTGTTTTAAAACTACAGAACAATTGACCTGTAATTTTATTTTCGCAGAGAATTTTCCGGAGTTTCACAAGACTGGGTGTTTACAGAACATCACTTTTTATAAGGTCCCACGGAAGGTTATCTTACTACTGGCGAATTATTGTTTAGATGCCACGACGTAGTTCAATACAGATATTGTTTCCCACACGAAACACAAAGGAATAAAAATGGTAATAATTGTTACCTATTTTATTATAATACTCGTATATTGCTTATTATTAAAACAGGTAATATTTAGAAAGTAGATAAAATATTTTGAAACGGTTCAAAACCGTTATTATTGGCAGGAAAATACAGCATATTCAGTAAATAAATAATGTAAGAGAAAGTAAATGTAAGATTTTTGTAAGTGTGAAAGAGCCACTTGTTAATGTTGTATATTCAGAATTGACGAATTTAAGATACTGAACAATCTGAACATAGTACACAATTTAATTTCGCCATCGATGTAGTAACTCTAAAGCTGATAATTTTATGATTCTCTTTGACGTATTTGAATAAATATTAGCTTTTAACACAACATAATGTTTTCACAATTTGTGAGTAAGTTCAACTAAATGTTTATTTTTATATACATATTTCGGTTGTGTTTTGGTTCTCTATCTGTTTGTTGTAGGCTATAGGGTCAGCGTTATTGAACAATACTTGGAAACATGTGAGCTTTCTGTATGTATATTTTTCATCAAAGGAAAATGTGTGTTTTGAGTATCGAGAAATCTTATTATTATTTTTTTTGAGATAGAGGTCCATGCCTAGTTGAATCATGATTAGGGTTGGCCGATTCTGCCGCAATTCAGCACTGTGCGGCGGGCGGGTCATTTACTTCTGTTATTTCGCCCGACTGTGTGGCAGACTCTAGCATTATTATTAGTGTGTTCGAGGTGTCTATGTAGTCGGCGTCGGTATTACACATTAATAATAAAATGTCAGATTGAGTAAATGTAACGCCTAAAAAGCTACCATTTGCTGACAAAGTGAATAAACTCATCGGTGATTCATTTTATGGTGGTGCGACCGTAATCTGTAGAGTCTGTAAGGAAAAACTGCTGAAACATAAAACTAAAAAAGAGGTATGCCCTTGAGAACTCAGTTTATGTTCGACTTACTTTTATTACTAAGTGCCTGTGATATGCGCCTGAATGTTAAACAACCATTTTTTGGGTTCTGGAATAAATACGTTCCAGAGATGCCGTCATCAGGTCGTACAACGTTATGTAACTATCTACGTAAAAGTGTGTTAAAAAATACACTAATGTGGTTATATACTGACGAGATATTTCCAGCAAATAAAAGGTGTTATTTTACAATTAAATCCTGCCGAAGCTGCAGCTATAAGGAGAGCTAAACCAAATTTCGAGATATGTCTGTTGAAGCGGCTTTAAAAAGTATTCATAGGAACTATAAAGGTTTGTTTGACGCCATACAAATATTACAGAACAATGTGTTGTCGTTAGCGGAGTCATTACAAATAGCGGACGAAGTAATTTTGCTGCTACAAGCTATATAGGTGACGCAATGAATGAGCCAGTTAAAAATAAGTTCGAAAGTGTACTACAGAAAGACACCGGTTTTACCAAATTAAGACAAATTGAAGGGTACAGGAATAAAACAGGGAATGTCACAAATACCTACTTCTGAGAAAAGTTACTTTTTCTATTTTATTCTTTTTATTTTAGTAAATCGGACGTGTATAAAAATAAAAAATTGTATTAGAATGTATGCTTATTGTCTCAAACCATTTTAATCGCTTACACAAGCAGGGTGTACCTTCTTCATGACATGCCAATCTAAGCTTTTTCATTCCCTCTTGTGTTCTACCAGTCTTCTTCCTTTTCTTTGTACTTTGCTCAATTTTACATTTACACTTGCCATATTAGTATTACTTCACATTCACAATAGCTAAACTTATAATGTACTGTTTCGGGCTAATAATCATTCCAGACTGATGCAATAATTGTTTATTAGAAATACATCGACATACCAGTAATATTTTGGACCCTCCTTATTTTATGCCTGTTACGCATGGACATTCCTACTTTATGGCTGTGGGCGTACAATGTAAAAAAATTCTTTTAAACCGGATATTGACAGGAGAAAAATAGAAATAAACCTACAGATGGCACCACTTATCGCAAAATCGTCTCAAATGGACTCTCCCGTTTTATTCCTGTACCCTTCAATTGGTACAGGAATAAAACAATCTACAGATCCGTTAACTGAGTGTAAAGAATATTTCCACCATACATTTTCACAATAGCGATCAAGACTCTCGGAGACAACTATAGAAAATTTGATGTTACAAAGTTTTTACGAATCTTCTCCAGTTCTTGATAGCACTGTTAACCAAGCTACGCCGTCAATCTAATTAAAAGGATGAGTTTGACATACACATATGGTTATAAAGTCTGAATTTATTCTTTCACTTTCTATATTTAATTAGTTACTTTATATCATGTATTATATTATGACGAGTACGCCTATGTTCCGCGGCACATTTCGGTCAACTCTAGTCATGATTGTACAGTATCAGAATTATTCCTTCAATTATTCTACTGACTGAACTTACTAGTATTAGATAATTGCGTTCAATATGAATTATATGGGCGTTTCCAACTAATAGTTGAGTGAACAAAATCCAGATTTTGTCAAGAGAATGGAGAAATTTCTAAAAATACGTTCCTTCGTTTAACCATCTAATTTGAAATTACGACGTTTGGGACTGTCACAAGATTCTATATTACAGAGAGTTTACCATACAACTGTTTCTTTTCTTTTGTGGTATGAAATCCTTACGGGCACTGCAGTAGAAAAGCCTATTTTATCCGTTGTAATGCATAAAAAAGTACATTTTTTTTTAAAAGCTTGCTTTTATTACAATTAGGTAACTTTATGTAAAATTACTATAGGGTAACTTAGTTTTTCTAAAATATCAGAATATGCTGTCGGAAAAACAATTGAAATAAACATGTAGCAGATTTTTAAATTACCTTTTTTTTTTTAAATGCAACAACCACTATTTTTTTTAATTGTTTATTTCCGCTTGTTCTTCTGATTACAACGATATATCATACGTCGTACTTTCTTCCACAGATTTTTGAAATATTATGCTTCGAATATATAAAATAATATTTTCGCTAATGTGACATAATTTATAGTAAGATGTAGACAGTTACTCTTTGTTAACAAAAAGAGATACAAAATTGGTGTCTTGATTCCTTTGCAACGTGTATCATTGAAACATAATATTGTAAATTTTGACTACTAATACTGCATGAAAAGCACATGTCAATTTTGCGAAAGTGAAATAAAATTACAGGTTAAAGAATGTACCTAAAAGTGACAATCTTGAATAGCTATAGGAACTAAATATAAATAATTACTTAATACCTTAAATATTTACCTCAACCAATAAATTAAACATTGTGAAATATATTACTACATGTTAAAATGCGTGTTTTACTGATATAAGGAACCAAGACAGCATTTTTGTCTTTTTATTTTTGATATTGAATTATTTTATTGTAAATTAAGTCATATTCTCGAACATATTATTTTGTATATTCGATTCGATGTTTCAAAAATCTGTACATAATCAGAAGAACTAGTGGAATTCAACAAATAAAAAAATACAGGGTGTTCCGTAATAAAATGTTAATAAAACAGATGTTCCATTTTTATTTCAGTTGCTTTTCTGACAGCATGTTCTGAAATTTAAAAAATAAATGAGCCCCGTAAATTTTTTTGTAGCTCTAAATATAATGGAGAAAAAAGGGATGGAATTCTCACGAACTCACCCTGTACATATGTATGCGGGTATAGTGGTGTAGTCTAGCGAACAGTATTTTTTCTGTATGCCTGTCTAGTAATGTATGTGTGACTGATTTATTAATATTTTGGCTAACCATGTTTTGACAGCTTGTACTATACATACGAATACATACATACATATGTACATACAGTGTGGAACAGCCAAATGGAATAAATTCAATAGCTCCATTATTATGCGCGTTTTTAGAAAATTCTGAGACACGTCAGTTTCTAATTCTAAAATGACATCTTGCGACGTAAAAAAGTCATCCCTAAATTCAACCCCTTTGAGGTTACAGCTACAACCCTTAAATTTTCAAATTGGAAGTAGGGGCTTGAAAATTCATTTGACAGGTCTTTTCATTCTCTATTCAAAACTGCTGTGGTTTTAAATTTTATTGCAGAAATAAAGTTTCTCCAGCGTAGGAAATTCGTTACATTAAAATAAAAAAGAAATCTTTATTAATGCAGCATGCATTAATGCAGCAACATGCATGCCTCCAGCATCTTGGCAGCATCCTAGACGTAAATATAAATGTCTTCTAACGTTAGTTAACATCTGCGGGGTAATCGACCTAATTGCAAGTGTTATTCTTCTTCTTAAGTCAGCTAAATCGTCGGGTTTGGTTTTGTAGACCATACTTTTTACATATCCCCATAGGAAAAGTCTAACGGCGTGAGATCAGGTGATCGTGCAGGTCATTCTACAGAACCACATCTGCCTATCCAGCGATTTGGAAATATTGTGTGGAGATATTGCTGGACATTGACTTCATAATGTGCTGGAACCATATTGCATTACCTGGAAGTTGTGGGTTTCCTTCAGCTGGATACAAGTTTGCCAACGTCGGTACAACATTATTTTGGAGCAGCGCTAAATAAGTTTCTCCATTCAAATTGCCGTCAATGAAGAAGGAACCAATGATATTTTCTCCAATTATTCCTGCCCAAACATTAATTTTCTCAGGGTTTTGCGTCTGCAGTTCCCTCATCCAGTGAGGTGTTTCTCTCGACCAGTAACGACAGTTTTGATGATTAACATGGCCGTGAAGTGTAAATATAAATTCATTCGAAAATAAAATATTTTCTATTTGTAAAGTATTGTCATCTATCATTTGCATCATTTGTTCACAAAAGATAATTCGTCTATCAAAATCGTCTTCCGCGAGCTCATTAGTTGGTACCAGTTTATATGGGTGCATCTGATTTTCTGTCAATACACGGAGAATCGAGGAATGGCTAATATTTAATGTTGAAGCTGTTTGACGACTCGACGTATGTGGATTTTCTTCAAGCGTAAGCATTACGTCCAATTTCTGATCATCACTGAGTTTATTGGGAGGAGTTTTCTTTAGCTGCTGTACATGTCCACGTTTCCGAAATTGCTTCCCTATTTTACTTACGGTACCTTCAGATATCGGCGGCAACTCCGGATATTTTTCTTGAAATAGGCGGACAACTTCGGCCTGCGCTCGTGTTCTGTCTCCGTAACGAATCATCTGCAGAATCGTTATCTTATGCATTTATCTTAGGTAAACCATCTCTCTGAATTGCAACACGAAAACTAAAGCAAAAAGTTTAACACTGTGATAACTGTTAACTACTGTTACAACGTTTCAGCACGTTTCGGACGAGCATGTTTCTAGGTAATTTCACTAAATCTGATAATGGCTAACTTCTTAAATTTCAGGTTTATTTTTTTGCTGCTTTAGTGTTTTTGTCGTTCGATTGTCAAGCAAAAAATTGTATGTTTTATTAGTAAGTTTTTATCTTATAGTAGGGAATGTCGGCAATTACAGACATTTATTTTTTGTTATTATTAATATTTCAGAACCTAAAATTGACAAATAATGTTACTTATAAAAGTTTTATTTTAATGTAACGAATTTCCTACGCTGGAGAAACTTATCTTTTTTCTTGTTAATTTCTGCAATAAAATTTAAAACCAACAGAGGAATGGAAAGATCTTTCAAATGAAGTATCACAAGCCCCTACTTCCAATTTGAAAATTTAGGGGTTGTAGCTGTCACCTGAAGGGGGTTGAATTTAAGGATGTCATTTTTACGTCGCAAGATGTCATTTTAGAATTAAACATTGACGTATCTCAGGATTTTCTAAAAAAATGTAGAATAATGGAGCTACGGAATTTATTCCATTTGGCTGTTCCACACTGTATACTTCGCACAAAATAAAAACTAATGCACGTCACCTATGACGCTATTAAATTTGTGCAGTCCATACCATCATTCGGTTATATTGAAATAAAAACTATAATTCATTGGATTTTTTGAGCTTCAAACTTTTATCTTGCTTGAAAACTGTTATTTCAGCCAGAACACTTAAAGTGTTATAGTTGTCACACTTCCGTTTTCGAAATATCAAAATAGTTAAACAGCTGCTAAGAGTTAGTAGCATCTTTGAGAAGATACTTTGAAAAAAAAAAAACGAGACACTGATGGTCCATTGCCACCTTTAACAGCTGTTAGAAAGGTAATTTAAATATAAAATTAAAATATTAATTAAAACTACAGTTCCACATATTGTTTTAGCGTGCAGCAGCAGCCCTAAACTTAAACGTTTCTACGGTTAATTCTGTTTCACAAATAACAATAAACAATGAACTTTTAAAATCATCTAGAAAGCGTAATACTACGAAGAGTGTTACAAATACTATAAATATTTGTAACAATACGTGCATAGGCTTTTATTTTAAATAAAGTACTAGCGACCCGCCCCGGCTTCGCACGGGTGCAATGCTGATACTAAATATAAAAAATGGTTATTGTGGGTTATCCCTAAGAGATAGACATATACCATCGCGGACTTTTTTGTAGACCTTTTTAAGGTGTACAATACTGTAGTACATTATTTTGATCTATCTCGTAGGGTTCAGCCAGCATTTGCAATGTAAGAGGAAAAAAATGTGTTTATTTACATCACATTAGAAACCTCTAAAATTATCAGTGTTTCTCTACTATATTATGCATGTATTATACATATAAACTGTCCTCTTGAATCACTCTATCTATTAAAAAAAACCGCATCAAAATCCGTTGCGTAATTTTAAATATCTAAGCATACATAAGGGATAACGAAGCTATAACATACTATATGTTATGATACACACATCGACTACATAAGATCTTTTCAGTACTTACATATTTTGCGTCAACAAAACAATATCCTGTCTTCTAACACAAATCATTGCTACGAAACATTGAAAAGTAACAATTCTCCGCCTCTAAATGGCAACGGATTAGTAGGTTATTTCACTATAAGAATGTATACTGCGGATACGGTTACGTTTTATGATTAGTAAATTGCAGACATAAATCATAAATCCAGCGATCTTCATTGCTCTTCTCATTGCCGCGGGAGTTGTGGACGCTGCATTTCAGATCCATTTGTGGCGCTAATTGAAAAAAAATATTTACTTTCCAATTCGCCTAATAAACTATACATACTTGGTTGTGTGTAGAATTTATGTATAAACCGTTCTCTTTACCATCGCAATTAAAAGCGATGCGAGTTATTAATTAAACTGAAAATAAATTTATGTAACCGGCAATTTATCCGAAACGCATGAAAAAATAATTTGGAAAGTGATTCTTTATGCGTTCTAAACATAGACATAGGAGGTATGTAAATTAAGTAATGACAATTTTTTTATTTATTTTTGTTATTCGAATAGAATTACAATTCAGTATTGTCTCCTTCAAAATAACTTCCTTGGGAAGCCATACAGCGCTGGAGCCGGTTCTTCCATTCCTCATAGCAGTGCTGGAACTCATATACTGGAACGGTAGGGTCGGTTACAGCCCTTTGAATGTTTTCTATGGTCCCAAAATTAGGTGCCTCTTGAGGTGATTTTTCAATCTCAGGAAGAGAAAAGCCAAAAGTCTTAAGTCAGGCGCATAAGGCTGAGGAGCCACAAGAATGTTTTTACTGGCTAAAAACTCATTTACTGAAATGGCTGTGTGACAAGGAGTATTGTCGTGATGCAACGTCCAGTTGTTCTGATTCAAATTTAGTGGTGTGATTCAAATTTAACTTTTCCCCGATCATTCTTGTCGTCAACTGACGATCTGAATGCACAAGATCTCGTATTCTATCGACTTTTTCGTCGGTTCTTGAAAATGAAGGCCCTCCGCTGCGTGGTTTATCTTCAATCGACTCTCTTCCTTCTGAGAAGTTAACCACCGAAAAACCTGGGCTCTTAAAAAACACTGTCTCCTTAGGCGTGTTGAAGTTTTGAAAAGGTATACGTTGCGCTGTGTCCAAGTCTGAGGCAAAACCTGATAGCACACAGTTGCTCAAAATTAATGTCACTTATTTTTTAAAACGCACTAGAAAAAAAACCGGTTTACGCAAACAGTTACAAAGAACAAATAAATGACTCTAACAAGTTCAAACTTATACTGAAGGTGCATTACATGTTAACCTTCCGCATTTCCAAGTTCCGTCTCCTCAGTGTTGCTAGATCGGGCGCTACGTTGGCACTCTCATTACTTAATTTACACATCTCGTACAGGGTGCTTCACGGTGAGTGGCCTATTAAACGTTTTTGGAGCACTATAAATACATATATTTATGGAGCTGAAAATTTGTACCTGGAGATTTTCAAAGGTGCTCTATACATTTAAAATAAGGGCGACTTTCTGGCACTCCGAATATACCTGAAGTGAATACTAACTTCGTTATTTTAAATAGTATGCTATATTTTGTATGCCATTTTTTGTTTCTATTAATTGATTTAAAGTTCCTTTAGTAACATATGTATATCTATTAAATGGATTTTTCGAGTTATTTCAATTTTAAGAAAAAAATTGAAATCGTAATAGAAAAACTAATAATGTTTGCATAGGTGAATTTTTATAGTTATTTTTTTTACTATATAAGTATGAATGGCTGAGTTTACTGTCAATAATTTTAGATACGCGGAAAAATCTACAGGGTTCTCAAAATGCAGGGTCAAACTTGAAAAAACGTGTCCTTTATTAAGTCGCTTATTTTGAACAGAACATACTATATTTTATGATTCCTTTCGCTTCCTTTCTTTATCCTCTTTCAATACATACTAGCATTCCCCATACCTAAAATGTACCATTTTCGGTGATTAAATGATCAAATTTTAACAAATTTTAACCTTTCTGAAGTCTTTTATTTTAAATAGAACATATTGTATTTTATAATTAGGGTCCGGAAATGTGTGCCATAACATAGGGTCGGCACTATACAACTCTATGGTAATTAAAGTATAAACTGTATTTTTTAAGCGCCTTGTAAATGAAATACGAGTATTTCTTGCCAGTGCATACCTACTCCACTAACATATCCTGCCAACGCGCCGGATTAGTTAAATGCAGTTTACCATGCGTGAGAACAAACTTTCGGAACCGTATTATCGTTCGCTTCCTTTTTCATGCTCTTTTTGTATATACTTTTGCGGTACGGTTGAATTTATTTTATACCTATATGTTAGTAGAATAAATTTAATTGTGACATAATATATTTGTTATCTGTGGCACACTGTACGCAACGTAACACTTGCTTTTTAATTATTTTGATAAATACCTTGACATAACTCAAAAACGATACAGTTTAGGTATAGGGAATATTAGTAGATATAGAAAGAGAATGAAAGAGGGAAGTGAACGATAAAATACAGTATGTTATATTTAAAATAATCGACTTTAAAAAAAGTTATTAAAATTTGATCACCTAACTACTTTGTTAAATAAGTTGTTATAACTCGAAAACTTGAAAACGGTACATTTTGGGTATAGGGAATACTAGTATGTATTAAAAGAGGATACATAAATGAAACGGAAAGAATGATGAAATATAGTACGTTCCATTTTAAAATAAGCGACTTAATAAAGAACAAATTTGTTCAAGTTTGACCCTGCATCTTGAGTATACTGTAGAGTTTTCCGTATGTTCAGCCTTTTGTGTTTTACTTATACGGGAAAAAAATAACCATAAACTTTCACCTCTGCGAAAAGTATTATCTAGTTTTTTTCTAAGGATTTACAATTTCCATTTTTCCTTAAAAGTGAAATATCTCGAAAACCTTTCATTTTCAAGATAAATATATGTATGTTATTAAAATGACTTTAAATGAATGAGTAGAAACCGAATATGGCATAAAAAGTATATCATGCCAATTTAAATAACGTAGTTAGTATTCACTTCCGGTATATCCGGAAGTGCCAGAAAGTCGCTATTTTATTTTATATGTGTGGAGCATCCCCGGAAAACCCCAGATACAAATTTTCAGCTTCGTATAATTAATATATAACAATAGTTCTCCCTAAACGTTTAATAGGCCATTCATCGTGAAGCACCCTGTATATGTATATACGTGTATAAATTACATCTTAACAATTTCATATTACAATATTAACTACCTATATCTTGTGAATTTGTTTATTTCTGAGTATGGCAATTAAACCAGTAAAACTACCCTTGGTACAAAAAAAATATATTCATCGATAGTATTTATTTTACAAATCTATTTTAGACCCATTGTTTCTAAGTATTCAAGCAATAATTCTTATTCATTTGAATTCCATTCTCACCATATTGCACTGTACTCAATTAGAATGATCTCCAAATCACCGCTATATTTCTTAATTATGGTTCCAAAAAGTAATAAATAGCCGACAGGCCAATTACCTTTTTATTCCCAAAAATATTCAAAGGGAATCCAAGTAGCTATCATTAAAACAGTTCAGAAGCATAAAACTTACCAGTGCGTGGTTCATCATTTCATAAAATGTAGAAATTAGATTCAAAAGAAATTGTTTTGTTTTTCTGAGGTGAGTTGTTGTGACTTGTGAGTATTAAAAGTTACTTAAAGTCTGGTCCATATGCTACGTTTTAAACAACGTTTTGTCTGCGCAGGCTTAAAACGGAATGAAAACGTTGCAAATAAAGAACGTCCAGATGATACAGACTTGTCCGCGAAATTCACGGACAACTATGCCCTCTCGCCTCAGTTGTCGCTGCAATTGTACGTCCACGCAGTTCTCAAAACTGCACAGTTTTCCTATCCACACGCAACGGTTTCTCTGCAGCGTGTTGAACTGCGCAGACAAAACGTTGTTTAAAACGTAGCATCTGGACCGGGCTTAACACAGGGTTGCTAAAAAGTCTGGAAACAGTGTTCTTACGTAAAAACTGATAAAGTTACAGCAACCAATTTTGGTATTTTATAATTATACCTACATATTTTCGTATATCTTACTGTAATTGTTACACTTATTTTTATATATGACATATGATTTTTTTACAGTGGGTAACAGAATCATGGTACACCTCATTTTTATTCTTTATTTATTGAGAGAAATTTTGCACAGCGAAAGTACTTATTAAATACAATTTTTTGACTTATCAAACACTTTGGGATCACTTCTGGTTTCACCGCAAATGCGTCCAAATGTTGATTTTTAAATGGAACACCTATGTATATTTTTAAAATCTACTTAATTTTTTTGGATTAAATAATACCACGTAAGTGACATTTAAATTTACAAACTTTAAAATTTAAAAATGTATTTTTACAAACTTTTATTTAACTTGCAATGTATGTTTGTATTTTCGGGTCAAATCTTGCAACTGAATTTTAAAGTAGTTATCCTCAACCGATTGAGATGACATTTTGCATACACGTTTAGTTTGGATGACAATGCATGGTTAGCTAAGTTATGTCATTCTAAATTCAAAATGGCGGACGGTCTAAGATGGCGGAATAGTTATTTTTTGCGCACTCCCATGATATGGGTATCAAATGAAAGGGTTTGCTGAGAAGAAATAAGGAAATAAAATGAATTTACTCTAAATCCAATATGGCGGACCACCCAAGATGGCGGACTAGTTATTTTTTGTGCACTCCCATGATATGGGTATCAAATGAAAGGGTTTGCTGAGAATACGAAAAAAAATAATAAAATGACTACTCTAATTCCAATATGGCGGACCGTCCAAGATGGCGGACTAGTTATTTTTTGTGCACTCCCATGATATGGGTATCAAATGAAAGGGTTTGCTCAGAAGAATACGAAAAAAAATAATAAAATTACTTTACTCCAAATCCAATACGGCGGACCGTCCAAGATGGCGGACTAGTTATTTTTTGTGTACTCCCATGATATGGGTATCAAATGAAAAGGTTTGCTGAGAAGAATACGAGAAATAAAATTACTTCACTCTAAAGCCAATATGGCGGACCGCCCAAGATGGCGGACTAGTTATTTTTAAGCACTTCCATAATGTGGGTATCAAATGAATGGGTTTGCTAAGAAGAATACGAATAAAACTGACGTCTGCGTTCAACCCTTCGAGGAGATGGTGTACTACTGCCCGGCTAAACAGCAAGACTTAGCGGGGTCGTGTCTTAACTAATATCAACCTATACCCTAGGCGAATTCTAGCGGTGGGGAAAAAACTTAAAAATGGCGAATAACAAGATGGTTTTTCGCCACCATACCAATTTTAAAGAGTTATATATATAGGGACTGACAAGTCAACTGTTGGCGATAAAAAAATTAAGATGGCGGATCTGAGATGGCGTTCAAAAACTTAGTTGGTCCAATCGGTCTGAAATTTTGTTATCCTGGGGTTTTTAGAGTCGCGGATTATTATTAGGTTGAGAAACATTTAGATACAAAAAATCACGACGATAACTAAAAAATAAAAAATAAATTAATAATAAATTTTGTTGTTTAAAAAATGATACCGTGCAAGCAAGTGAATTAGGTCCAAGAGGTGATCTACAGAAAGTTCGTTAAAGAAACAAAGGACGGACGGGTAGTCGACTTTCGCTAAAAAAATAAATAGACAAATTTTCGATCAGACCCGAGCGTTGTACTGAAAACTATGAATGCCCCCGCATTGATACCGTGCAACCAAGTGAACTAGGTCCGAATGAGGTGATCTACAGCCATAGGTTCGTTAAAGAAACCCTAGGACGGACGGGTAGTCGACTTTCGCAAAAAATTTAATAGGCAAATTTTCGATCAGACCCGAGCGTTGTACTGAAAACTATGAATGCCCCCGCATTGATACCGTAAGAAGTGAACTAGGTCCGAATGAGGTGATATACAGCCATACGTTCGTTAAAGAAACCATAGGACGGACGGGGTAGTCGACTTTCGCTAAAAAAATGTAATAGACAAATTTTCGATCAGACGCGAGCGTTGTACTGAAAACTATGAACGCGCCCCGCATTGATACCGTGCAAGCAAATATAAATTGTGTAATGTAATACATTGATGGGTTTGATTCAATTTAAAGTTTATTTTCTTCTTTTTAGAGCATTTAAATCAAAGATTGTTTAAAAAAAATAGTATCAATTTATTTTCCATTTTAAATTTTTTCTATTACAATCTATATTTTACAATCTATTTTAAATTTTTAATATTAATAGGCCATGACACTTCAAATTAATTGTAATCAGTAACAGAAAATTTTTACTTAAAATATAAACATTTTTATACATAAACATTTATTTATTTAGTTTATGATGAGATAAAGTTTAGAAAAACAGTTCTTGAGTCATCATAATAGACCGGAGTACCATTTGAAAATATAGTTAATTAAGGATCTACCCGTATGACCATTTTGATTGTCCAATAAATACGACCTAAATTACGGTTAAAACATGATTCAAGTATTATGTATTTTGTTCTTAAACTTAATAACTTCTTGTAATAAAGGTGGCTTTGAAGAAATAATAAGAAACAAAAACTTCAGCAATTATAACGTCTGTTAAATTGTTATTTTTTTTTATTTGTTTCAAGTCATGCCCTCCAAAAATTTAAAATAGTTAGAAGAAAAAAAATACAATTTAAATGTCACTTATATTATTTGATTCAGAGAATT
This sequence comes from Aromia moschata, assembly GCA_029963805.1. Classification (NCBI taxonomy): domain Eukaryota; kingdom Metazoa; phylum Arthropoda; class Insecta; order Coleoptera; family Cerambycidae; genus Aromia; species Aromia moschata. The sequence goes on from JAPWTK010000705.1 coordinate 145,173, forward strand.
AAGTAGATTTCGAAAATATAATATAAAAATGTACAGAGTGTTCTACCTAAAAATTCTACAATTGAACATAGTTCAAGGCAAAGCCAAAATGCTTGTTAGTTCAAAAATGGTATTTAATAAGTACCTTCGTTGTATAATATCAAAAATACATCTCAATAAATATGGAACAAGGCGAATATGCAATAAAATACCATGATCCTGCTGACATGACACAGTGTATATACATTCCCACCTTCTTTTAATAGAAGCACATGCATATTTTATTATTTATAACTATTTGGCCGTTCGAGATTAATTCAGTTGCATAACGATTAATTTGGTTAAGTACAGGGTGTTTCATTTATTATTTTACAACTGATATTTCTTCAAATACATGACGTGAAAAATATTATAATAACAAAAGTTTCGTTACTTGATCTTTGCTACAAATTGGCGTTTTTTTTTGCTAAAAATTGAAAAATCTGCGATACGAATTTATTTTTTTCGTAATCATGCTTTGATCACGAATTCGAGATTTTGTTTCGTATTTTTATTAAATCATAGGTTTTTTAGATACACATTCATTCTGCAGCTAATATTTCAATAAATACGATACACGCGAAGAAAAGTATAAGAACAAAAGCTGCTTTACTTATATCAAGCTAAAAGTCAGTTATATTAAATTTATAATTATCAAAAACATAATCGAAAATATGTCTCAAATATGTAAGAAAACTGTGATTTTTCAAAAAAAATTTTTTCGTAAATAATTGCGGGACTATTTGTAAATTCTCAACAACTCTGGTTTATTGACGATTTATTTTTAAGAAAAAAAGACAGTTGTAACGACTAAAAAAGGGAATTAAAATCTGCTGATATAGTTATCAAAACAAAAGAGTTAAAAGTAGTTTACCTATTCACTAATAAAACATTTCTAAACAAGTAATAAGAATTAAAAGATTTACTGGTAACACTAGGAATTAATTAATTAATTAAGTAATGAACTACTTAATGGATTTTTTTTTAATTATGGAAGCATTTGTAGTCGTTAACCATCAATAGAATAAAATACCATTTTTAGTCGTTGCAACTGTCTTTCTCTTAAAAATAAATCGTCAAATAAAGCAGAGAATTGTAAAAAAATATTAAGTTGCTGATTATTTCTAAACCGTATGGCAATTGTTTATAAAAAACGAGTTTTTAATGTAATTTTCAATTTAAAATGACATTAAAATGGCATAGTTTAATGCAATTCTGATTTATTGAAATAATGGATTAAATTTCAATTTTCTTCAACAGCCTGTATTTCAACCTAATGAAAATTATTCTACTTATTTTTTTTACACGAAAAAAGGACACCTAGTTGGTCATGATCATGATCACCTATCTATTAAAAAAAAGTTCATGAAAATCGGACTCTAAATAAAGATTTTAGAAGGGCGAATATGCCTTAACACACTGTATATAAGCCAAATTCTTTTAAATTACGTCAAACAGTACATACGTACCTAGTTATTATTGAAAAACTAAATCTAAACATATTTAAGGTCGAATATTTCAATAGAGAATATCTAAATACTCTGCCGAGAGATTGCCCATATGATCTGGGACATGTTGTATATTAACCCATTAGGTCCCTGATTTTTTAAAGAGTTTTCAGCCAGTTTATTTTCAATATTATCGGTACTGTAAAAAATTTCGATCAGGTCAATTCCAAGGTAACATTTCATGTCTTTTCAGAATATAGCCTTAGAATTTTTCAAAACTTGACTTTAACAAAATTATAAACAAATTTTTGGACAAATATATGATTTATTCGACAAAAAAATAGACCTGAATTTCTTTATGAAACAGGTATCCCTAGGAGACCTAAACTTAAAATAAATGGCTTTATTTTATATTTAAAATTTCTGGTAAAACAAAATCGGGGCGGAAACAAAAAATATTTTTGTATAAAATTCATTTTTTTTTCTCAAAAACTAAGGACTTTGGTAAAAATGTTCCAAGAATAAAAATGTATTAGAATCAATCGAAAAATACTCCCAAACTTATTCAGATTTTTTAAATGATTTTTGGAAATTTCGATTTTGTGATTTTTGGAACAACAAAAAAATCGTCGTCATTTCGATTTTACGTCGGATTGACCTCATCGAATTTTTTTTCAGCACCAATGACATTTAAAATAAGCTGGCTGAAAACTTTGAGACTTAATAGCAACAAATGGGCGAAATAGGTTCTAAAAAAACATGCACCACTCACCTACAATGAAAATTAAAAAAAAAACTCAATGTTCAGTAAGAGGAGTCCTCGAACTAGGAACTGACTGATCGTTAAATTGGTCCGAGATGCGAATACGCCTCGATCCGATGCGTGCTCTTGAAACGAGCTCGATACGCGCTACGCTGGATGCTTACAATTGCATAAGAAGAGGATGTGGAAGTGAAACCCCACGGTGGTGAGCGACTATGGCGTATAGAAAGTACGCCTTTGGCCCATATATATAAGCCACGGGTGAGGAATGGAACCACACAAAGCCTTCCACATCTTCAAACAGTCATGAAGGCATTGGTGAGTACAGAGTCTAAAAAAAGCGCTGAAGTACAGTGAGGTGATCGTTAGTGTTCAGTGATTTATTTTTCGACTAATTTGGATTACGACGCGGACGAAGAACTTTTGAGTGGTTTTTTTAATGTTGTGATTGAAACTGTGCAAATATTTTCTTTTTGTAATTATTCATGAAAACGGTTTTGCTCGACGACTCGGAATGTGACGATATTGGACATAATCACAGAAATATTCGATAAGAGATCGTCAATAAGTCGTTCATGAGTCGTACCGCTTTTTGCTACATTTCAAAAGTAAAATGCATGTACTCGTAATATTTTAAAATACAATTATAAGGTTTCAAACTGCAAAATTTTTCCCAATAGCGATTTTTTTAACAAAATATACGTACAAAACGTTGAATTGCTAATAATAAAAATTATTGAACATATTTTATATATTTGTCCTTATGCATTGTTTTAATTTTATTATTAAATATAAAATAGCATTTCCATAGACACACTGCGTTTCTTGCAAATATTAAAATACCAATAAATTGTATTTTAAAATACCAATTGTAAAAAAAATGTTAATAGCTTTTGGTAAAAACTTAAATTGCCAATGAAGATATTAAATGAACTAGAATTGATCAAATGAATAATTAAATAAATACCAAAAAATCTTATACATCTTCAATAATTAATCAGATCGATTATTTATTTTTGTTAAAGATATAACAGTCCATTAATTTTTTGCACATTGTCTTCTTTCACATCGTTAATTAACCACCTGTTAGTCCTAATAGGCAACGTGTTTATTTAAACGCCGTGAGATATAAGGAAAAAATAAAACAATTATAATATAATTTAATAACTTAGAGCAAAGCTATTATTACGAGTATATGAAGATAATATACACTTAAAGTATCTAATAAGATTGTAGTTTAACATTAAGCTGCCTTCTATGATATAAATATTTTTAATCATTTTACGAAGGTCGATAATTAGAGTTTCGGAACTGCTACAGAATGATTTCAATTAATTTAATTGTTTTTATTGTATTTGTTTTGTGTTTTGAAATTCAAAAAAATTGTGGAAAGGGACGATACTATTTTTTAAAAAATCGCACGCTGATGAAAGTCAAATCATAAACTGGAACATAACATAACAACGAGTATATGCTACCGCTTTATACTCTTGGGAAGGAAATAAACCGAGGCTGTCGTTCAATGTGTTCGTCGTCAGTTATTTCGTCAACTATATTGAACAATTTTCTAAATAAATCTCTAATAATTTTAAAAACGAGGTTTAAAACAAAATAATGATAGTAAGGTGCAATTACAAGAATGTAGATTTATTGGTATAGTAGACAAAACATAGAGAGCAAAAATGTAGAGAAAAATTTGTTGTTATTTCATTAGTTGTTAAAACAAACTGTTTTAATTTCATGGTAAATGTATGCAAGATGTTGTGAAATAAGTGGTCAAAATTAGAGAACATGGGAGATCAAATAAATTATGACGAAACCTTTTATTATTTTTCTGTGAAATGCTTCTTGGGAGAGCTCAAAAATATATTACGGTTAATCGAATTCCACGAGTAAAATCAAAATTTTTGAAGTAGGTTGTAGCAAATAACTGGGGTTTTCGTCAAGGTTTTTGTCATCATTTTACGTTGACCCACATGCCCTCTAATTTTGAGCACCTACCTAATAAACATCTTGAATGCATTTTCTTCTCTTTCTTATGCACTCTAGATGTGATATCTACGTACCACCACCTAATCTCGTGGCCACGCACTAAGCCGATGCGCTAGTTCGTTGTCATTCGCCGCCGGATATATCGCACTGATGAGACCTAATAAGGTCGCAATTTAGATTTGTGTTTTCCGATGGTGAATGACGACTAGCTGTATTATTTTTGTTCCATGATTTTAACGGGTCCTTTGTAGAGTGCATTTTGGGAGGGACGTGGTTTTTAAATGAGCTAACTTTGTTAGACACACCGAAACTTCCTATTCCTATTTATGCACAATAGAGGGTGACACTTACGTATCATCATTTATCTTTTTCAGATTGTCCTTTAGTGCCGCTTGCCTGTGCGTGGCTCTAGCTGCCGAGCCGGAAAAAAAGAGGCGACGCAGGAGAGTAAGAAACAGGACAAGAGAGGCATCATAGACTTTGGAGACCACGGTGGGTGGAGCGGCGGAGGCTTCGGCGGTGGTGGAGACTTCGGGGGTCACGACCTCGGCGGCGGTGGATATGGGGGCGGCGGATACGGGGGCGGCGGATACGGGGGCGGTTTCGAGCTCGGAGGCGGTGGAGGCGGCGGCGGCGGCCACCACGAACACGTCAAGACCGTAGTGGTCGAGAAGAAGATCCCTACCCCCTACGAAGTTGTCAAACATGTACCCTACACCGTGGAAAAGAAGGTACCCTACGAAGTAAAAGTATCAGTTCCCCAGCCTTACACGGTCTCAAGAAGGTACCTTACCCCGTGAAGGAAGTCGTCAAAGTACCGTACATCGTACCACAACCTTACGATGTCATCAAGAAGGTTCCATACGAGGTGAAAGTACCAGTCCCTAGACCTTATGAAGTTAAAAAGTACACGTACCACAACCTTATACCGTCGAAAAGAAGGTCGCTGTACCTGTGAAGGTGCCCATTCCTCAACCTTACACCGTCTACAAGAAGGTACCCTACCCGGTGAAAGTGGAAGTACCGGTTCCCCAGCCATACACCGTCGAAAAGAAGGTCCCGTACGAAGTGAAGGTGCCAGTCGACAGGCCGTATCCAGTCCACGTCCCCAAACCCTACACAGTGACCGTAGAGAAACACATCCCATACCCAGTCGAAAGCCAGTACCATATGAAGTCAAGGTACCCGTAGACAGACCATACCCCGTTGAAGTACCTAAACCAGTACCTGTACACGTGAAGGTCCCAGTACCTCAGCCATACGAGGTCATAAAGAAAGTACCAGTAGAGATAGAGAAGCCAGTACCAGTACCAGTCAAGGTACATGTAGATAAGCCTTATCCCGTATACAAAGAAGTACCAGTACCTGTAGAGAAAGAAGTACCATACCCAGTAAAGGTACCGGTACATGTTTCGCACCACGAGGAATCTGGAGGCTACGGAGGAGGATACGGAGGAGGATACGGAGGAGGTTTCCGGAGGAGGATACGGCGGAGGGTACCACCACTAGTTGTTGATTTTTTCCCATTAATTAATTGTTATTTTATTTCTACTTTAAGTACTATCGCGTGAAAAAATCTACTCGTTCGACATGTTTATTTAATTAAATCATTTCCTCAGTCGCAATCATGGAGCGTGCAGTATTATTACTTGTGTTAATTAGTCCTACTATTATAAATAAATCACTCTTATTTAGCCTGTTGGTTTTATTGTTCTCCGACCCGGTAATTATTGCGGCAGCGTTTCAGTCGCTGAAACGGGCATTCTAGAAAGTACCCGTTCCTGTTTATTACCTAATATATTATATTAATCGCGTTCCTCGCCAGTTAAATGCACTCGTATTTGTAGTTAAAAGGTAGAAAGTCCATAGTCTGAATACATAATATGCCGGTATGCTGACAGTAATTATTTATATGACACATGTAATCTCAAACCGTTTTATTTGATCGGTGAAAGTACAGATTCGTTGAACGTCATCGTTCATCTGTAACTAATTGTGGCATATGTTCGGTGCAAGCTAATATGCGTCAATAAGACCATATGGCGCCTAGCACTTTGATTTAACATGTCTTCGGATGCAACACCGCTTTCTAGAAGGAAGAGCGAGAAATTAGAAAAATATAATTAAATATTGTTGTTTATTCTAATATATATACATATACATATCGACAGGTGTGTTACGTGTTGCTAAGTCTACCTGGAAATTGTTGTTTTTGGGTCTCGTTTTATAGTTCCATGAGCTTATGAGATTATATAATTGAATTAAGTAGTTTAATGTTGGGGGTTGTTAATCGCTAATTTATAATTATCCATATAACTAGTATAAACACCTGCGCTATGTATGCTTAGTCGTTACAAAGGTTTTTAAAAGATAGGTGATTGAGGTTGAACATTAATTTTATTTTTGGGTACAGGTGCAATAATGTTTCTATAGGGGAAATAGTAAGCAACCGTAAAAGGCCAATAACTTGGTAAAACAAACGCAAAAGTTTTGCAAAGGAAAATTAACATAAAAACAGATAGGTCAATGTATGTGTTTTTAATTATTTTTATGTATAAGCCAAATGGAATAAATCCATTAGCTCCATTATTATGCATTTTTAGAAAATCGTGGAGTCACTGCAAATTTAAAATCGCATCTTGCGCGTAATGTCACCCTGAGATTCATCCCCCTTCAGGTGACAGCTACTCCCTAAATTTTCAAATGGAAGTGGTTTATGAAAGCCTTTATTTCTTTCAAACTGCTTGGAAGGTTTTTTGACAAAATCCCCATAGGAAATTGATACATTAAAATAAAAACCAAATCATTGTAATGAGCAGATGTTAAAATCATCCTCAGTTTTGGAGCATCCTAAAGTAAGTAGAAAGTGTCTTCTAACGTTAGTTAAGACATGGGTAATCGACTTAACTGCAAGAGGTGTTATTCTTCTTAAGTCACCTAAATAGTCGGGTTTGGTTTTGTAAGCCCATACTTGTTTTACATATCCCCACGGAAAAAGTCTAACAGGTGAGATCAGGTGATCGTGCACAGCCATTCTATAGAACCATGTCTCCTATCCAGCGATCTGGAAAATTGTCTGGAGATATTGCCGCATATTGATTTCGCAATGTGCTGGTGCACCATCCTGCTCGAACCATATTGCATTACCTGGAAGTTGTGGGTTTCCTTAAGTTGGATACAAGTTTGCCATCGTCGCGTCGGTAGGTACAACATTATTTTGGAGCAGTGCTAACTAAGTTTTATCCATTCAAATTGCCGTCAATGAAGAAGGGACCAATGATATTTTCTCCAATTATTCCTACCCAAACATTAACTTTCTCAGGTTTTGCGTGTGTAGTTCCCTCATCCAGTGAGGATTTTCTCTCGACTAGTAACAACAGTTTTGGCGATTAACATGGCCGTGAAGTGTAAATGTAGATACATCCGAAAAATAAAACATTTTCTATTTGTAAAGTATTGTCATCTATCATTTGCATCATTTGTTCACAAAAGAGAATTCGTCTATCAAAATCGTCTTCCGCGAGCTCATTAGTTGGTACAAGTTTGGGTATATGGGTGCATTTGATTTTCTGTCAATACGCGGATAATCGAGGAATGGCTAATATTTAATGCTGAAGCTGTTTGACGTCTCGACGTATGTGGATTTTTTCGAGCGTAAGCATTCCGTCCAATTTCTGATCATCACTGAGTTTATTGGGAGGATTTTTCTTTAGCTGCCGTACATGTCCACGTTCCCGAAACTGCTTCTCTATTTTACTTACGGTACCTTGAGATATCGGCGGCAACTCCGGATATTTTTCTTGAAAACTAAAGCAAAAAGTTTAACACTGATAACTGTTAACTACTGTTACAACGTTTCAGCACGTTTCGGACAAGCACGTTTCTAGGTAGATTTCACTAAAGCTGATAATGGCCAACTTCTTAAATTTCAGGTTTGTTTTTTTGCTGCTTGCTCGTTTTTGTCGTTCGATTGTCAAGCAAAAAATTGTACGTATTTATTAAGTTTTTATCTTATAGTAGGGAATGTCGGCAATTACAGACATTTATTTTTTGTTATTATTAACATTTCAGAACCTAAAATTGACAAATAGTGTTGCTTATAAAAGTTTTATTTTAACGTAACGAATTTCCTACGCTGGAGAAACTTATCTTTTTTTCTAGTTAATTTCTGTAATAAAATTTAAAACCATAGCAGTTTTGAATAGATAATGAAAAGACCTTTCAAATGAAGTATCACAAGCCCCTACTTGAAAATTTAGGGGTTGTAGCTGTCACCTGAAGGGGGTTGAATTGGGTGGGGGTTTAATTTTAGTTTAGAGGGTTATTATGCATTTAGAAAATGCATAATAATGGAGCTACTGAATTTATTCCTTTTGCTGTTCCACACTGTATAGAACCAACATAGTACTAGTCGCTAGAAGTAAGTATACTAAGGGCTTATGCATACGACGTTTTTAATACAAACAGACTTAGCAACTTCGCACGTTACACTTAGCTAACTAAGCACGTTGGTTAGACGCAAAGCTGACGTATTATTAAAAACCTAATTTGTCATGCCTTTACCAATAATTCTATGAACACGGCTCTAAACATAATCTGATATGATTAAAAAATTTTTAAGAATGAAACTACTTAAACTTGCTTACAAATGAAGATTGTTTCTTGTGATTATAATGTTATGATTGTTACCCAAAATATGTAAATGTTTTCAAAAATCTGCTTAAAGTATAAACAACAACATCGAGACTTGTTGCTTTCTTTCACCCAGGTACCTTACTATATCGCAGTTCGTGTGACCAGGTGACTTCGTCGGCATCCTGGGATCTGTGTGTTAAAAACACAAAGTTGTTAATAAGCTCATATAATGTGTGAATGACATATCAATGCTTTTACATGTAATTTCTGTTAATTACGAGAACTTCAAAATTTGAATGTTGTCAAGCTAAATGTGTGATTTATCCCTATATGCGCCGCCGGCAGTTATCCCACTATCTGATTTTGCAAGTTATTGAAGACTAGAGCTCGGAGATTAATAACACAGGACTCTTTTGACTATGGATAAGAACATAGTTTTTCCCTGTATTTTTTGACTCTGAATCCAAATCCGGTGTCCGTTTAACCGTAGCACGTCAGCATCAAGGTCATTTCCAAGGTCAAATCGCGAAACAAACGCTTAAAAGAGAAAAAACCCGTATATCTTTATGTTCCTGGGATCGCTGAATTAGAATCTGATGTTATTCTTACCATATCACGTGACTTCGAAGAGCACTCCAAGGTCAAATCACTAAAAAACGCATTAATGAGGCAAAAGTTTGTATCTTTATGTTTTTAAAGTTGCTGAATCCAAATCTGAAACCCATGATAGAAGACCGTAAATGGTCTCATTTTCATCATGTACATTAGGCTGTATTAGGGAAATGTGGTTAAGGATTTTCGGTTTCGTGAATGTATGCTATGTATTTGTTAAGGTAAAAGATATCTAAGTCCGTGTATCCATGTACATTAGATGAGTTGATACCAATTCTCGTAGCCACCTTAATGAATATCGTCTAACTACATAGTAATCATCTTACTGAAAATCAGTGAGTGAATCATTGAATAAACGTGTTTGGACTTCTTCAACCAGACACACTTTTGCGTGTGTGCGCTAATGCACGCTGTGTATAAAAGCGTGTATGTGTGAGTGTGTACTTGCGTGTGAATGTAAGTGCATGTGTGCGTGACTATGTGCATGTGCGTGCATATAAAATGCCTGCTACCCGGATTTGGACTCAGTGCTGGACGGACACGGATTTGGTTCAGACCCAAGACCATAAAGATATATGGGCTATTCCGGTTAAGCCATTTCGCGGTGACCTTGGAAAGACCTTTGACGATTCAGCGCACCGACCAAACGCTGAATCCACAGCGTCAAAAAAAGGAATTATAGTCAAAAAAGTTTTTTTTGCGGGCCTGTGTAATATAGAGACATCCAAAAAAAAACGTAATCAAAGTTGGCCGAGAAAAAAGACGAATTTCTATTCTTAATCGAATTTATAACCTTATTTACTTGTCAAAACTATCACATCATATGACAGCCGTTGTTTATTTTACAAATTGTGACAGTCACTTGTCAAAAGTTTGACATAACCCAAAAACTTAGACATGACCGCTATTTCCATCTCTCTCGTTCATAGCCAGAGTTGATGACGTTTTTTTTGGATGTCTCTATAAATTCGTGTTTTACCAGGGGCGCCTCCAAGATACCACTATTAGTGCGTTCCGAAATGTTAAACAGGTCTTACCTTATACATGCGAAGGTGATTGTTGTAGCCCAACTAATCGGTAAATGAACCATAAAAACAAGACACATAACTTGCATACACACATGTTCAGGAGTTAAGTAACGCATACATATGTTCAGGAGTTAAGCTCTAGCGCCTGTCACTTGAAATAGCTGCCTGTAGCCATGTGCCCCAACGAGTCACAATAGGTTACGCTGGTAGTGGTGTCCTTGGTAGAATGTCCGAAAACCTTTTTCTTCTGGATGTTGCTTTCACGAAAATACCTGATACCACTTGTATCACATTCAAGGCTGTCAACACTAGAGTAACAGTTTCGGCAATTTGGTGAAGCCTGTGTGCTAAACATGTGACATGGATTAAATTAGTAAATTTTCCCCCTAAATGCACTTTTATGGTTTGCCTGACAGTCCCCAACCACTACGCTAGGTAGTCGGTTTAACATCCGTTGTTTCGTCAACGCTAAGCCATATAGGTTTAACGTGCAATTCCGAGACAATATTTTTTAAATTTACGATATGTAAAATCGTCTAACAGTTGTTTCTGCAGGTAAAAAAAGGAAAAAAACATTCGCGTACTTTACACTCACAGCATTCTGGACAACTTGAATACAACTTGGGATGAGTTAATTTGGCTAATGGAATATTACACGCTACCGTCATTTTGACTAAATCCAAGTTAAATTGCCTTTGTCTGTCTCGCGCACTCACACCACTACTTACTAAAAAATACGTCATCAAAGTTGGCCGACCAAAAAAAGACGAATTTCTATTCTTGATCTTAAATTTATAATCTTATTAAATTGTCAAGGCTGTTACATTATGTGACAATGTTTCGTCTCAATGACTCATATACAGTGAGAGCAAAAAAGTAAAATATGTGATTGTATTTCTTGAAATATTTGTTATTTTAAAAAATTGATTTAACAAAAGTTTTCGAGCGTATTTTTTGCAATAAATTGGCAGCTTTAGATTTTTCTTAACGTAAACCAGTTTGTTGCTATGGCAACCGACGTTATTTTTTTGAATGTCATGGTATGATTTTCTTTCTATTTTGGAAAGAGCATCTCTTCCTGGACACGGAATCATAAAATTGTAATAGGGTTTCATAAGAGAAAAAAACTCAAAAATTACTTTTCTCAGTTCGACTTCGTTAATCCAGTTCTTATCAAGTCGAGAATGGAAAAAGTTGATGATATTTTGTAGATGTCAAGTAGAGACACCGTTCGTTGTCAGTTATCTGCATTTTGCCAGCTTTGCAAATAGTTAAAGATAGGAAAACCCAAGAATTTTGTAGTTTAATAATTGAAAAGTGGAAATTTAAAATTGTTTAAGTGCCACACCAATCAAATTTCGGTTTATGAGGATTTTGATGTCTATGTAAGGTGTCCGTGACGGTAAACTTATTCTAAAATGTATATAATAGCCTGCCACACGTTTGCTAATAGTTTATTATGAAATTGTATCACACTTTCAATATATTATACTAAAAGAACTATTATCCTTTCGCAAGTTTGCCATATTTTATTATGAAATTATATCACACTATTCAACGTATAACGGAGTAATAACTTCAGCTGTCACAGGACTACTGCAATCAAATCAAATTGAGGCAAACCCCATCACATGTTACACGAGTCGCCTATGTGTTGCGTTGCCGTATGCATACTTATACAACATCAACAAAACAAACCGGATCTTTTTCAGTTCTTTATAATAAAATGCGATCTCTTTATAAAAATACAGTTTCTTAATTTTTTACAGCTTTTGCTGAAGACAGTAAGCTGTAAAAAAACGGCAAAAAAAGTTTGCATATCTTAAAGTACTTTACTTTGAAAACAACAAGATGGAAAAAATAAATGGACACAGCATACATTTTCTTTTGAAAATTAAAAAACATATACATGCTTTTTATGTCAATTATTGGAAAGTGATTTAATAAAAAAAAATAGAAAACGCTCGGCGTTGTTACTTAACAATCGCCTATTTAACATACAAAACTGTCACACGCACATTTCGCAATTGTAGTTTATTATATTTATTCAGCCATATAATTTAACTAATTACAGTGTATTATCGGAAGTAACATTAGACATTATTTCTAGCGACAGCTATTAAATAGCTGATACGAGAAAGTACAAATATAAATTTTAATAGAATAATAATCTGATCGTAGTCGTAATAATATTAATACTATATACTTAGAAATTAGAAATACAATCAGTAATTTACTTAGAATATTAGAACAGAAATTAGAATAATGAAACATGCCACTGCACAAGGAGTTTCCAAAGCATGTGTTTAAAATTAGGGATATGTACTTAGAGGGCAAAATGACGACGGTAACCTTAATAAAGTTTTTTTTTTTTTTTTGTAAAATACTTCCCTAAGAGAACTACACCCCATCAAATGGATGCACATTTTCTTTTTTCTGTGTTCAGATGTTCCTGACAACTCCTAATTAGGGAAATATCTTTAGCAAGATTATTTTGAGTGGATGCCAATTCTTGTTTTGTTTCTGTGACTTTGGAAAGCTCAGTTAATAACTGATCAAAATGCTTTGTCATTAAAGGTTTGTCTTGAATATCAGATGTATGCGGGTTAATCATGTTAGAGTGTTGTTCGGAATTTGGCGTTTGCATTATTTCTAGCCCTTATGTGAAATATGATAAATCATTTGAAATTGACGCATGCTGCATTTAACTCACGGACCATAATATTTCTTACAACAATTAACACAATTTTTACCTTGTTTTATTGTTGTTATATTCATTGTACTATCTTACATTTATAATCAAATCACTATTTCAGTAAAAAATTCGCTTATAAACATCGCCAAATCAATATTTATCAGAATGATCAGTGTCACCTTTTCTCCACATGTCCTCTTATTTTGACCACATGTTTTAGAAACACCTTGCATTACACCTTGTAACACACTGTCTTACTACTTACTACTTACTGTCTGCATCTACGTAGTGTGCTTCAACGTAGATATTCGCGTTTCGCCACCTAAGCTGGCATCCTCAGGAGAAGATAAGATTAAAACTAAATTCTAACCTACACACTTGCTCTATTTATATTATATCTGCCGTTACGGTTCACTGATATGACTGATTTATATTTAAACAGTGGACTGTTGGATATTGGACCATTGTCCTTATTCATACTACTGTTACATTTAATGATTTCTAAACTTTCAAAAGCATCCAACTGTCTATTGTTTGTTACATTTCTAATTAATTTTAAATTATTTATGTCTATCCTACGGTTGCTGTCAAACTCATGTTGGGCAACACAAGATTTTTCCGTTCTGTCATATTTTAAATGAGTTATGTGTTCTTTAAATATAGTCAAAATAGATATTTTTGTTTGCCCAATATACTTTTGATCACAATCTTATTTCGTATATAAAAGTGATTATTTTGAGAGAGTAGACAATTTAATTAATAGTGATCCTTAGAAGAAATGGTAAAAAAATTATTTGCCAAAAATGACAGCTGAAGTTAAAACATCTTTAAAACAATGTAACAACCTTATTTACCCCTTCACTGAGGCAAAAATTACAACTGTCAGTAATACCTAAATAACATTGTTTACCAAAAAATATATAAATCAGGAAAATCTGTAAGACCAATTGTCTCAGCAATAGGATCCGCAACTTATAATTTATCAAAATGGTTAACGAACGAGTTCGAAAATTTGCCTATTGAACAAACAAGTTTTTCAGTTAAAAAAATCCAGTAAGTTCATTAATAATATCAAAAATACTCAGTTGCAAGAAGGTGATATTTTGGTCTCGCTTGATGTAAGCTCATCGTTTCCAAGTGTCCCAATCCCTCAAACTTTGGACTACCTCAGGGAATTATTCGAATTAAATGGTTTAGACGATACAATTACTAAGGAATATATTCGCTTACTAATATTTGTATGAATCAAAATTGTTTTCAGTATAATGGTGAATACTTTCAACAACATTAGGAAACGGCAATGGGTAACTCCTTGTCACCTTTCATTGCAAATCATTTTATGAGTAAATATGAGACAGAAGCAAAAGATAAATTCGAGTATTTCCCTAAGGTCTGGGTCAGGTACGTGGACGATATGTTCGCGGTATTTGATACAAAAGCAATTAGTGTAGATAATTTTGTTGCTAAATTAAATAACCGTTTCCCTTTTATGGAACTACGTTCTTTTAGTGTATTAGTTATTAGAAATAGTGAAAATAAGTTAGAGTTATATTATAGGAAAGAAACGCGGCTCTTAGTTATTCCCAACCACCCTTCAAAATAATGGCAAGTTTTAACTTTCTAATTTCGTTTGTTAAATTTCCCCCTCAGAAAAAGAGGTTTGAAAGAGAAATTAATAAATGTAGCTAAGAGTAACGGTTACTCAGTCATTTAATAGATAGTTAATAAGGAAGCATAAATTTAAAAGAGCCATGTACTTTCCACGACTTTTCGTAGAGATACTGACAATTCGAATTTGTTTCGTTACCATATGAACCTTTACCCGCGGACTAGATAAAATTTTCAAAAATATTAATATCATTTGATTTATAATTCTAAAAATAAACTACAAACGCTTTTGGGCAACTCCAAAATAAAATTAACAATAACAAAAGTCAGGAATATACGAAATAAATTGTAAAGATTGGGATCAAAAGTATATAGGGCAAACAAAAAGATTTAAAGAACACATGGCTCATTTAAAATATGGCAGAACGGAAAAATCTTGTGTTGCCCAACATGCGTTTGACAACAACCATAAAATAGACATAAATAATTTAAAATTAATTAGAAATGTAACAATCAGTAGACAGTTGGATGCTTTTGAAAATTTAGAAATCATTAAATGTAACAGTAGTATGAATAAGGACAATGTTCCAATACCCAACAGTCCCCTGTTTGCGCTGAAAAAAAAACAAATATAAATAGAGTAAGTGTGTAGGTTAGAATTTAGTTTTAATCCTCTCCTGAGGATGCCAACTTAGTTGGCGAAACGCGCGTCGGGAAAATTATAGTAGTTCGGTGTTTCGTGGAAAACGTCTAGTTTTTTTTTTTATTATTATTTATTCTACTGCCTACTATTATATAGTGTAGTCCCGACAATCCGCGCCGAGTTGTGCTTATTGTCAGCATGGCTACCAAAACGTGGCCCAGTCCCACACCGCCTTCTTTTACATATAGATTTTTTTAGTTGATAATATTTGCAACACAGGCCGACCCTGTATAATTAATATAAATAATAACGAAATCTTGATATTATTTAGGGATAACGATTGATAATGAAAAGTGGAATTTTTAGCTTAATTTAAATAAGTAAAAAGGCAATATCTCTCGTATTTTCTACCTGCATGGAAACAAAATCTACATTAGTAAATTGCAAGTATAATTACCCACATATTAAATTTCCATCACGTCTGTGTTTATCAGAGACGTCTTTAGTCTCTGTTAGTTAAAATTTATCTCGTTTGTCATCTTGGCAAACAACTTTCTCGAGCTACTCGTATATGGAAATTCTATAGAAATTAGTGATCTTCTTTTACTCTCACTTCCTCAGCTCTGAAAAGGAACAGGTGCTTTATTTTTTATTGTCTCAAAATGCACGTTGCTTCTCTCATGTGCAGCGAAGGTACCAAAGCTGGGATTATCTTAAGAAAAAAGATACCTTTCAAAGTTTCAGATTCTTTCAGTGTCTAAGATAACAGTATCTTTGATACTTTTTTCCTGACAAAAAAGTTACGATACTTTGTGAAAGTATCTTTTCTATTAAAAAAAGTATTTTAGTTACTTTGAAAGTATACAGGGTTTGTCCGGAAAGTAATGTCAGTGAATTTTTTTTCCCGAGACTGTACGCGAAAGCCCGCGCTTTACGTGCTGGGGTTGTAGTGGGGGGATCTGGCAACAAGATCCAACAAGCTTCAGTTGGCTACAGGCTAGTTGAGAGTCGTTACAGTGACCCGGTGCAAGAAAAATGCAACGTTCGCTTGAGCAACGGATGGCGATCAAGTTTTGTGTGAAACTGGAGAAGAGTGCTGCGGAAACCATTCCAATGTTGAAGAAGACTTTCGGCGTCGATTGTCTTTCGGACAGGCAAATTTTCCGGTGGCACAAGGCCTTCGCAGAAGGTCGGGAAGATGCCAACGACGAGAACCGCGCTGGACGGCCATCAACCTCAGGTTCCGACGACAATGTGAAACGAGTGCGTGACTTGTTGAACACTGACCGTCGTCTAAGTGTCCATTTAATTTCCGAAACATTAGATATTACGAAAACCATTGTTCACGAAATTGTGTCGGAGTCTTTAGGAATGAGGAAGGTGGGCGCGAAGCTCGTGCTAACGGACAATAAAAAAGCGAGGCGCGTCGAAACCTGCCAAGAACTTTTGGACACCTGCGAAGACAACCCCGCTTTCCTTGATGACGTCATTACCGGGGACGAAAGTTGGGTCTTTGAATACGACCCGGAGACGAAGAGGCAAAGTGCCGGAATGGCACACGTCGCACTCCCCCTCGCCCCAAGAAGGCCAGGATGTCCAGGTCAAAGATCAAGACAATGCTGATTGTCTTTTTTGATTGTCGGGGATTGGTCCATCATGAGTTCGTTCCGCAGGGGACAACTCGTAACCGGAAAGTTTTACGTCGAGGTGCTGAAACGGCTGAAACGCAGGGTGAATCGCGTCCGCTCAGACATCTCAAAATCCTGGAAGCTTCACCACGACAATGCGCCTTCGCACACCTGCTTCCTCGTGGCCGATTACCTCGTCAAGGCAGGCATCACCGTTGTTCCCCAGCCTCCGTACAGCCCCGATGTGGCCCCCCAGACTTTTTCTGTTTCCGCGCCTCAAAACCCCAATGAAAGGACAATATTTTGGGTCGGTGATAAACAGTCAGAAGGCTTGGACCGACGCTTTAAAGCCGATTCCGGAAAACGACTACCGTGCGGCTTTTGATGCGTGGAAGACACGCTGGAACCGATGTGTGGACGCAGGAGGAATGTATTCTGAAAGTGTCTAAAGATTTGTACGCATAGAACCAATAAAAACCATTTTTCAAAGCTCACTGACATTACTTTCCGGACAAACCCTGTATAAGATACTTTTAGAATTATATATAAAAGTTAATATTAAACTTGACCGTAGAGTCAGAAGAAGTAATTTTGAATGACCTTTAAATAAAAAAAGTTGATTCGATATCTTGAGAATGGAGGATTTTATAGATTTGTACATAAATAAAAGTAGACCCCCAGAATTTTGGTAATTTAGGTTTTGCTATTTATGAACACAAATTGAATGGTTGAGCGTGTTTTTAATGGTCAACATTTTGGTGTATATGAAGAATGTAGTATACAGATCGGCGACAGCAAGATCTTGAAATTCCGAAAATTCCGAAGACTTCAGGCTGTTTAAACAAAAAACTGGACGTTTTCCGGAACACCGAAGTTTAAATTTTTCTCGATGCGCGTTTCGCCAACAATTGGCATCTTGAGGAGAAGATTAAAACGCGCGGGAAAAATGTAGTGATTCAGTGTTTCGTGATGGGTTTAAACCAGTTTCTGCGCCGAAAGTCGAAACCCACTCCAGGATTTGTTTAAACAGTAGAAATTTTTTGTATTTGTTTTGCCGATATTATCTATTAATGTTCAGCACAATATACAGTGTGTGGAACTAATAATACGAAAAATAATAAAAAACCCGAATTACATTCAACTTACCGCTAAGCTATGCGTTCTATTGTTGTCTCTATTACCTATTGTCGTGTCCGTTATGTAACATTTTTTGTTCCGTAACATTCAACTGTCCAATCCATCTGATCACGCCCACTGGTCGCGGCTCATCAACCCGGAGAGATAAAGAAGTCGACGGCGATACAAAAAGGGCCCGTTGAGGCGCAAGAAACGCGACACGAGGATGACAAGTAGGCGTTTAGGGACGGGGGCGTAAAACAAAATAAAAGGCACGCTAGGAGGGGTCGCGTGCCAAATTGGGTGAGCCCGGATTGATCACGGGGACCAAATAGGACAGGCCGGCCGGCGCTTTTCTAGAGTGGTCCCGCTGATTTCGGTGGCCGTGAAGGCGCCTTCTACGCCAAGGCGCAAGGGACCACTTACAACGGAGAACATTAAGGCCGAAATCTTACAGCCACTAATTCGCTTAAATGAACACCATCGGAGCGCGCGGCCCGGCCGTGCGTGTGTCACGAGGGCCTTTAACGGAACCGAGCTTATTAACCCTTAACGTGAAAACTACAGTTTTTGTATGTCCTCTGTTTAGCAACGTGCCAAGTACAAAGAAACGATGGAAAAAAAATTGAATGACTTTTCCGAGTGTTTTTGTGGGTGCTCTTTCGAATGGCAGCAACAAAATTCATAAAAGTTGACCTTACCTCTGTTTTTGGCCATTTAAGTTGAAAAGAGCACGATTTTCAGGTCAATTGTTTTTTTGTAACATGATTTTTGATTGAAAAAAATTTTTCTTTCGACAGAAAACTACGGGAAAAGTGTATTCGAGAGTTGTACTGAAAAGTTATGTACTTAGAAAAAATTTATTCCTACATGGGGTGTCCAATATCTCGGCTAAAAGGACACATTGGACGGGGAAACTTTCATAATTTTTTTATTCAAACCTAGAGAACTTTGGGGCAAAAAGTTTAGCGAACAAAAAGTATTTAGATTCATCCAAAGAGCATGCCTGTTTTTTTTTTCAGAATTTTTGGTCACGTTTTGGCCATTTTTCCAAAAATCCGAAAATGACTCCAAACATTCTGCAAAAATTACACACCTCACTTGAAGAGTACTAAACAAATTTCTGAACAAAAAATTTGGCCCTGTTTGGCAATTTTCCAATTAGAAGGTTTGAAAAAATGGTCTTTCCTAAAATTTCTCAATCATTTCCAGACATCGGAAAAATACACGTGTTCTTGGCTCATACTCAATAGAGTCTGCGCCAAAATGGACATCCCCAATTATCCATTTTTTTCATTTCAATGTTCCAAAATTGGCCGAAACCCAAAATTGCAGGAAAGACCGAAAATTCTGGAAAAAATTTCGCACGTCTCCCTTAAATCACGTCCAAGAGGTTTTGCACAAAAAATTCTTGAACTTGTGGACGTTTTTGGTTTGGGGGTGTTCAGAAAATGGATAATCGGTAAAATTGCCAAAATCGTCTTCAAACATTCTGAAAATAATGAGTGTTGAATTATGTATACTTAATAAAAGTATAATTGTACCAAAAAAGGACGATTTTTGATTTTTTTTCTGAATACAAGCTCTAAGGCGAATTGACAATTTTTTACAGTTTGAACAAAAAAGAACAAATCGGAACTAGTTGCCTTAGAGCTTGTATTCGGAAAAATTTTCAAAATCGTCCTTTTTGGTACGATTATCTTTGTTAAGTATACATAATTCAAGACACTCATTATTTCAGAATTTTTGAAGAAAAGTTGGCAATTTAGATTCAGCCATTTTTTGAACCCCCCAAAACCAAATAACGTCAACAGGTTTTTTTTTGCAAAACCTCTTGGACATGATATAAGGAAGACGTGCATTTTCAGAATTTTCGGTCTTTCCTGTAATTTTGGGTTTGGCCAATTTGGAACATTGAAATGAAAAAATTGACAATTTGGGACAGCCATTTTGCGCAGTCTTTATTGAGTATGAGTCAAGAAACGTATTTGTCCCAGATGTCTGGAAACGATTGTGAAATTTCAGGAAAGACTTTTTGAAACTTTCTAACGGGCCAATGGCCAAACTGGGAATTTTTGTTGAGAAATTTGTTTAGGACTCTTCAATCGAGGTGTGTAATTTTTTCCAGAATTTTGGAGCCATTTTCGGATTTTTTGAAAAAATGCCAAATTGAAAATGACCAAAACGTGACCAAAAATTCTGAAAAAAAATCAGGCGTGCTTCTTGGATGAATCTGAACACTTTTTGTTCTTTAAACTTTTGCCCCAAAGTTCTCCAGGTTTGAGTAAAAAAATTATGAAAGTTTCCCCTGACAATGTGTCCTTTTGGCCGAGATATTGGACACCCCATGTTGGAATTAATTTTTTTCTAAGTCCATAACTTTTTCAGTAGAACTCTCGAATGCACTTTTCCCGTAGTTTTCTGTCAAAAGAAAATTTTTTTCCAGTCAAAAATCATGTTACAAAAAAAAAATTGACCGAAAAATCGTGCTCTTTTCAATTTAATTAGCCAAAAACAGAGGTAAGCTTCAACTATTATGATTTTTTTGGTGCCATTCGAAAGAGCACCCCCAAAAATGCTCGAAAATGCATTTCCCGATTTTTTTTCCATCGTTTCTTGTATTTGGCACGTTGCTAAAGAGAGGATATACAAAAACTGTAGTTTTGACGTTAAATGGTTAAGCAACCGATAACGTCGCGTTTCAAGGACACAAAGATATAGTTACAACGCAAAAAAAAAATATTTTTTTTCGTTTTTGTTTATTTTTGCGTCTTGGCGCGAGTAAGAGCAAGTTTTTGCAAGTGGCCGAAAATATTTTTCCCGATACGTAATATTTAAGAGGGGAAATACAATTAGACCGATGAAAAAAAAGCTCTTTTCAACATTTTTTTTGCATAGAATTTGTTATTGTAGTATAATCAAAGTTTGAAGAATTACAAATATAATCTTAAAGAGTACAAAAAATTTTTTTCGTTTATTTATTAACAAAATGGCGGCTGTACGTTCGCTCAAAGAAAATGCTAATTTTTGACTGCGTAAGTTCTAGCGATCGTAATTTTCATCTTAAACAAACAAGGAAAAAAATTGTTAATAACACTTATAGTTTGTAGTTAAACTAAGAAAAGTGAAGAAAAAATAATAGACGATTGGCAGAGCTTCAAAGCGAAAAATCGAAATTTCACCCTTTTTTTTTAAACTAATTTTGCAATAAAAATGTGATTTTGTTTAAAAAAAGTTGAATTTTTTTAGTTTAACTAGAAACTAATATAATAAACAAGAAATCTTCAAAATTTCAGCTTCAAAAAAATAGAAGGGCTTTGAATTTGATTTTAAAACATAGCATGCATTTTCCACGATACATTTACTATCTTTTTTAGGTAAAAAAACAATCGATTTTTGGACCCTCTAATTCTATTTCCTCCCTTAAATAATTACTAGAGCCATGTATCTGTCTCGGCGATACACAGGCATCGTGCCAGGGTTCATATGCAATAATCATACATCGCTTTGCTAGCATAGACTTGTTTCTATGGTTAAATTTTGGAAACGAGAGCGTGCGTTTTGTTGTGTGATACATATTTTTAATTATAAATTCAGTGTGAACAGCCATTTCCACAATAAATTTAGTATCCCGATTATTGTTTATATTTATAAAAAATCCTGTGGCACGTCAATTTTAAATTCTGAAATGACATTCTGTAACCTAAAAACTTCATCCATAAATTCAATTCCATTCAAGTGACAGTTGCAATCCCCAAATCTTTAAATTGGGAGTAGGGTCTTGTGTAACCTCATTTGAAGGGTATTTTCGTTTGCTATTCATAGACGCATGGTTTTAAACTTTATGGAAAATTAACAGTAAAAAAAAACTTAATAACCATTATAGTTTTGATCAGGATGAACAGAATGCAACCAAAAACCATTATTTCAGTCACCTTTTTCGACAGTATCACTTAAAAAAATACATAAAAACTTATCAACATTTTTCATAGTTGGACATTGTTAGTTTTGTTGAAAACGTCGTTCCAACTTGCAGCGTTATTGTGACGTCATTAAATAGTTGTGAGTTGTGTGTGTTGTTTAGCTTTTGCCAACTGCAATTCAGAAACATATTTTATTTAACAGAAATGAATATCGACGATTGCAAGGAATATAAAAAAATATGTGATCCATCCATTGTAAAATCCTCGTAATTTTCAATCAACCTTGTCAGTCTATTCACAAATGGTAACGACTGTCCCATAATGACAAAAATCTACACAATATTAGATAATATGTAAATACATTACACGAACTCACGACTTATTAACTCATGACACATAAAATTATTTTGAACTCAGCGTTCTATCGTCCATCCACTCGCATCGAGGTAACGTAAAACACACAGAATCAGCTCAGTCGTGGCTAAACTGCATTCAAGATCCCGACTATCCGCACGGGAGTGTGATACTAGAGCTCCAATGTGCGTTAATAGTCACGGTCAGTGGCGGACGTATGAACGGACAAGAAATACACTACATAATTTATTTACAAAGCACTTAAAAATACAGTTTATACTTTAGTGCCAACCCTGCGATTTGGCACATTTTCCGGACTCTAATTATAACCGATATAATTTCCTCGGTATTCATCTCATCCAGGGATTATTTTAACAATTCATTAAGCTTAATCACACGTTGCCGCAGAAAAAGATAACGCCCGGTGCAGCTTGTCGTGCCGTCGCAATTCTAGTTTTTACGCGCATCCATCCCACGACGAGACACAACACGACCTATATTTATTCTAATTGGGCCACGTGTAGACAGAAGCAACCTGCCGCAAATAAAAATTCAAGGGCTACTCGCGTATATCATCGGTGTATTAGAGGGTAACTGGCCATACTTATAACCCTATACCATACGTACAAACCCTTACACGTGACTGAAATACTAGGAAGGTGTGAGGTTACTACCTAGAATATAGTAGAACTAGAATATAGTAGAGTAGTGATCATAAAAGCAACATACATACATAAAAGCTATTGCAGGTTCTATATCTGCACGCATGTTCCTACCCCCACAACATGTTCTACATCTACAAATCATCTACAAAGAGTGATGGCAAAAATACTTCCTTTTTATCCATTTTTTTTGGACCTCGATTTTCAAATTTGTTTGAATGACAAATACTACTACTTATCATATGTGAACTAAATTCTATTCTCCAAATGTGAAGAGAGAGGTCCATTAAGTGAGACAGACGCAGATGTTGCCGTGGCACTACATATAGCAGAGCGAACTGATCCTACTCCAGTTGTAGTCCCAGTTGAGGTTCCGCTGTACAGGCATGTCTTAATTACGACGACGGCCAATTTGAGCAGCACTTGTAATAAGTTGAGCATTGATTGTATAATATCATTTGCTTTGTTAATTTGTTTGTTTAGTTGTTTTGTGTTGAACTTTGTTGTACTTTGTTTAACGTTATTTCGTGTTTAACTTTGTTCACTGTCGTATATTGACAAACATTTTGGCACTTTTTCTGCAATAAGTGTTTCACAAAAGTCAATTTGTTATACATCGTTGGATTTAGAAAACAAATTTCCATAGTAATTTATACAAAAAATCCTATATTGCCATTTGAAAAAAAATGTTGACTAGGGGAGAGGGAGGCACAATGATACAATTTTTGTCGTGATTATGATTTTGTCCAAGACAAAATACTTGTCGCCATCTTCTTATTTTAGGCTTATACGCTATGTATTTGTCTTTCCTATGATACTCTATTTAAAGGAAAAATAAAAACCAGTTTGGGGTTTTTGCAACTTTTTTAATGTCTACATTTGCATCAAACTACCTCTATGGTGGGGTAAATTGATACAGTACAAATGAAAAAGTCATATTGTAGTACAATATTTACTGAATTATAAGATTAGGTACTGTTGGAAAATAAAAAGATCTATTTTGGCGAAGTGTACCACCAGCAGCAATGTATTTGGGCAGTTTGAATACGACATCTCCTCAAAGTACTAAACTGATGTCCTGAATGTTAGGAAAAACAAAAGTCTTATGCCAGTTTTTCATTTTCCGTAAAAGATTGACCTCTATTTCATGGTCATTATAAACCGTGACAATTTGTCCAACAAAGTGTACGGCTGTTTTCCTTGTTAAAAACTTGACAACAAAATGGCCTACATTTAATTCATCATCACACAACAATGGTAGTTCTTCATCACTGACATCGTCAATTGAATCAGATAAGCTCATTTCCACTTCACTGTCACTTTCGGATGAACTTGGAACATTTCGGACCGTTTCTTTAACATTAAATTTCAGCTTCTTGGTTACTTGCTCAATATTTTTCATTTTTTTTCTTAGCGATGTCCTCTAATCGTGCTTTTTCTGGTGTTGTGGTGTAAATACGAGACTTTCTCGCCTCTACCTAGTTGTTTGTATAACTTGTATTTTTAGAGTGATATATTCTGATTTGGTTTCTGCCCGCAGCTTCTTCTTCGGGCCCAGATTCATCTGAAACCTCTGGGTTCTCATTTTTATGATTTTTTCTATACTTTTCGATTCTATGTTGAAATGTAGGTTTTAAACCATGATCAGCAGCTGAAACTCTAATTGATTTGTGATTTTTAATAACATCGGTTATTGCAGTCTTTATAGCTCCTTCGTCAATGAATGCTCTTTGTGATAAGTACGTACCATTTTCATTAACCTGAAACTAAACTAAAAAAAGTAACATGTCCTCGTATAACTTACTGAATATTGTTTATACGAATAAAATAGTACATTTGTAAATTGCAGAGGTACATTTATACACTGTAGAGGTACATTGATCATGCATCAATGTACTCTCACAATGTATCAATGTACCCCAAATGCACTCTGATAGCATTAGTGAGATATTTAACCTTACAGTGCATACACTTGGTTGCAAACAATGTTTAAATAATACTTACGTTTAGGAATGGTGACACAAACAGCACTCTATTGCTACCACGTTGGTAAAAACACACATATGTAAAAAGGCATTAAAAAATTACTTTCTCGCGCCAAAATAAACTAAATACATGTAACTTTACTCTCACTCGTTTTCCGTTACTAAATTTTGACAAGTAGCCCACACTAGTGCCATCTTTGAGGTAATAGGTTGAAACAAAAGGACTTCTTCTGCCGCGAAATTTTAAATGCGTATCAATGCGCCTCGTGTATCAATGTACCTCTCTCTCCCCTATCGCGTTTCAGAAAAAAAGTTGAAAACACTGCATTTTTTGTTTTAACATCAGGCTACAAATAATGGAGTTATGACTCTCGGCGTTTTTTTAGCAGACAGCCGGTATATATTTAGTGGCGGCAGGCATATCAACCATAGCCTTTGTTGGTGCAGTTCGCATAGCCTCAGTAATTCTTAAACAAGCAATTATTTGTATCTGAGTAAGCGATTGTTGCTGTCGTTGTTGGCTTTTAATCACCACACGACAGCTCCATAGGCTACCATCGGTCTAATGATAGCAGCGTACTCGTATACCCCCACATGACTACCCAGGGTTTCATACCTCAGGTTCTCCCGACAGTCCTGCGACACTTCTCATAGGAGATGTACGCCTTCTCTCCCTTCTTTAAATGAAGACTCCATGTTCGCTTGGTATCGTGGGTTACTCCAAGCCATTTCACTTTAGATGTAAAACTTAGAGTTGTAAATTTCTAATTACATTTGCGTTTAAGAAACTAAAAGATAATTTATATTTAAGCTAGAGAATCTAAAATAGACTTGTCTCGTATTGTGTGATACCCAGTTTTAATTTTTTTTAATCTGTTCAAAATACCTTCTGCTCTGAGCCAAAGTTTGATAATTATCATTTAGGCGCCAATTTTTGGTTAAGAGGCACAATGTTATAATACGCTGTACACTTTTTCGATTTTTTCACCTTTATCGTATACAATTTTATGAAGGGATGATTAAAATTACCCTGCACACCGTCGATTCTCTCTTTTTGGACCAATTACGCAAAATTATGCACCTGGCAGAAGCCGCCTTTGTTTGAATATAATGAGGGGGTAGTCATATTCTAACTACCTGTAAAAATAAAACTTTATACTTTAATTATAATACCTAGTAGTTTAGCGAATAATCAGCTATTAATATGTAAAAAGCTGCCCTACTACGGTTTGGCCGTAATTACTGTGAAAAAAGCAGATACGAAACGATGAGTTTATCGGGAGCATGTGCTATTAATTGAAGCAGAATGGTTTATCCTAGCGATATAATGGCATAGATAAGTGTACCTGCATGTGTGACACTTGAGTGGACATTGCAATTTCTATTATATCATGGAAATTTTTTTCATATAATTTTATACGCCGTTTCACATTTTATTGACAGTAATGGAATTTGAGGGAATTTGTTATACTTATTTTCGAACGTTCGAAAGTCTGATAAAAGAAACATACGCTGTCGTTTCGAAGAATCCCAAAGAGGGTTGTGTCGTAAATTAATTACTTATTATTAGAGCTCGTTAATAAGAGATGCGTACTTTACCAGGGACGGCTGCAGGATACCACCATCACCAACGCTACGAAATGCTAAACAGGTCTTACCTTGTAC
This sequence comes from Aromia moschata, assembly GCA_029963805.1. Lineage (NCBI taxonomy): Eukaryota > Metazoa > Arthropoda > Insecta > Coleoptera > Cerambycidae > Aromia > Aromia moschata. Next base: position 171,948 of record JAPWTK010000705.1, read on the forward strand.
ATGTGACGGTGATTGTAGCCCAACTAATCATAGTCACAAGACATGGAACTTGCATACACACGGTAGCCGATGCTATAACGTGTCCGGACTACCACTCGAGTTTCCATAATAACTATTCAACATGTAATGAAAAGGAGTGAAGCTCTGGCGCCTATCACTTAAAATCCACTTATAAGATGAAAAAAGAGCGTACCACAAGCGTTTTTAGGCGCCACGCGACGTCCAACCGCTTTCAAGTAGGCTGCCGCATCCGTCAGTAGCAGCAATAAGTGGCGTTTATTTACCTCAAAGTTCTCCTCGCCCCATAATGACTATAAACTGATAGTCGCATAAAAACTAATTTTTTTCCGGATTTGTGCTTTTCAACACCCTTGAAGCTGTCAAATATTCTTCCATGGCGTTTGTCTCATCCAGTCCCCCAACCACTACGTTAGCTATGTTCTGTCCTTTAACATCCCTCTTTTCGTTAATACTAAACCATACAGGTTTATTGTGCAATTCTGAGACGATATTTTTATGTCCTCACACAGTGGTGCTATATAATCGTCTAACAGTTGTTTCTGAACTCAGATTAATTTCGACATACTTTCTTCTCACAGAGTTTTGGACAAATAGTCTGAACTCGGGGTGATTTAATATGGTGAATTGAATATTACATGCTATCATTGTTTTGACTAAATCTAAGTTAAATTGTCTTTGTCTGTCTCGCCTTCACGCCGCTACTTACACGATATGTTTACATTTTCTGTTTGTTTGTAGTAACATGCTGAAAAACAGCTGTTTTTACGTGCCACGTCAGTACACTGTCACACACGGTACAACGAAGTTCACATTATAAGTAAGTTCCGTAAAATTGTTTATCCAACGCTCCGCCGTAACATGCGACGGACGCTGTTCCAACATTTTTACAAAACTTATTCGACGTGTCGTGCATTTCGGGATATAATGAAGTTATTTGACTGAACTGATTGTAGTATGTACATATATGCAGGAATTGACGGTGTACGTTATTACTGTGATACATACATATAACAGTATTCCAGTAGCGTTAAGATCGGTCCTGGAATCTATTATTAACATACGGGCTCTGCTTATTATCTAATATTATCGACACCTAATAATTGCATCGCATATGTAAAATAATGTACTCAGCAATATGGCGTAATTAGTAGTAAGCTATGGCTAGTTACACTTTGTTGTAAAAAATAAATACAAAAATGGCTGTCTTAAGTTCCTTTGCTGCTTACATACTGATGTTAATTTACGCACGTTAATTTATTTAACGTATTTATTGCTATTTACATGTTTGTAAAATATAAGGAGGTCTGTATTAAAAGCTGCTATATTTTTGTTTCATTTGTTTTTATTATAGCATATTCTCTAATTATACAAATTGCAAAAACCATAAATCATCCTTAAAAAAATCGTTACTCTAAAAATAACAGAGAAAAAGGAGGTGGGAATTCTCATGAATCCACCGTGTAGATTAGAATATTTGATGAAAATAATACCTAAATCATTAATTTAGGACACATAACTTTCTTTCTTACTATCACCATAATCTTCTTGTGTTTTCAAGGATATATCCCTACATATTAGTCGAGGAAATATAACATTTTAGGTCCAAAATTTGTGCAGCAAGATGGATTGAGATGCGTTTTTTGCATTCGATTCCTTGATGCATTTACTCCATTTGTCCGCTATTTAAATCTTGTACAACTCGGAAACTGCATTTCTGCGTCGAATTAATACATTTTCATGTGCAATTTTGAGACAAATAAAAAAAATTCATTATTCTGTAATTCATTGTGGAAATCGATCCAAACTTGTTACTCGGGGGTTTTCGGGGTCGCTGATAAACCCCACGAAGTCCCGATAATCAGAAAAACCATATAATGTACTTGGGGACCAGAAGTCCTGGTTGTGATAATCATATTTGTGATCAGCGACCCCGAAAACACCCGAGACCAAGTTTGGATTGATTATTACCGAATAATATTTTTTTATTTGTCTCAAAAATTGCACATGAAGAAATGTATTATTTCGATGCAGAAATGCAGTTTCCGAGTTATACAAGATTTAAATAGCGGACAAATGGAGTAAATGCGTCAAGAAATCGAATGCAAAAACCTCATCTTAATCCATCTTACTGCGCAGGTTTTTGGAACTTTTGGCCTATTTTTGTGTTAATTATCTTCGACTATATACAATCTGTCCCAAATTGGTTGCGCATGCATTGGTATCTCAGTTTAGATTAAAGATTAACTAAGCACTAACTAGGCATTAACTAAGAAACAAATAACAGCAGTCATATTTTGATAACGTCAGCGAAGGCATAATAAAAAAGTGTCAACAATGTATTCGCTAAAATATCATAAATTCAGTAATTAAAAATATATGGGACATTGTCTAAAACGCATCATTTCAATTTTTTGAAATTATCTCGAAAACTACTACAGATAAATCGAAATTTGATAGCTATTTCAACCACCTGTTTGTCTCCAACAATAGCCCAGATACCAATGCATGCATAACCGATTTGAGACAGACTATAATAGACCTATACAATCTATAGGTATATTTTTATTCGTTAGACATACAAGCACCCGTACATTTACAAACATGAGGCAGGAATACTAATAAAAGTTTCAACTATACAGTTACATTATTTCTGTGTTTCTTTACCTTCATTCAACAGATGCAAAATGCTCCTTTTGTTATACATACTTTAGAACAAATCTATCTGTAACTATAACTAAGCTTTAGTAACTAAAATGACAGAGGTTTCTACGTATCAATGTTTATTTAGTGCATATAATAAAGACATATGTAAAACAGTAATTAATCAATGACATTTCTCAATTTGATAGCCTTCACAATTTACGTTCATAATTAAGTTACATAAAATATCGACAATTAAGGATATATTAAGTACCTACATAGCTATTTGGCATCTGTTCTCAAACAGAAATATGTTTTGTCATATAAATTTACAGTTGAGCAATTAAAGAGAAAATCATGACGTTTCCTGATCTATATCAAGCACGTTTGGTTATTTTTTTATACGGTGTGTAAATAAAGTATGGAAGAAACTTGATAACTCGCAAAATACACGCATCCACATGAAATCTTAAAATAGGTCAATGCTTTTTCGTTTTACGCTTTGTGATACCCATGTTAACAAAGAAAGATGGGGTAACCGCGATTCGAATATTACGTCATCAATACTTTTTTGGATGACAACCCTACATTCTTCTGACAGAATCTTGTAGAACAGTATTTTTCGGGTATTACAATATACTACACTTATACTTGTCTAATGTAATAACTAGGAAAATCATATAGATCAGCATTTAATATAACTAACTAATAGAACTGTTGGTCTAGCGGCATAGACTTGTTACAGGAAATTTACCGATAAACTTATTCAATTGGTTGTTTAAGTACATCGTCACACACAAAAAGTGTAGTTTACAGTAGACTACACCACCATACATCTAGGTAACATGGTCTAAAATCGTCAAATTTGCCATTTACAAAGTTGAACCATGATGAAGAATAAATATAGAGAATGTATTTTGATACACATCGGATCAGACGACTTCAATCCCTTTAACCCCAGAGCCCTGAGGGTCTGAGCGTCAGTATCCTTGACCCCATTAACTCAACAGTCCAGTGGCTCCGTATATGCTAAGAACTGAAACGACCAATCTTGATTTTTTTTAACAGACAACCTCAAAGCCAATAACCACACAGCTTGAAGATATGTTTGGAAGCAAAGGTTCTATCCAATAAACCTTAATCTTAAGACCATATTTACATTCAATTCCAATATATACGTCCTAAGCGTGAAATTTGTATGCTTCACCAATGGAAATCCGTATTCACATTTGTATTACCAATTCTATGACTTAATTTCAATTCGACTTCAAAGTACTGCAAGTTGCGTAACATTTGCAAGCAAATTTATTTCAAATAAGGTAAATAAAACCTATAATAGTTCACATTGATACAAAAGCAAAAACGTGAACTGCCTCCGATAAATGAATAAAATTGTTATTAAATTAACCTAGTAATGTTACTAAAATCCATAATACAAGAATCTTTTGAAACTGAGCTTGTACTACTTTAGGAAATCAAATAAAATTAAGTAAACACAGTAATATTAAGTTATATGGACTATGGTAGTGTTGTATAATGTTATAATTTCCTCACATGTGAACTAAAAATAAAATACAAGTACCTACTTCAACACATTTGCTTGAGGTATTCAAACACAAATTAATATTAGCAGAAATGTGCACATTAAAAATATAATATATTTAATTTTAATTTTTCTTATTATATAAATATATTTTATTAATATTAATTTTAAATTTTTATTATATTTTGTAAAATTTTTATTTTTATTAGAAAAGAATTATTTTAATAAATTTTTTAAATTTTAATAAGTTATTTTTAAATGGAAAATAAATATTGTTTAAAATGTAAATTTTTATTAAAATTTACAGTTGATAAAGATTTTTCTTAAGGGAAAGTTATAAGGATATAATTTTTTATTGTTTTTTTTATTTTTATTGGAATATAAAAATGTGAGGGTTTAATATTTTAAATTAATTTATTTTTTTGTAAATTTTATTGTAATTTGATTTTTTAAGTATTATTTTTTTATAGATTTTTTTTTAAGGGTTATTTTTTTTTTTGTTTTTTTGTTTATTGTTTATTTTTTTATTTTTTTTTTTTTTATTTTAATTTTTTGTATTTTTTTTTTTTTTTTTCCATAGATATTTTTAATCTTTTTTAAAGATTAGGAAGTTGATTTTGGTGGAAGATTTAAAAAAAAAAAAGGAAAGATTTCCATTTATTCCTTTGTATTTTATTTAAATTTTTATAAAACCCTTTTGTTTTTTTTTTTTTTTTTTTCCTTTGTGTTTTTTTTGTTTTGTGATTTTTTTTTGTATTTTTTTTTTTTTTTTTGTTTTAAATTTAACCAAATTTTTGGCAAAGTGTCATTTTTTTTTGATAAGGGATCCCCAAAATGGTGAACTTTTTTTTTTCGCATGATGAGTTTGTTAGGGTAATTTGAAGTAGACGAATTTAGGTGAAAAAATGTTTTTTAGGTATGGATTTTTTAGGTTTTATTTTTGTTCTCGGTTTTTAACTGTGAAATGAAAATTAAAAATATGATTATTTTATGTAATTTTTTTAAGTATTAGGTATTATGACCTTTAAAAAATTCAACTTTAAAAATCCCATATCTCTTAACCAAAAAAAGCTTCAGGCTCAGATTTTTAATATGTTGTATTTTTAACTGTTTTTTACTACCTCAAATGTTTTCAGATTTTTTTGAGTGGTGGGTCATGCCCAAAAGTGCGAAAAATAAATTTTTTGTCAAAAAATCAAATTTTTTGTCAAAATTGAAGTCATTTGAGTCCCTTTTAGTGTAAGAAAAAAATCAGGACACTATAAAATGATGATTTTAAGCCGTTTTAAGTCATTTCACGGACAAAAAATTGAGTTTTTCGCACTTTTGGGCATGACCCACCACTCAAAAAAAATCTGAAAAAAATTTGAGGTAGTAAAAAACAGTTAAAAATATAACATATTAAAAAAATCTGAGCCTGAAGCTTTTTTTTGATTAAAATATTTGGGATTTTTAAAGTTTGAATAATTTTTTTTAGAGGTCATTATGACCTTGAATGAGAAAACAATTTTACATAAAATGAATCATATTTTCTGTACTCATGAATTTTTTCAGATTTTTTCGACAGTTAAAAACCGAGAAAAAAAAAATAAAACGTAAAAAACAGGGTTTTTTCCATACCTAGCTGAGAGGAACATTTTTTTGGACCTAAAATTCGGTCTACTTTTCATAATTAGCCCTAAGAAACACTTTCATCATGCGAAGAAAATAAAAAAAAGGGGGGCATTTCACCATACTTATGGGGGGATCCCTTTGTGAAGGCAAGAATGAAAAACGGTTTTTTTCCGAATTCGTTGAGTTTTGGAATGCACTATCAGCAATATTTTAATATTTTACAAATTGTAGTGCATAGTCCAATAAATACTATTTATTACAATTATTAACTCTGACAGGAAGTCAGCTCCTCATTGAAAACAAAATGATTCCAACAATAAGTGTACTTGTTTAATAACACCGTGTACACATTTCTTTTGCGTTTGAGGTCCCTGACTTTCGTTTTTTGAACGATTTAACGCCTAGAGCCAACATTACTTTACCGTTGGACAGGGAGTTGTTGGGGTGCGATGGGTAATTCTGGTAATAATCGCCTTATCGGTAAAGGAGATTTCGTGACTGGCCCTTCGGCTGGTAACGAGTAGCTTGTCCGAAAAAATTCGTCAGTCCTATCTTATCAATGAATCTTAAATGACTCAATTCGTACAGGATGTCTCATCGGAAACAGCCACGATATAAATAGATAAATGTAATGCAGAATAATAAATTTATTACATGGAAACTTCTGTCTTCGGACATCTGATAATACAATTGTGTTTACTTGTATATAAATAAGAGTAATTTATTAATTAATAAATTAGGTAAAATGCTAATAATAAGATATGCAAAAATAGGCAGAAAGTCTTGATGGTAAATATGCACTAGTATAACTACTTTTATTTACTTTTAATTAAGAGTTATATTGCCCAATGTGTATGGATTTAAAATATACCTTGTATCGTATACAGGATGTAAATTTTATGATCGATTTCGATAAATTTTTTTTTGTTTTGTGGCGTAATTCTTCAAGAATACAATGCTTTACAGAAATTATTGCGGTAAGGTAAATTTACGTGGTACTCTTCGATAGAATGGATCAGTGTTTTTTTTTTTAGAAAATAATAAGAACACCCTGTGAATTGCCACAATTATGTTACCAACTGGCGTTGGAGGAGGCATTCGGCAAGGATTCTTATTTTTTCATCTACATTACTTTAAAAGCTGCATTTTATTTAAAGCATCGTGAATTCTCTAAATTAACTGACAGGTTATGAACATCTCTGCAACCGTTTTCACACCATTCACCTGCGTGAGATTTAAGGAATGAAAGTTAGTAAGGCGAATAGTGAAGGAAAGGTAACTGTCTCCTCACGGACCAGCAACGGTTCCAAAACTAACACGAGCTCATCACCACGCATGTTTTCATTTTATCATCAATCATCTAAACTGGACTGTAGCACAATGGGGATGTGTTTTGGATGATGCCTGATACCAGAATTTGGATGTATGGCAACGACAGGAAAAAAGAGTATACACCGGGGGACCCAACGAGGTATTTGCACTGGGTATTAAGTGCAACATTGAAGAGCAGATCAGTTACGGTGGTGGTTCGTGGATGATCTGGGATCCAATTTATGAATTATAATGGAAGGCCACACGACACGAGAATCAGTCAGGATTATATTACAGAAGTTCGTATTCGTATGAAGAATTGGCCAACATGCAGTCCAGCCATCAACCCGATGGAACATTTGTAGGATGAGTTTTAGCAAAGCAATCATACCGTACAGAGCTTATAATTGTGAACGTTATGGAGATGAACCAAAAAACGAAATATTACGGAAATTTTACGGAATTGCCTCCTTAACGGCAATGCCAATTGGTAATTTCAATATGATAGTGGCATCTCACAGGATGTTCTACAGGATGCGGCAGAATGACCTCCCCGATTTGGGAAGCTAATAAAAACCAAAGCAAGCAAGTTATCAAGCAACTTCATAACCCTGGGAATCAAATTACATAAGTTTAGACGTGTAATAGGAAAGTATATTACGGCTGTATATGTTTCGATGTTGGCTAGTCCCAAGTTCTACCACCGATCAAGTAGAAAAGTATTCTTCCATAACATACAGTCAGGTTACATTTCATTCTCCATATTATGAAATGGAGGAGTAAGATAAGTGCTTGACTCGCATAGAATCTTCTTTGGTCTAGTGCTTATTCAATATATTGTAACGGGTGTAACTACAATGAGTCACCGCTCCAAAAATACTGAGATGTAGCGGAGGTGCCATCTGGAAAGATTGCGGATCGACTAGGAAGGCCTCGATTATATCTCACACCCATCAGAGACTTCTCGATTGAGCGGCGGGGAATATAAAACCATGTCGGGGCCGCGTAGAGGCCAGTCTTTAAAATAAATACATGCGGTTCGCATTGTATATATAAATTATATATAAAATCGGATATAAATTGTCGTACATAAATTAATATTAGTGGTCGTTCTTAGTTTATTTCGTTATTGGGTTGAGATAAATAAATTGTGTTTTAAAAGTGCGTGTTTAATTTTCACACTAAAATGAACCCGAGTTGGACAAAACGTTACAATATTGAGAAAGTGACAAAATGATTTCTTGTTTGGTGAACTTTTGCTGACAGATATTTAGGTTATGGGATCATTGGTTTGGTTTTGTCTGATGAAAAACCTCTGAGATACGTCGTTTCTAGTTCATGAAGATTTTGAGTTTCACATCGCAAATATTAGGGTTATGGGGTTTGGGACTGGCTCTTGAACCCCCGAGATACACGTTTTCTATTTCCATACGTACACAAACCCCTGAATGATTGGGTTATGGTGTTTAAAAATATGTAGATACAGGTTGCGGGGTTTACCGTAGGTGTCTGTTGACCCTTAAATGGTACCTATCTTATGACAAAAGTCACAACCTCTCTTTACTCTATACCATGAGTCTCAATTAAACCTTATAAATGGTAAATTTGAGGTTAGGGATGAATTATGATGAGATGCATTTAAATCGACTCGAGCGAATTCGGATTCAGAAACCCAAAAAACAAATAGGAATGGTGGTGTAGTCCCTGTCATTTCTACTTTTTTTTGTGCGTGCCGATGTGTATAAACGAATTGAACGATAAGATTAGATTGATATTAAAAATGAAATACAAAAAAATGTGTTACAAACTGTAGGATTGTTAAGGACAGGTGATAGATGCCGATGTTTCATAAAATCGGTGAGCTTTTTTGAGATTCCGAACACGAAAAATTATTCTTTTTATCGTACTGGCATCGTTTTAACATCGTAAAAATATCCCATAATCATCTGATTAGATGAGTTAAAACACCTGACATCTCATTTTTTTACTCCGTTTAAGATTACGATGTCATATTAATATCTTAATTTGCAACATTTGTACATTTTTAATTTACATGCCGCTAAATTATGCCTCCTAAAAATCGCCCTGTTAAAAGTCTACTTAATTCAACCACTTTTGCAAGGTGCTCCAATGCGATTAATAACTTGCGAAAAGCAATTTGTAAGCCAAGTTTGTCTTTTTTTTTTTGGTTAGGCGGCGCGAGGTTTGCTAATTCGACTATCAAGTAATGACGGCGTTCATTCTTTTTTCCTCATTGAAATATGATTTGGAGTTAATGAGGAGCGTGTTATACGACTCGTAAAAAAATCCTACCTGGCTGAAATTAGTCTACAGCGGAAGACTAAATTTACTTTTTAAAAGATTGTCACACATTTAATATCACCATATCAAGAGGGTTGTGGCACTAATAAATGAACACTTAAGGGTTGACACTGACTCTTATCACAATTTTATTAGCCTGTAATATGATACTTTGCACACAAAATCAAACAAGGATGTACTATTGTACTACTATTATGTACAATGACTATTACTAATAAATGAACAATAGAAGTCCAGTAATTGCATTGCTTAAGTACTACGAGGTGTGTAAATTAAGTAATGCGATTGGCGACGTAGTTAACATGTAATGCACCTTCAGTACAAGTTTGCCTTTGTTAGAGTCATTTTTTTGTTCTTGTGACTTTTTCGTAAACCGGTTTTTTCTAGTGTGTTTTAAAAATGAGTGACATTCATTTTGAGCAACGGTGTGCTCAATCAGGTTTTGCTTCAGAATTGGAAACACCGAAACGGATACTTTTGCAAAACTTCAACACGCTTACAGCGACAGTGTTTTTTCAGGAGCCCAGGTTTTTCGGTGATTTAAGGCATTCTCAGAAGGAAAGGAGTCGATTTAAGACGAACCACGTAGCGGAATGCCTTCATCTTATAGAACCGATGAAAATGTCGATAGGACACGAGATCTTTGCGTTTAGATCGTCGGTTGACCACAATAATGATCGGACACATCATGACAAAGCGCCTTGTCACACAACCATTTCAGTAAACGAGTGTTTTAGTTTAGCTAGTAAAAACATTCCTGTGGCTGCTCCTCAGCCTTCTTATTCGCCTGACTCGACTCGTAACTATTTCTTTTCCCGAGATTGAAAAATCACCTCAAGGGACATCATTTTGGGACCGTAGAAAACATTAAAACGGCTGTAACTGACCAGGTGAAGGCTATTCCAGTATATAAGTTCCAGAACTGCTATGAGGAATGGAAGAACCGTCTCCAGCGCTGTGTGGCTGTGGGACAAGGAAGTTATTTTCAAGGAGACAATACTGAATAGTAATTCTGTCCAAATAAGAAAATTTAAAAGTAATATCGTGTGTGCATACATATATGTGCATATGGAGTTGGTGATAATTTGTCTAGATAATTAATAGAAAAATACGTATTAAAGAATCATTTTGAATAAATTTATTAGCGAAATAGTTAACAATTTAATAAAATTGGTGCATTTCTGGAGAGGCATATTACCCCCTTCTAATTAAGTTCGGCATCTCCTAATAATTGTGCTTCAGATAATATCCACTGTTCTAGTAGGAATTCTAAAACCACAGGTCAGTACGCGAACATTTCCGCAGCCGTTCATTTACTGACCTGTGGTGTTAGAGATAAGAATAACAGCTGGAAATAATAATAGCCTTTGGGTACAAATACCTTTACCCTTTAACGCCCAAGTGCACTGTCAAGAAACATGAACTTAGAGGCTCATATTACTGATAGAAAAAAATAAAGGAAAAATAACTAAAACCATGTATTCCTCTGTTTTGAGGCACCTTTCGAATGGAATCGTTAAAATTTGCAAAAAAAATGATTGTAATCTTCAATTTTTAACAAAAACAATTAAAAAACGCGATTTTTTTTCAAGATCCTTTTTATTAATCGCAATTTCAGCTATTTTATCGTCCTTTATACCACTCAAAAACAAATAGAAACGTGCACTCGAGACGTGTACTTGAAGGAAACGAAATGAGAACAATTTAATTTTCTCATTTTTGAGGTTAGTATAACTAAATATGGCAAAATTCAAAGGGTGATATTTCTCGTTTTTTACCAGTTGTGGAATCATTGACGCAAAATAATTTTGAAAAATTATTAGTGCTTTAGGGTTTTTTGGGGTCGGTGATCATGATCCTGATGTCAGAATTTCAAAGTTCAAGATGGCGGATCCAATATTTTCGATTATATTGCCTCAAACTTTCTGAACTAGGGGTTTTCCAGGGTCGCTAATCACGATTCCGATGTCAGAATTTCAAAATTCAGGATTTCGAAATTTGCTTCAAAATGGTCGCCATGTCATATCTACCATCCTGAATTTTGAAATTCTGACATCGGGATCGTGATTAGAGACCCCGAAAACCCCTGGTTTACAAAGTTTGAGGCAAAATAATCGAAAAATTTGAAATTTGATTCGGGATGGCGACCATATTGGATCCGCCATCTTGAATTTTGAAATTCTGACATGAGGGTCGTGATCAGCGACCTCAAAAAACCCCTACAGTCCTAATAATTTTTCAAAATTCTTCTTTTGCGTGAATGATCCCGCAACTGGTACAAAACGAGATATATCACCCTTTGAATTTTGCCATATCTAGTAATTTTAAAGGGAACGAAAGAGCTGACTGACGAAAGAGCTGCGGTCTGGCCTAGCAGACAGCTAGGAGGGCCGTAAGGACCTATTAAGAGAAAAATATATTTCTCACTGGGCGAAAGTCCTAGGGTTGAGACAATCGCGGTAGTTCATTGGCGAACCATCCTGGGATGAGTCAATAGACCTTATAGAACTGGGTAGAAACCAGCTGAGATGGATAGTAGGACTGTTCACAGGACACTGCCCACTCATGAGACATCTCACTATAATTAGGATTGCAGGAGGTGTGGAGAGGAGGAAGAAAATCCCTTCCACATATTATGCGAATGCCCAACACTGGCAGCTGTTCGAACTTTGGGTCTACGACAATAGAACCAAAAGAAGTAACAGACGCTCCACTAGAAACTGGCGTTAAATTTCTTAAGGAAACAGGACTAACGGAATGACTAGCCTGTAGGGACACAATAAACATCGGCTTAAGTGCACAGGGCTGGTACCTACCCCATACGTAATGTAATTGTAGCAGCCAGAGAATATAATTAATCTTGCGCGAGATTGATTCCAGTTAATGTGGTAAATCTATATGTTACTAATATAAAATGTATTTTCAAAAACTGCATTTTAATAAAAAAAAATAGTAAGGCAGACAAATCTGTGGAACACTTAACAATCCGTGGACTATTTTAAAATTTCTAATGTTCTGGTGTGGAATATTCGATGCATATTGAGATAATTTCCAAGAAAACTATTTACAGTTTGTAATTAATAGAAATACATGATAGCTGAATGTTTTGTTTTCTTAAAAAAAAAAAAACAGAACATCACCTGGATACGTCGCTATGAAAACAATATTTATGGAATTTAGAAATTATTTAAGAAGATCTGTTTATTTTTTTATTTAACCATTTTGACGTTATAACAAGTAGGTTATATTTTTTTGAATTTAAACTTTAACAGTAAAATATTTCACAGCAAAAATTGTTAAAGTTAAAAGTTAAAAATAGCCCTATTAGATTTGCCTTAATTTCAACACACCAAACACCAATTTTCTGTATAAGAAGAGGGAGTTCGACAATTCCACGTTTCTCATGTCTCCACATTTTCAAATTCTGCAAATTCACACACTGTAATAAGAAATGATGATATAGAAGATAAATCCCAGGAAAAAAATGGTAGATTTTCAACAAAATATCGATCCCAACAATCTGACCGATCCAAAAGATTAAAAACAGTAACCATATGAACTTGAGATATTGTCCGTTGAGAACTGGAGAAACTACATTTAAAAAAACTAGTCTTTCACTCTACTTCCATGGTGATGTGGACATGAGTGAAAAAGAAAGAACTATGATAAATAACACAGCCACACAAAAAAAAGTTTCTGACGTGGGGTCTCACTATGTGTAGTTTCATAGTGTGTATTTCCCTTAGTCACAGTTTCATCCCAGCACCTCTGGGTTCGGCCATAACCTCAAAAAACCCTCAAATTTGCTATATCCGTTAAAACCACAAACCCTATGGCACGGAAACCTCATAATCCTATAATACAATAACCAAATGACCCCACAACCTAATAACTCCATAACTACATAACCCCATAACCACATAACCCCCATAACCCTAAAACCCAATAAAAAAGTTTCTGACGTGGGGGTCTGACTATGTGTACTATGTGTTTTTAGGGGTCGCTGAATCCGAATCCGGGGTCAGTTTCATCCAAGCACGTCTGGGTTTGATCATAACCTCAAAAACCACCCTCAAATGTGCTATATCCGTTAAAACCACAAACACTATGGTTCCGAAACCTCATAATCCTATAATATGTACAATAACCCAATGGTTGTGCATTACGTTGGATTACGGCATGTACATGTACATATACAGTAGAAGTTCTGGCATTCCCAGATTCATTAATTTATTTACAGATTTATATATTTATAGATTTTTTTATGGTGTATATCTGCTTGATAACTGTAAATTCAGTTTCATTGTGAGAGATTGCGTTACATGATTACAGCATCGAGTTATGGGGTTATGAAATTATGTGCTATGGGGTTATGTGGCTGTGGGGTTATTGGGTTATTGTATTATAGTATCATGAGGGATTAAGAGCCATAGGGTTTGTGGTTTTACGGATATGGTGAATTTCAGAGTATTTTTTGAGGTTATGGCCGAACTCTGACGTGTTGAGATAAAACTGACCCCGGATGCAGATTGAGCGACTCCAAAAACATACAGTACACCTAGTGAGGCCCCCACGTCAGAAACTTTTTTTACCGGGTTTTAGGGTTATGGGGTTATGTGATTATGGGGTTATGGAGTTATTAGGTTGTGGGATCAGTTGGTTATTGTATTATAGGGTTTGTGGTTTTAACGGATATAGCAAATTTGAGGGGTTTTTTGAGGTAATGGCCGAACACAGACGTGCTGGGATGAAACTGACCCCGGATTCGGATTCAGCGACCCCAAAAATATATAGTACACATAGTGAGACCTCCAGGTCAGAAATTTTTTTGTGTGGCTGTGTAATTAAGATTTAAAGAGAAAAATAAAGTATTTTGGAAAATTACAAAAAAATACTTCAATTGACTCCATTGCATCTTGGAAATTATTTACCCGAGTAAAAAAAGTTTTATACAAAATATATACTTAGGCCCTACATTTGAAAACTATTTTTACGTACTTGTTCTAAAAATGAGATATTCACGAAAAAGTGTTTCTTTGCTCTATGTTTCCAATACGGCGGTGCGAGCGGCAGCGCTTCAAGGTCTAACACTCAGTATATTGATTACTACATCATACTGAAGAACTACTTTCCTTCACCTTGTACAAGGAAAACCTATCAGATGCCTAGATCATTTCATCTACCGTCTGTGTCTGAAGCAGGACTATACCATAAACGTTTTTTGTTGTGTAAACACCAGTTTAAGGAGTTTTGGTTCAAAACTTTAACCTTGACAGTATGAAAGTTGTTTGAAAGTTCAAGAACGCATAGACACGTTCAAAGACATACTTCTGAATTTGAAAAGCCTACCTGGAGAAGTAGGACGCATGCTACATTGCTTAACATTCTTCCGGCACAGAAGATAATTTGATTGAGGATTAATTAACATCAAATATGACTAAAACTAATTTGTTCATGTTTAGGTTGATGTGACGGATGACAAAACATAAATTTGCAGGCCTGTTTAATCATCTATCTGGTGCATAATATATATTCCTTAAAATAACACGTCTACTGTTCATGTACCTAACGTTGTTTCCCTGACGTAAACGCAAAAATAAACAAACAAATCAGGTGTTCCTGTCGCCCGAACCAAGGGTCCGAATTTACATGTTTTAGGAGAGGTGCCCGGGGGCAGTTTAAAATTAGCGTACGCGGCAGGTTCGACGGGTAATTGTAAATGACTTTCGTTTTGTACAAAACATCACAGTAGTCATAATTATATCGAAAGCTGGAGATGGATTTGTAGGCATTGGAACATGCTTGCACATCGGGAGCACCTGTACCCGATCGACTTTTACTTATTCGTCGCGTGTACGTAACGTCAGTGCGAAGATTGAAACGAATTCATTATTATCGTTTTCACTGTCTTTTTTAAAATGACGCTCTCGCTTGATATAAATGAGATCGCATCAGATTAGTAAGCACATAATTTTCAATTACTCAAGGACGGATGTTTACCTTCCTTTTAAGGCGTCATACTAAAATCGTGTTGTGATTAAAAGGAACTGAATAATTTTGAATGGCTCATACTAATAAAAAAAAAACTGGAGTTTATAACCAAGAAATAATGAAGGGGTGGTCACAAATACAAAATTATAGGAGTATGATTTTACGGATCAAAAATAATGAATAGTTTAGAAACACATAAATATTTATAATAAAGGACTACCCAAAGGTCAGAGACGACAAAGACTGGAAGCACAGCGAATGTATCAAAAGAATAAATTAAACTCAATAAGAATGGACTGGATTAGACAAAGATAATAAAAAATATACAAAAATTAGAAAAAGGCAGGCTGTGACGCTGCTTAGACCAGTAGTCTCTTCTTCGTCTGACTATGCTGTACCTAGTGTTTGTGAGTGTGGGTGTTTCGCAAATTTGAGCGCCTGACTTTATCAGATACTCTTGATGTGTGAGTGATACATGATGCGAAGAAATGTGTGTGTGTGTGCGTGTGCGTGTGCGTGTGTGTGTGTGTGTGTGAGTGTGTGAAATAATTATTCTGTATACAGTGCGCGCCTAAGGTATTCTGTATACAGTGCGCGCATAAAAATTTTTGGACAAAACCCTCAAACAGATCGATTTTGTTTAATACAATTCACACATTTTTGAGGGAACGTCAATTTTCAGATGTCATTTGTTTTTGAGTAATGACGTCATCAACTTATTTTTCAAATGGCAACCCCCATTTTTTTAATTTAATTTGAGAGACCCTTTCATTGTCGATTTAACGGTATAAAAATGTTGCCACCTTACATAACAAAATTTTTGAGTTAATGACAATTGAATGTTATAAAATGAAAAATATATTTTTCACAATTACTAAACGAAAATTTCTTTAATAAGCAAATATAATTTTAAATTAGGTGTTCGAAATGCCGTCCATCAACTTCTTGGCAATATGCAAGCCTGTGTACAAATTCTTCTTGTACATTCTGAATGACTTCCGGGGTAGTGGATCCCATTTCATCTCTAATGCGATCTCGTAGTTCGGCTAAATTGTGTGGCCTTCTGCAGTAAACTTTTGATTTTAAATAACCCCATAAAAAATAATCAAGTGGTGTAAGATCTGGGGATCTCGCAGACCATTCTATCGGTCCTCGTCTGCCAATCCACCTCTGAGGAAAGATGACGTCTAAATATTGATGACGTCTAACAAACTGAGCGCGCATAATGCGGGTGCTCCGTCTTGCTGAAACCAGAGTGTGTTATCTAGAATGTCAGAGTCATTCTCGTTTGGGAAAATTACTGCAAGCGCTCGAACTAGATCATTTTGCAAGAACTCCAGATATCTTTCTCCTGTGAGTTTTTCTTCAAAGAAGGAAGGCCCTATTATTCTGTTTGCGACTATTCCGGCCCACACATTTAATTTCTGCGGATGTTGAGTATGTGCTTCGATGATCCAATGTGGATTCGTCTGACTACAATACCTGAAATTTTGACGGTTCACTGTGCCGTTTAGACAAAACGTGGCTTCATCGGAAAAAAGTATTTTGTAACATTCAATTGTCATTTACTCAAAAATTTTTTACATATGTAAGGTGGCAACATTTTTATATCGTTAAATCGACAATGAAAGGGTCTCTCAAATTAAATTAAAAAAAATGGGGGGTTGCCATTTGAAAAATAAGTTGATGACGTCATTACTCAAAAACAAATATCATCTGAAAATAGACGTTCCCTCAAAAATTTATGTTTTTATTAAACAAAATCGACCGGTTCGAGAATTTTTTCCAGAAATTTTTTGTTTCACATTTACTGAATTTATTCCATACTTTAGGCGCGCACTGTATATTTCTGTTACATGCGATATATTCACTGTTCACTAATTTTAAATATACAATTTGTTTTTACTTGAGATATAATGGGTGAGTTGAGCGTATGGGTTGGTTAGCGTGCGTACCAGTTAAGAGTTACATAGGCACTGCTTTGCGTTGACCGCTTATTTCTCACGTTTTACATAAACTGCTCGTCAAAATTAGCGTTAAAAACACTTTTAGATTAGTGCCATTACCGTTATATTCCAGTTAGACATTTGCGGTTTTTAATTTTCGGTTGCCTATAGGGTTGGTTTTAATGGCCCTAAGTCGCTACGCTGTTACTTAAACGGTTCGCCGTCCACATTTCAAAAATCAACCCCATGTCGAAATTTGAATTCGCAAGATTTTATGGCAATTTCCGAGACTTACAGGATGGGCTAAGAAGGATGGTGTAGGGTACAAACTCCATCCCGGCATACATTAAGACCTCCTCAATAAGTTCTGTGCATTTGGTCGCTGTCCCATCTCTTCAACCCATTTTCAGACCCAATAAGCTACCCCTTTGCATTTACGCTGGGTTTTGCGTGGTTTGACCTCTATTAGGCGAATCCATTGATCCTAATGTTGCCAAATAAATTGGTGTGGGGTGCTACAACTCGCTTTCACTCTTTGACAATCCAAACGCCATACATACATCGACCTACCACCCACCTTCCTTTGGTTCCGCCCCTGTAGGAGGCTGCGTGGAATGTCTTATTTGTCTCCAAATTCATGTCATGGCATTACTTGAAGGCTCTTGAAGTTGACGGGACCCACTGCGAATGGCGATTGAGCACCAAAAGTCTCCAGCCCACCCTCTTGAAAATTTGCCGCGCTGAGAGGTTGTAAGCAGGTCTTGATGCGTAGGGTGACTCTGAAAGCCTTCCTGAGGATGCTTGAACTCTTTTCGGCACACTCCGAGTCGTCCATCTCCTTCAAATTTTCTTTTGCGTTTCATCACTCTATTTTTTTGACAACCTCCAAAAAACTTTTTGAGTGGATTAAAGTTCCTGAAAGAAGGCTCATTGGGTAGGCGGAACTTTCCTTTGCATTTGTGTGAATCGAAAATCGCGAAATTCGCGAGAGATACTTGGTGCCCGCGGCAAGTGTTCACTGTGACTTGGGCCCATGAATTCTCGACTGGGCTAGCGCCTGCGAAGTAGGCCATCTAAACATGCTTTCACTAGTAAAATTAGTGGAAAAAGGTGCTGTTGGGAACCGTTTAAGTCACAGCGTAGCTTCGGGGCACCAAAACCAACCTTATAGGCTACCGAAAATTAAAAATCGCAAGTACAACGAATACAACGCAAATGGCGCTAATCTAAAAAAGTTACGCTAATTTTGACGAGCAGTTTATTTATCGCCAGATGGCCGTTACTGTTGAAACTTTGCGCCAATGGCGCCGATTTGGGGTAAAAGGGCACAACAGTGTGTTTAAAAAGCAATGGAGAATAAGTGGATAGAAGCTGATAGGTCACCACCATTCCTCATTACAGCACAGTCAAACGAAAGGAGACTACTGGTTTAAAGAGTCTGTCTTCTTCTAATTCTTGTACATCCCCAAAATAATCTTTTGTAATAAGTTTTTCATGAGTAGTCTATTCTTACTAAATCTATTGTCATTCTCACTTCATCCACAATTTCAGAGGATTTTATCGACTAGAATGTAGAGTGAAAATTAAGTCTACCGAAAAAAAAAAAAAAATAGATACGTATATCAATTTTAGAATGTATGTTGAAAATTTCACTTCTACAATATATCCACGGATAGGGTTTCCAAGAGGGATGTCATTTTTATTTTTCATTTTACCGTAAAACGTTATTCTTGACAAAAAGTTTTGCTTATTTTTAGAATGATACAAACATTAGTAACATTAACATTATATGTTCTGGGTGTTTAAAAAATCGAAAAATCGTAAAATGGTAATGAGTAAACTACCTTTATTTTAAAAATTATATCAAAAAGTTATTAGGAAAAGTTCCTTATAATTAACCGTTTTGTCTAAATCCCAATTTGTGAATAAATTGTCCTATTTCGATTTTTTTATGCAGTGACCTAGCGAGTGTTAGGTACAGTAAGATTATATACATTTCGTAGGTACCTAATCTTAATTTTGAGTAACAGTCAATAAAATATAACATATTTTTTAGTTTATGATTTTTCACCACTTAATTGAAAAATATGGCCTAATGTTGGTTAAATTAAAAGACCTCTCTGACGTTGCCACAAAAAAATCTACTAATACTGATTATTGAAATTACTGTGCATGAGCAAAACGTCAAATCAAAACAATAAACTCAAATATCACTGACATAGCTTACAGCCACATGACTCCATTGCTAGTATATGCTACGAAAAAAATATAAATTAATCGAAGTAGGTCAAAACTTTTGGTTTTGACCTACTAAAAGGTTTGACAAAACTTTTAATTACAAGCAACTTTTCTTAATAATTTTATTTTTTTGCAATGGCAGTTTACTCTAGCATTTTACGACTTTTGATTTTTTAAACACTCGATTGGTACATATAATTATAAAGTTATCGATGTTAATGTCTTTTAAAATCAAGCAAAACTTTTTAAAAAGAATGATTTTTTTTCGGTAAGATGAAAAATTAGAATGTTTCCCCTCTTGGAAACCCTACCCGTGGACATACTGTATATATTTAAAGCAAGCGGATGCTCTTATTTTTAGTAGCTACCATGGCAACGAAATAAATTTCCGGATATTTTCGTCATACCCAGGTACTCTAGGTGAAATTACACTGGAGTTTTTCATTATATTAAACTGACGTTTGAATATTATTGACGTCCTATTTTTTATTTTTACATGATCATGAATAATAAATAAACGTTATATCTACTATTTACGTAAATAATGAAATTCTGAAAAAAAAAATGTTTTTGTGTATTATATCAAATTACAAATATAATAAGATCACAGTCATCCTTTCAGCAACACAACTAGTCTAGCAGAAGTGTTTGTAAAGAATATGGTAAAGGTCATAAACTTTGGTGTCAGTGTGCGGCGTGTCTTATGTGGGTAGAGCAGCCCAAATGCTTAAATTTGCAACATTTCTCGTTGAATCTCGACTCTGCGGAATGTGAGTGAAGGAATGAATGTGAGGGTAATACCGATTTTTGCAGAATTTGTTTAATCCTCTTTTTTATGTACA
>JAPWTK010000706.1:0-191277 GCA_029963805.1 Aromia moschata
TCTCGATCATCAGATACTTTTAGATCTTAGAAATTAGGCTACGGGTATTTTTTTCTTTATCTAAATATGGGATACAACCAGATAAATGGCTTACGATACAATTAATTTAATTGAAGGTCACCAATAATTACACTTTTTTAAAATTAAACAAAAAAAGGTGTGCTCTAAAAATTCAATATCCTCTGCATGACTAATTCCATTATGCTGGTGTTTATCATCTTCCAATAATATTTAAAATAATTACAATGACCCTCCGTCCTTCGATAATAGATAGTATTGTTTAATTACTATTTAGATATTTACTAGGTATCTAAGCAAATACATAATATACCTACACTCGAACCCCTCTTAAGTCACATTCGCTTAATTCACATCCTCTCTTATTTCACCACGTTTCCCCCTATTATGTCACGAAACCGTCCCGGTTAAGTCGCGCCTGTAAAAGTTTTAGAACTACGTTTGGAAATTGGATTCTCGCATGAATATGTACAATTTTTATTGAAAAAAATGATTGTGTAATTACATTAAATATAGACACCTAACCTTTAAAATAGGTAAGCTGTCTTTTAAAATATTTAACCTTCAAAATATTCACGAAGCGGAATGAAAAAAATTTTTTTTTTGGGTTTTTTGTTTTAAGCAAGGAATGAAAACATTAATTTTTTGATTTCTTGCACCATCTTCTCCATCAAACTGTCAAGACTACGATTTTCTTCGACTGTGACTATTTTGTTTCCACGACTCCAACAGCGAATCTGCAAAAATCGATGGCAATACTTCATCTAGCGATGGAGGAGGAAAGTTCGGTGACTCTTCATCTGAATCCTTATTGATATTGGAATTCATAATTCTTCTTCGGAGTCACTTTCTTCTATCCCCCTTTGGCGATGTCAATCAATTGCGAATCATTAAAAACTTTATACGGCGGTTCATATTGGTCTTTATCTATCCAATTATCGACTTCCTTGAGAGACATTTCACCGCAGCCAGGAATACGTCGTATCACTTCAAACTGCGATGGTTTGCGTTTGTACAAGACCAGCAAGATGAAGCTGTAGTAGATTTTTTCACGAATTCTTGAGAGTATCTATTGTAACACTGTCCCAGGCATTTTGTAACAAATGGAAACAGTCTCGGAGATTCCATTTTTTGATGAATTCGTCTACACCTCCTTTCTCTTCTAATTCCTTGGCTAAGAATTCATTTAAAAAACATGGTCTTGTAGTGTCGTTTTAAAGCCGAAATTACGCCTGATCCATCGGCTCAATACGTGACGTCACATTAGGTGCTAAGTATACGACGAAAAATTGGGGATCGATTTCGTTCAACACTGTAGACGAAGGATGTGCTGGTGCATTGTCTAAGATTAAGATGAATCTAAAAAAAGAGCAAACATGTCAACATTTTTCAACTTTCTTTGTTTCTGACGTATTTAATAGTACATTATATTGACATATTATATATACACTGACATATTTCACTCGTGTGGCATCATCCCTCGCCTTCGGCTCGGGCTGATAACGCCACACTAGTAGAAAATTGTTTTTTCTCCCTTGTAACGTACAATATTTTTTATTTATATGTACATGGGAAGGCGTTTTCCGAGTGCACAGCGCGAGGAAAAACGTCTTTTCCATGCACATATGATGAAAATAAAGTTGTGTACTTACTTTGCTTCGGGGTCAGGATTTCTTTTCTTTACGCTGTGTATGAACACATTCTTGTACCAATCAATGAAAACGTTGCGATCTATCCAACTTTTTTTTGTGCCCTGTAGACAATTGACGTGCACATTTTTCAAACATCGAGGGTGTTCTGATTTCCCAATGACGGTCAATGGAATTTTATGTGTGCCCGATGCATTCGAAAAAACTTGTATGGTAACACGATCTTTGGAAGCTTTTCGACCTGGTGCTTCAGTTTCGTTTCGACACACAAAAAGTTTTGGTGGGAAAATGTTTCCAAAATAACGAGGTCTTGTCGCCGTTGTATCGAGCTTATATGTCATGGTTTTCAAGGAAAGCCTTTAACCCCTCTCGAAACGCATTGGCGTCGTCTTCATTTGCTGAAAGTTTTCCTCCTTTGATATTTAAACATCTTATCCCGTGAGGTTTCTTAAATCTAGCAAGCCAGCCATTACTCGCAGAAAAATTGGAGTCCACGTTAAGACTTGCATGAAATTGCTTGGCTTTTGCTTGTAGAACAGGCTCAGTCACAGGTTCTCCGAGTGCTCTCTTCTGACAGAACTACAAAAATGTACATTTCTCAAAAAGACTATCATGAACTGATGAATATCTGAGTACATTTTTATTTGCGCCGTATTTTTCCATAGTTTCCTTGTGTTGTAGTATTTTGTCTTTGTTGTGAATGATTTTTGAGATGGCCGAGTGGTGCACTTTGTACTTTTCTGACAGATCCTTGTTTTTCATCCCATTTTTAAAATATACGATGACCTGTAATTTCTCTGCAAATGACAATATTTTAATAAATCTTCATTCCTGAAAATTGAATTATCTCACTACGCAACGGACTCAAGGAAAAAAAGATTGAATCAACAAAAAAAAACAATCAAATTGAACTTTGTCACGCACGACTGGGTATACTTACGTTGATTTTTTTTGTTCAGTTGGCTCATTTTTCGTTATAACAAGTGCTGTGGTATATCTCTAAATATTTCTTTTTTTCAGCTAAAACACGAAAAAGTTGATGCGACTTAAGCGAGACTAAGTTACGCGACTTAAGCGAAGCGATGATGCACGGATTTGGTGAATTAAGAGGGGTTCGAGTGTATTTATGTTTATAATTTTATCGTTTACCTATCCAAATAGAGAAACTTTCAGTGTCTAACATCGAATTTAATAGGAAATTATAGTTAGGAATAGCAATTATCAGTTGCAAAGGAATAGCAGTTATCAGTTGCGTCCATTAAATATAAGTTGAGACAGAGATTGTTTTTGGGGATGTTGGACAAATAAAGAAGCACTCATTTTTTTGCCGACGTTTCGTCCAATGTACTTCTTCAGGGTTCAATTAGTGTTTTTTATAACGGTCTATGCCAGTTGAATGATCGATCTTTTTTCTTTACCTTCAGGTATGTCTTTGTATATCCTAATAATTTTGTGGTTTTTATTTATTTTGCTTCTATAATGACTCCACAATAAGCCAATAATTGTCTAGGCTCAACTCAATTATAATATTTATCATTGTAAAAATGTAGATATATACAGTGTGTGCCCTTTGAAATGGAACCACCCTCTTATTTTCGCAGGGGTTAACCGATTTTCAAAAAAATATGATAACATAGTACTCCAAAAATTCTGTTTAAATATATTTAAATATATATAGAAATCATTTTAAAATTCAGTCAGTCTGGCTGCTTTTTCTCATTGGCCGTTGGGTATGTAAAACTGGGTTTAGCAATTTATTTCCAAAAAAAAAGAATAGCGGTTTAAATTCAGCCATGCCTCTAATACTTCTGCACATAATTTTATTCCAATGCCTTATACAGGGTATTCAACACAAATAAACAATTTTTCAAAAAAATATATTTTTATTTGGCTCTGTACATTTCATATACAGCTTAAAAAGCTGTATCAAAAAATGTAGCAAAATTCTGTTATACTCATGGAGCAATTTGAGTTAGAAATTGTGTTGTTAGCAGTGAGGGTTGGTGAATTTTAAATTCTTTCGTAATGATGTATGGGCCCACATCATATTTTAGGGGGTAATAACTAGACCTAAGCAAAAAGCTATAATAGCAAAAGAAAACTTCAAATGTTCAAGTAACTTTACCAAATTCAAGTAATTTTACCATACCAAAATCGTGTCAATAGTATGAAATGCACAGAGCCAAGCAAAAATAATATTTTTTGAAAATTTGTTTATTTGTGCTGAATACCCTGTATAAAGTATTAATATAATTATGTACAGAAGTATTTGAGACAGGGCTGAATCGAAATCGGTATTTATTTTTTTGAAGAAAAAAAATGGGTAATAGTCTAAACTAATTTTCCACACGCAACAGTAAATCAGGAAAAGCAGCCAGACTGTCCAAATTTAAAAATCATTTTTATATTTAAACAGAACTCTTGGAGTACTATATTGTAAAAAATGAAAATCGATCAATGCTCTCCAAAATAAAAGTGAAAGTTCAAAGCAAAATGGTAAAAGTCCTGCTTTTACTAAACCTGTATAAATTTTACTCCCTACTCCATACAAGATCCATATATTCAAACATATACATTTCTTCAAAAAATAGTATCCCTGTCATTGAATTTATTCTCTATAATCATTAGGTTTCCTATTATCCTTAGTCATTAGTAATCATTCTTCTCATATTCTCGATTCTTTCTTCAAAAATTCTGTTCTAAATCCTTCACTGTTGGAACTGTTTCTTTTATTATGTTAAAACCAATTTTAACACAAGTAGCGGCAAATTTCACTTTCCTGATTTAAAATTCAACTAACCGGTATTTTATGGTTCTCGCCACTTAACATGTGTATATTAAAAGCATTTTTTTTTGAACTCGCAAAAGAAGTATCTCTCTTTAGTAATTTAAGTAGAACCTAGTAGTAATTTAAGCTCTCAGTTTAGTTGATATCTTTCAGCAAAGACACATAACTAAATTAGTCTTTATCATTATGCTATGGATGAATCGTTAAGAAAAAAATAATTGGAATATGTAAAATATTATACAACATGTTAATGTTGGTACAGTGTGTTCCTTATTATCGTGGACACAATATGGAATCAATAAAAGTTGAGCTCATCTAAGGATTTGCTCACAGACCCACTAGACTAAGCCACATAGACAAACCGATGATACCAATTTGAGGTCAGAGCAAGGTCCAAGCTCGTAGTCGTTCGTAAAGTTTGCCGGGTGAACATCTCCTGTTGTTTAGCAAATTTATTTTTATAAAGAGAAAACTTATGGGTAAATGTATAGTAGCGGATTGTAAAAACAAAAGTGAATGTGTTCGTGACCTGAAACGAACCATTTATTTATTTAAGTAAGTAAAAATATAATGTAATAAACAATGTTCTATCGGGTCTTCTGATTTATATACTTTCGTAATTCCAGAGCAGGCTCACAGTTTATGTACCCTCGATCGCGTTGCTACTGAACAGCGGTAAAATTGTAAATTCATATTAAGTTTAAGTACATAATCTATTGACTAATCCACTGGTGCAGCCGGGGGGAGGCAAGGTGTCAGGACCCCCGTCTGAGCCATTCTCACACTTCAGTTCAACCTCGACTATTCGGAAAATGAAAGAACACCTGTTTCTTAACCATTAACCATTTTATCAAAATTTAATAATCAGGACAGTACACAATGTTTAAGAATCTTTGCGGCCCTATTTAAGTAGGCAGGGCTTATATTTGCTTCCAGTCGTTCCAACCCTGGAATTTGGTTTCACTTGACGTTGCTCATTCTGCATTGGCTATTTGACGAAGACGGATGTGGAAACTATCGCGGGTATTCTTTCGCTGAAGGGGCGTGATTCAGATCAAGTGTTTTGCGTAACAACACGTATTTCTACAACTCAAGATGACTTTGTTTCGCAAATTGAACCTTGAATTGTGTCCTAATGAAGAATCTGCGGTCAAGTATCTTGAACAAATGGGGGTCCTCAAGAAGAAGATGAAATATCCTAACCTGACCTTTAACCTAACTTAACAAACTTATCACGTATAACGTCTTCTCTCTAACCTAACCTGACCTTTTACCTATCTGGAAACCTTTTTTCGGACTCTTCTCTTCGCTTGTGTAAAATTTAATCCATGGGAGAACGAGACTCTGCCATCAACATCGACTACCCCTTCAGCAAAAGAGTAGCCACTACCGCAGCTGCGGCAATTTATTTGTACAGCACTTTAAATTTATTATAGAAATGTGCACCAGAGTGATTACAAAAAAAGGTGCAAAATAAACTTTGTTCTCATTTTTATGTTGTTCATGTTTAGTTCCATATTATTGGTGCATTTTGGTACAAATCTATAAACTTCAACATTTCATCACTACTCTATACCGCCATCGTAGCTCGTAAATACAATAATTATTATGCATTATACACCGCAACACTATCGTTTCCGCATTAACACGTTCGCTGCTGACAGGTATGAGCTCACCACCCCAGAAACTGAAATAGTTTTTTTGGGAAATAATAAACAATTAGGATACCAAAGAAATAAAAACACATGTACCTATTTATAACAAAAAAAAAACTCTAAAATATCTCCCTAAGGGCTAGGACGTCTTAAGAGGCCGTCCGCCTCCTCCTTAAAAAATTTCACTAGAGGCGGACGACGTCTAAAGACGCCTTAATAAATACATTACATTTTTTTCAAAAGGAAATTTAACAAAAATGAGAAGCTAAATTTTTATATGAAATTCGGCGAAACAAGGCTCGAAACACAAGGCCGGCTTTCCAGGGCAGGATGGACAGTGAAAAACTGTTTCTCTGCGAACCTTCTTTTTTTTTCGCGAAGTTAGTGCATTTTCGATGGGCATGTTTCTTCTTTTGTCCTGTTTGGGGATTTTTTCTCTGGAACACGGTTCGTGGTGCTTGATTTTACGGCAGAGCTACGACCTTGTTTTTCAGGCAGAGGCCCGGCCTCACTATCAGACATCGCGAAACAGAACGATAATCATTTTTCACACATTTAATACGTATACGAGAGGTTGAGAACAGCGCAACACACTCACTCAAAGGCTAACGGTATACTACAGCGTTAAAACAGTAACTATGCAGAACGTCCAAAGACGCCCTCTGCCTCCCAGTATTGAAGCGATGGGCGTCTTTTCGACGCCCTCAGCAACGAACGTGTTAAGGCCCCTGTACACGTTTGACCAACTAGTTGGACCAATGAGTTGGGCCAACGTGTACAGGACTACTTGGCGCAACTTGGTCGTTGGCGGCCAGCGTTGGCCGGCCAGCCGAAAGTTGTCGGTTTTTCGTGCACACATCAAAAGATTTTGGCCCAATCCGGCAACAGCGTTCACACGTTGGCCTCTTCTTCAGTTCGTGGTTGCCGTTAACCAATCTGTGAACGAACCCAATACTAGCTACTATACTTTCTATTTAACATATTAGGTGCCCATTTATCCATCCATGGCGGTCACTGTACCAAGTTATTTAAACCAATTGTCCTTGAGACGTCTTTAAATATATCAATAATAATGATGTAGGTATCAGATAGACGTATTTGTAGTTAGGTAATAAAATAAATAAGTCTATGTTCATTGCTTTAATGTATTTTATGGCGTTATCAGTTTTATTAAAGCAATTGTCTAATCGGTTGAAAAATAAGATAAGATTGTAATGCAAGTATTAAAAAAATTAATAAACAAATGTGGACACTTGAAAAAGTTTCTCTAGAATTTTAAGTTTTCGATATTTCCTTTAATCTAGTTACGCTGAAGAACTTTGAAGATAAGATAGAAGCTGACAGTTCACGATGATAATACACACAGAAAAGGGGTTTATTTAAATAAAAACGTACAGTAAATAATGTTCATATCACATCATGCACATATTCTTATCAAACTAAAGGAGTAGGTATATGGAGAAAGACCCTACATTAGACCATTACATATTACCAATACGTAAACTATAAACGAGTGAGATGGAAATAGCGATCATGTCTAAGCTTTTCGGGTATGTCAAACTTTTGACAAGTGACTGTCACAATTTGTAAAATAGAGAATGGCTGGCATATGATGTGACAGTCTTGACAAGTAAATAAGGTTATAAATTCGATTAAGAATAGAAATACCTCTTTTTTTTCTCGGCCAACTTTGATGACGTTTTTTTTGGATGGCTCTATATAATAATATGTTATACCGTATGTATTCTTAAATTAATAGCCACCCAAGAAAAAAATAAAGGAAGTAAGACCTAAGTGAAGGATATAATAAAACGATATATTGTCACACCTAACAGGCAACTCAGCGGGCGGGTTAGTGATGACTCATCACTAATCGCTCCACTATGTCATCACTAGTGGAGCGATTCGCATTTATTGACGATTTTGTACCCTCCCTATTTCAATGACTGGAGTAGCCCCTATACCGCGGAAGACAAGGATTGAAGTAGGAGCAGCTCGTTCTGATTTGTGTAACGCCACAGCAACGTCTGCGTCTGTCTCACTTAATGAACCTCTCTTTTCACATTTGGAGAATAGAATTTAGTTCACATACGCTATATTTTGAATTTGTGTTGAATGACTCATGTGGAAACCACACCTAATACTTAAATAAATACACACGAGTACATATATAAATTCAGTGAGAAAAAAATTACTTTTAATTGAGCAGTTATAAATAGCATGACTCTTAGATATTGCAACACGTAGTTGCACCAGTATTTTTTTTCTGTAATCACCTAAACATGGAGATAAATAGTTATGTCCTATTAAAGATCTTGTTTGTTGACCAAGGGTCACTAAGATCTATGACTAATGGGATGGAATTGTAGAGCCTTTGACCATCCACCATCCCACAAATTAATATGAAAAAACAGTATTAATGTATTTTTAATATATCAACCACAAATTAGCCTATTTATCAGTAGCGGCCAGTGGAATTTGACATGCTCGTATTTCCGTAAGGAGGCATGGGACCCACATCATATTTTAGGGGGTGGTTACTAGACCTAAGTAGAAGGCTGTGATTAGTTACTAGACCTAAGTAGAAGGCTGGTTGTGATTTTTGCAAAATTCTTATTCTGCTTAAAGATACAACTATTATAAAATCTCACAGACGAAATGTTGGGATGAAATAAAAATTCAAATTTCCATAACTTTTACAGATCTCAAAATTCCGAGAAAATCACAAGTAAAAAAATTATATTCACTCGGTGATTATGAAAAAAAAAATATTTCGCAAATATTTTGCAAGCCGTTTCCAAAATCTGCCAGGAGGCAGCCATTTTTGCAAAAATAATTTCGCAAGTTTTCCCTGAAGATTTTTTGCCATTATAGCCTTCTACTTAAGTCTAGTAACCACTGCCTAAATTATGGTGTGGGTCCCATGCCTCCTTATACGAAAATACGAGCTTGTCATATTCCACCGACCGGCACTGCTATTTATGTATATGGCATAATTTTCCTTTTTATTGTTTTAGTTTCATAAAAAAATCTAAATCATGATGTGTGTATTCGACGAAATGCATTGCATTACATGTACAGAATATTAGGTAAGAGCAAGGTCGTTACCAAACCATTCTAAAAATATCCAGTTTATATTCATGTAGAACACTTGTCAGGGTACCCTTACAATCTATTTGAGGGTAAATAAACTGCTGTTCATTTGAAGCGTGACGAAATAAAACCTAAAATTTACCCGATAAGGTATGGCCTACGAAATATAATTTACAGAATACGTCCAGTTTTAATTTATTTATTTAATTTTTTTTAATTTAATTAATTTTTTTCTCATCGGTAAAATCTCGTTAAGAACTTCTTTGAAGATCAATTGACTCTCATATACAAAGCAATCTGAGAACCTCAAATGGCAAAGTTTAAAAAAACGTTAGGTCAAATCACATAAGACGGTCTTGCAACACCTTTCACCTTTTCAAGAGTATTCCCAGCTATTGTCGACCAACCACCTCATTTAATTCATCAAAGATATCTCAAGTTGAATAAACTTGTGGTTCATTATTATATACGTATGTCAGTAAACACTGACCATCCCTTGGCATCTTAGCTATTACGTGCTTAGCTTAATACATTTTTTAAAAACATTCTACGAACTAATTATACCAGCATACGATAGCAAATTGAGACTCACTTGACTTATTGTTAGTTCTTTATCTTTATCTTTATCCTATAATTTTTAAACGGTAATAACAACGTACTACTATCAAATGTGTTTGGTTTTCCATACGTTTATTTAATTTAAGCTTTAACAACCAGATTAACTTATAATTCAACTGGAGAACCAATTTCTTAAAAATTGAAAAGATATGAGCTTCAAAATAAAAGTGCCCTATAGTGCCCCCCTTCTCCCCTATTCGTAG
This sequence comes from Aromia moschata, assembly GCA_029963805.1. NCBI lineage: Eukaryota > Metazoa > Arthropoda > Insecta > Coleoptera > Cerambycidae > Aromia > Aromia moschata. The sequence continues at coordinate 10,025 of JAPWTK010000706.1, forward strand.
ATTTATTCCTTTAGAATTCATATGAAACCTAATTTAATTAATTTATTGAATCCGTTGAAAGAACTTTGGGTTGCCTTTTAAAAAAGGTGCATTTTAAAACAAAATCAACTTGTCCGAGCACTTTTTTTGTAAAAACTTTTCCCAAAAGAGAATCGAATTCCACACTTTATTTACACACTGTATTACTTCATACATTTAATTAATTGATATTTATTAGAACAGTGCATCATTTCTATATTTTGTTATTATTTTCATGAATGCTCACCAAGATCCGCCACTGACTTATAAAGGAAATGTTAAAAATAAATATTGTTAATCCATCCCACACTACAAGTGGATTTCCCATGAGAATTGCGATTCGAGCGACTTTGAACAGATAAACGACCTAGAAATGATACAAAACAAGTTTTTTAAGGTAATATGAAGCATATGCTGAATAAACTCGAGTACTTAAAACACTGCATTCGTCACCAATCGTAAGACTGTACTGTAACAGAAAATAATGGGTCTAATTTTCGGTCAGTTTTTATTGTAATGGATTAATATTCACGGAAAATCTAGATTAAAAAGCTTTTGATACAAAAATATGACCTTGCTGAAAAAAAGCCATATCTACTGGCTTACTTCTAATACCATATTTATTTTCATTATACCAGCAAGTTTTTTTCACTGCAAAATGTTTGATGTGAAATTATCCGAACAGTCATTTTCAGTCGTTGCATTTTGTGTGTACGCACAGATGCAATGAAGAGGTAGGTGGAATCAAAATGATTTAAATGAATCCTCTCGTTATTTGATGTAACTACAAAGGTAAGTGGGTAGAAACACGACAATACCATTTATTCTTGTGTTATTCGAAGGTGTGTACTGTCTAGACCATCAAAGGCAATACGCATAAGCAAGTAACGAAGGAACAAAAAGAGATATAATAATTCGGGCTCCGAACGTGTGCTGTAACCCAGGGCCGGATTCGTAATCCGTCATGTTATTGACGGAATGATGGACAGATGACATATAAGAGATCAAAGAGATAGGAGTAAAAATGTGTTAATAATGTATGTACATACCTATTGCTTGTGTCATTCAGAAACATCGACTGTCATTGCTTAAGCGTAAGTTGCCACGACCAGTAGTCTTTTATCTCGTCATTTATTCTCGTTAAACATGAGTGATTTGGCATGTACATATACTATATATGGTTGTAGAGGGGAAAAATGATCGTTCCACAGCTACTGAAGTTAATTCTTCAAGGTGCAAATTCAAAATAGTTGACGTGGACAGAGGACGACGCAACATGCACATTATTTTCACTAATTTTGCACAGTTGTTTGTATTACTAACAGTTTTTTGTTGTCACTAATATCAGTACATTATTATTTTTTACATCTACAGAGGACAATACACATGTTACTACTATTTGTATACTGTTAGCCATACTTTGAGCAGCTGTTTGCAAAACCCGTTTATTACACAGCTCCACAAAAAAAATTGAAAAAAATACCTCCGGGGTCTGAGTAGGTGTACTATATGTTTTTGGGGACGCTGAATCCGAATTCGATGTCTATTTAACTCCATGTCATAAGGATTTTTCATAACCTCAAAAAAACTGCTTAATAATGAAATGTATCGATAACTCTAGCTCTATAACTCCATGAAAATTGAAATCCATAAAAAATAAAACCCCACACACCTTAATCCTTCAACATCTTTCCCCCACAACGCCACAACCCCATAACCTAATAACCCTATAACCCCGTAACCCAGAAAATGAGTAAAAACGACACTTGTGAATGTCTTAGCCCTGACGCTTCGTGTCTACGAGCTAGATGTAGTAATTGAATTTTAAGTTAATTTGAGCAGTATTCTCCTTAGATTTTGCAGATTTCAGCTGAAAAACAAACAATTCCACACATCATAATAATTGAAAGTGTTGAAAAGTATACACAAAACTTGAGTAGACACGAAAGCATTTAGTGTATATGTATATGTATACATTTAATCAGCGGCGGCCGGTGGAATTTGACATGATCGTATTTCCATAAGGAGGCATGGGATCCACTCCACATTTTAGGGGTTGGTTATTAGACCTAAGTAGAAGGCTATAATGGCAAAAAAATCTTAACGGAAAACTTGCGAATTTTTTTTTTCCAAAAATGGCTGCCTCCGGGCGATTTTTGAAACGGATTGCATAATATTTTCGAAATATTTTTTTTTGATAATCACCGAGTAAATACAATTTTTTACACGTGATTTTTGCAAAATTCTTATTTTGCTTAAAGATACAATAACTATTGTAAAATCTCACAGACGAAATTTTAGGATGAAATAAAAATTGAAATTACCATAACTTTTACAGATCTCAAAATGTCAAGAGAATCACAAGTATAAAAAAAAATGTATTTACTCGGTGATTATGAAATAAAATATTTCGCAAATATTTTGCAAGCCATTTCCAAGATCTGCCCGGAGGCAGCCATTTTTGGAAAAAAAATTTCGCAAGTTTTCCCTGAAGATTTTTTGTCATTATAGCCTTCTACTTAGGTCTACTAACCACCCCCTAAATTATGGTGTGGGTCCCATGCCTCCTGACTAAAATAGGAGCATGTCAAATTTCACCGGCCGCACTGCATTTAATATATTCATACATAATGTAAATAATTTCATAACAATATAAATAGACACAAGTATCTACTTGCAATTTAATTTTTCTAATAATAATAATTTTATACTAGTTTGTCACTAATTATGTAGTTTTCACTTAGTTTAAACTAATATAACGCACGCTATACCATCTAAGATATTATAACGAGTTATGTAATCACAATTTTTGTATTTGACCTAGTTAACATTTATCGATTTAATTAAATATGTAATTACATATTAAAAACTGAGACTAAGGCAGATATAAAAAATTAAATAAATCGCTTTTAGAGGAATCAAACTTTACCCACTCAGTTGTGGTAAATTATATGGTGTATCAATAAATAGGTATACTATCTTTAACATTATTTATAATTTTGACACATTATTTACAGTAATATTGGTTTTGATAATTTGTACAGTAATGTTGGTGTATTTAATTATATTCGAAATAATATGTGTTTAGGGTAGAAGCATTAAACGAATTGTTGAATTTTTTCATAGAAGGCACAGAAAACAGAAAAATCACTAGCTGAAAACTAATTCATGTATTAATTCACTGCGTATACAAACACATTTGTATTAATTAATTTAAGAACACGTTTAGTGTTCTTAAATTAATTTACTTGTTTATAGTTATTTTTCTTGGGCTTTTTTTAATACCTACTGTATGATCATCAAATTGTATTTCCGAAATTATTTTCTACTCGACCTTATTTCAAGAATATTTAGTCTTCTAAAAATGTTAAAATGTTTCAACAATATCATAGCGGCCAACAATTAAGGACGTGAACTATGGAAACCGCCTCTTGCAATTCCGATATAGCAATTTTGATTACCATTTATACCAATTAAATACCTACATAATTATAATCATCCACGTATATTTCGGTATTGTATTGAACTACAATAAACAAATCAAAATTGATAAGTATTAGGCAAATTAATTATTAAGCAAAATAATTAATTAGCCATTAAGCAAAAATAATAATCAGCCAATTCCTAACACCAGGTATTTCATTATTTGTTTTCTTATGTGTCCGGATTTAATTGGTACCTTTTTTGTGACGTTACGCACCATATTTCAAAATTAGGTTGCCTTAATGACCGGCAAGTAAATGAATTAATTATTAACCTTTAAGTGCTTTCTAAAAAGCAGCGGAAAAGTATTGGAACGATTATTTAGAAATTAGTTGTCGTTCTTGTTTGTATAGATGTGTTATTAAAACAGAAGAAAGGGTAAGCATTCAAAGCTTAGTAAACCCATTTACAGCCGCGTCGATTTTGTCAACACAATGTAAGCTAAGTATATGAAAGGAAAATATCGGCCAGGCTTTACATAACAAAACATAATGTCTACAAAGTCATCGGCCGATATTAATTTTTACATGACCTAAAATTTGATTAAAGACTAGGAGAAATTAGGTCAGTTCTAAGTCTCAACCATAGCATACCACAGCAAAAACATCAAATAACTTTAAAGACGAATCTTGAAAAGCAAAAATCTCACCAGTAAAATTGCTTCACATTATAATAAGCTGACATAAACATTTTCCTTCGAAAACATTGTATTAAGGGAGAATTCTGCGTAGAATGTTAAAAAAGCTAGTGTTTTGCAAGTATATTCCACGTAAAGTAAGTGAACGAAAGGATTGTTTCCGATTCTTAACGTTTATTCTTACGTGCGTTATTCTTACAAGTTTAAGAGTGCTAGATCTCCATGAGGAAGATGATGGTACCACTCTTTATGGGCCAACCATTTTAAAACTAATGTAAGTAAAACTGTTTGCACGCTATACCACAGTGGTCTATACTAGTCTTCACCTATATATTTCACCGCGTTTTTCTCAAAGCAGCATTTTTGAACTGATGACAATAATGCCAAATTTTATAGAGTTTATTCTACTGAAATTTTGCACACATCTTCAGTACATTTGTGGCTGTCTCAACTAAAATCGAATTAATACCTAGATCAAAAAACAAGTAAAAGCCGTTTGAAAAGAAAAGGTTGAACATATCAGCCTTCAAACAGTCGCCAAATTTTCAAGTTTTAATTAAGTTTTGATAGGCAACAAAATTCGCACAAATAGTGTGAAAAGCAAGCATATAAAGTAGAATCCTACTGAATATGCTTACCTCAATAGTAAAACCACAAGTAGGGCGATATTGTCAACAATTTTTTTTAAGAAAATTGTAACATATGTTATACAATAATCATTATAATTACACATAATTAAACATGTGTATATATGTATATAAATGAAGTCATTATCCAATGTATTTTAATGCATTGTTGCTGCTTTTCTCATTTGTATACCTAATATGCCAACTTATTGCAAAACAATAAATATTTAAATATGTTTATAAAGAAACTGGCACTAACGGCGATTCTGCTTAATCATTTATTAGCTCACTAGATGTTATTTTATCATATACCTAAAAAATGCCAGACATTTATTACACGTAAGTGTAAAAAATGTTTATATCCTAAAAAATACCTACCTGGTTTTATCTAGGAATTATCGAGGATCATTTAAAAAGCAACGCATTGTTATACTATTTCTACACTCACATCAGCTAATAGTACAATGTTAACGAACTACAAACGAGAGGTTTGATTATTCATAAAAAGCAATCAATCATAATGAAGTTGGCGCCTTCTGTAGATAAATCAAACTGTTATTTTTGTTAAAACCACTATATCCGCCTAGATTGTCTTATATGGAATTACTGACAATTTGGCCAGTGACAATGATTATACAGAAATAAAGTTAAAAAAAACGCTGTTTTAAGAATCACTGCTTCCAAATTTTGAAACATAGTAAGAGATATGTAAATTAAGTAATGAGAGATAATTTTATTTTATTCGAATAGAATTACAATTCAGTATTGTCTCCTTCAAAATAACTTACTTGGGAAGCCACACAGCGCTGGAGACGGTTTTTCCATTCCTCATAGCAGTGCTGGAACTCATATGGAATAGCCTTCGGCTGGTCAGTTACAGCCGTTTGAATGTTTTCCATGGTCCCAAAATGACGTCCCTTGAGGTGATTTTTCAATCTCGGGAAGATAAATAACTCACAAGGCCTCAAGTCAGGCGAATAAGGAGGCTGAGAAGCCACAGGAATGTTTTTACTGGCTAAAAACTCGTTTACTGAAATGCCTGTGTGACAAGGCGCATTGTCGTGGCGCTTGGTTTCCGGGTCGTACTCAAACACCCAAGTCTCATTACCAATAATGACATATTCCATAAAATGGGGATCACTTTCAATTGATTCCATAAAGTCAAGACACCTTCCTCTCCTGACATCCTTTTGTTCCTGCGAAAGGTTTTTTTAGAACCATTTTTGCGCAGATTTTTCTCACCCCCAATTCGTTAGTCAAAATCTGATGAACAGTGGTGTGATTCAAATTTAATTCTTCCTCGATCAGTCTTGTCGTCAACCGACGATCTGAACGCACAAGATACCGTATTCTTATCGACATTTTCATCGGTTCTTGAAGATGAAGGCCTTCCGCTGCGTGGTTCTTCTTCAATCGACTCTCTTCCTTCTGAGAATGCCTTAAACCATAAAAAAACCTGGGATCTTGAAAAACACTGTCTCCGTAGGCGTGTTGAACTTTTACAAAAGTATCCATTGCGCTGTGCCCAAGTCTGAAGCAAAATCTGATAACACCCCGTTGCTCAAAATTAATGTCACTCATTTTTAAAACGTACCAGAAGAAACCGGTTTACGAAAACACTAAGTCACTAAGAACAAACAAATGATCCTAACAAGTTCAAACTTGTACTGAAGGTGCATTACATGTTAACCTACCGCCCTTCCAAGTTCCTGTCCGCAGTTTTGCTAGATCGGGAGCTACCTTGCCAGTCTCATTACTTAATTTACACACCTCGTATAACTACATAAATATACAGAACTCGCTAAAAACCAATACAAATCACCTCCATAAAGTAATAAAAAAAAGTTGTAAACAAAACATTGTAGTTTCTTTGCTAATTAAGCTTTCACAGTGCAACGTCTTCTTGCTTAAAAATAAAAAAAATGAGAACGCGTTTCTCCGAAGTCCTTATTCCTTGAAAATTGAGGTTTCTCCACTTCTTCCCTATACTTTGAACTGAGAAATACGATTTTCGTAACAAATAATAAAATCATGAATATGTGTAGGTATACAAAAACAGCAAATTGAACTTCTTTTCAATGTCACCTCAAAAAAATCTGAAGGCCAAGGTTATTTCTCACAAGTAGATTATTATGGGTACCTACATACGTACATATACAAAGTTCTATTTTTACACCTGCAAATATATTTTTCCTTTTTATATTTTGAAATTGGAATGAATACAAAATATCCTTTGATAAAATGATAACAGATATTCAAGAAAATATCGTTTAATGTTGAACTTATTGTCAGAAATATTTCGGTTTTCTGAATTACTCATATTATTTTGGGATCGATAATATCACTAATTATTTGTGAATAGTAATATATTTTTTTGAACTGTGCTGTCTACTCGTAGTCATATTACTTCATACTAATGTGTCCATTGGGATATATAATTTATTAATGAACTACATGAAAATACATTTACAATCATTTTATTTCGGTTAAGTACAACGCAATGTTTGTTATAACAATGGTGTAAGGACAAAATTAGAATAATTACTAACAAAATATTCTCAGTTTTAATTCTGCATTGAAGTAAATAGAATGAAAAGATGCATACAACTCTATGTATAATTATAACTGATTTACAGTGTGACCTACTGAAGATCCTAATAACCCTGTATATCTGATTAATTACACAAGGGAACAACAATTTATTGTTTTATATAACAAACTGTATTTCGGTATTAAAGTAATAACACCCAAACTGACTGACTAATCATAGTAGTCAATAGTCAGCATCTGAAATTTTGCGTCTACGAAATATTTAAAGCCAGTAAAGTAAAAACCAAGGAAACCTCAACAACAATAACGGATAAATAAGTGAATATTTATGACTGCATTTTATGATATACAATCATAAACTCGATAAATGTCGACTTTAGGTATTGGATATATGTCATTTCAAACTGGATTAGAATGTTTTGACGAATTCAAAATAGTAGCGATGTGCAGGGATTCTAAAATAAAAACATTGACAATGACATTTATCTACTACACGAGTGACCCAGTATACTTGTATGTCATGGCAAAAAATATGCAACTTAAAACAAAAAATGACGTAAAGAATTAAGAAATTTCTTTCAAGTTTAATCGAATTTATGCGTGACTTTTGGCTCTTACTGTACCTACTATGTATTATATGCATAGGATAAGACTTTCTACGCCCTTCAACGACAACGCGTTTCTGCGCATATGTTACGCCCTAAAGCCCCACCTGCGTTGCTAATCAACTTACAAAATGGCTGCTATTCAAATCCGCCGAAGAAGGCGGAGTTTATTCTATTGTTCTATTGCCTATCCATTAGTATACAGATCAATGATCCCGACGATCCGACATCCCCCTCTCCTTCCACACCGCCTTCTATTGCACACATAATTTTTTAGCTGGTAATATTTGCTATATCTTCAACACGGGCCAACCCTGTATTTATGTATTATAGGATTACGTGTAGGATAAATCAGTTCTTTGAAATTATATTATTTCAGACACACTTAATATACTATCTTATATATTTTTTTCTTTCATATTTGTTCAATACCTACCAAGTATGTCTCATTTGGACCACTTCAGTACAGTAGAATATTTCCTAGTAGAGTTGTTTATGGTTATTTAGAAGGCTGTACATCAGTGTAATAGATTAGATTACGGTAATTAATAATTTTATCAGTGCTTTGGGCTATGATATTTAAAGCTTGCGTGCATTTCTGTGTTGATTTGAATGTCTAATCAATTTACGGCCAGGGAATTACCTTCATTTATTGTGTCGATTAGTTGTAATTTCATTATTGTATAATCAATTTCACGTACGGTGTCATATCGATTAGATATGTAGGACCATGAAATCGCAATATGTATATCACCCCAATCAAATGAGACATTTGTATAACACCAAATTCCATTTTCCAGGTCCGTTACGCGCCAAAATTAGAAGGTAAAATTTGTGATCTGAATGATTCTGAAATTAAAATTAGTCAGAAACTAAAGGTACCACTCCATCCTAACATTTTCCCTCTGCTTTTAAATACATACGCCGTTTTTTTCGCGAAAAATTTTCATATGTATCACAGAAACATGTTCACATTTCATTACTGCGTAGGAACGCTGTTAACTTGACTGAATAAACTGATTGTGTGTAACTTTAATTCATGATGAAGGAACAATGGATATCTACTACTAAAGAGTTTTCTAAATATATCTACCACAATCGCAAATTACAACTATAAAAATAACAAAAAACAAATGGATAAACGTGGGACTTTTTAGCATGAGACAATATTAGGACTTGTCTAAAGTCGATGGCCATTTAGTAATGGATTCATTGTAAATACGAGGGCAAGTCAAATATAAACCGGGATAAGGCGACACCTCTTCTTTTTGCATTCAGTTGATCGTAGACCAATGAGTGAAGAGGTAGTTCCTTCTTCTGTTGCGCAACGCATTATTATAAAATTTTGTCTATTGAAGGTGTGCGACTTTCTGAAATTTTGACGCGTCTACAGGCGAAATTCGGAGATGAAACCCTTTCTAAAACGCAAGTGTATGAGTGGCATAAAGTTTTTCAGCGGTACGAGAAGGGTTGGAAAATGAACCACATGATCGTCGTTCTCGAACCTCCATCACGGAAGAGAAGATATGTGCAGTACGTGAGCTTTTGGAGGGTCGCCTTACACTTGAAGAAATTGCTGTATCACTGGGAATCAGTCATGGGAGTGTCCATTCAATAATCCACGACAAACTTGATTTCAAGAAGGTTGAGCTCAATGGGTTCCTCGACTCCTCACCACCAACCAAAAAAGTGTGCTTTTCGAGGTTTGTCAGAGGCTTTTGGCTCGTTACGAAGAAGGATTACTTAATCGCATAGTCACTTGTGATGAAACATGGGTTCACCACTATCACCAGAATCCAAACAAGCGAGTATGGAGTGGCGGCAATAAGGAGAAAGAGCACTAGTGAAGGCGAAACCAAGGTTGTCTGCAGGAAAAGTGCTTTCGACTGTTTTTTGGGATGGGAAAGGTATTTCTTTTCGTTGACTTTCTCCTTGAACGCCGAACAATCAATGCAGAATATTGTTGACAACTTTTCGAGGACAAAAGCTACCTAAGCTTTTTGCCGATTCGGTGGCAAAAATGAGTTTCGGTTGAAGGAGACTATATAGAAAAATATAATGTTAGTTTTTAAATTTGATCTTTTAATAAAACTCTTATTTTGGAAAATTCCGGTTTATATTTGACTTGCCCTCATAGCTGTTGTAGGTTAGATTTTTCTAACTGGAACATTTTGAACAGAAAATGTTTCATATTGTACGACGACGGGGATCGCGAAATGCATAGTAGGGAGGATGAATTAAAAATTGAACTTTTAACGGAAATGTGATGCGATGAACAAACCGGGTAATGATCCTGCGATCATTGTCAAAAGAAAGCGGCTTAATACAGCTCCCTCAAGATTGAGTACCATTTTTTCGAAATCAAACAAAGACCACATGAAAATTTTGTACAAATTTTGTACATTTTTGTACAACCAAGAATGATTTTTGCACACCCTGTTTAACCGGCCAAAATCGAAATTAAAAATAGTACTCAAACTTGACTATGAAGTTTTCTCTTTTAACAGATCGGGTCAGATAGTGAACTGTTCATTGTTTTAGTTTGTAAAATAATTACAGGAAGATGTATTTTTTTATTAATTCAGTATCATTATTTTTGGAAGGTAATACTCTAACTATATTAAAAGTACGTTTGTGTAAAAAAGCATAAAATCACCGTTGCTTTCTTAAAAATAATATAATTAAAATATTCTATTTTTATTTCACTTGTTGAAGGAGGTAACTGCAATAATTTATCTATTAATAAACAAACAAACCTTTTTTAATATAAGATATAATCGGATATGATGAATACATTACTATAAGCTACACAGTTGCAGTTGTAGTTGGTGTAAATAGACAATGAAGCATTGAGGTGTAATCATTTACATACCGGGTGTTCAAATAATAAAAAACATCAATTATAGGCCTAGAGCCATACTCCAAAAGTGTTGAAAACCAATCACCGCGTTTTAGAGTTATTAAAGAAAAACAAAAAATTTTTCGACGAATCGACGAATCGCCGGCGAGCGACTTAACGAAGCAACTATGACTGTTGGTCTGAGGACCGGTACTATTACTCCCAGTTAAGGACGGATTAACTAACCAGACGATAAGACTGTGAAAACATGTACAGACTGTACACATTTTCACAGTTTTAGCGTCTGGTTACTTAATCCGGCCGGAGTAAAAGTACCGGCCATGAATCTCTTTGGTTTGGATCAAGAAATCTCTACTGTTACGTGTGTACATTCATTTCCCGGACACCCTGTATAATATTATTAATATGTTTACATTTTCTTATACCATAAAAGATTTATATGCAGGAAAATATACGGTGAAATGCACGTTCAGATTTTTGGTGTTAATATACGTATAGTCCTTCTAATTTTAATTAAAAATTATAAATACGCCTAGGGAACAAAAAAAGCGGTGCAACTTTATGATTCCATGGGCGTGCATATATCTTTTATAAATTCAAAAATTGTGAAATAATTGTTTTCATTCAAATTAATATAGGAGATTAAAATTAGCCTGCATACAAAACTCTTAATATTTGTAATATAATTTGCTGTAAATAATGCTCATTTTATGGCACAGTGGACCGAATAAGTATTTGGATGTATTACATATAAAGCAATCATATAGTACGTATGGTCGGCATTTGCTGGTGCATTCGCGGTTGCCGGCAGCTCAGGCGTTGCCAGCTCTTAAAAATTTTCTTAAGTATAGTAATATACATAAAGTTGTTTTAATTTATAATTATTTTTTCCAGCAACTTTAAACGCTTTATTTTAATTCTAAGTAATAAATTTATATCTATGTATTTTTTTAAAATATTTCCAAACTAGCTTTTTAAGAACGTCACGAACTAACAGTTTACTGAAGTATGAAGTATACTTGTATAGTGAGCTTAGCAATTTTAGAAAATATATCTGACAACCTTGCTTTTTTCTACCTATTTTCAATTTAGAATGGAAATAGAATAAGTAATAGATATGTATGTATGTAGGTGTTGGTATTTACAAGTTGATACGATTATACGACATTGATATAATATTACTTCAAACAAAATAGGCTATAATCATAAAATAAGATGCTTAATACGTTTTAATGTATTGTTTTCTACATCCACGTAGTTGTCGTGAAAGGAAAGCACAGGTTCGGAAAAAATGTGAAATACCAGCATGTAAAGTTTGAAATTTGATTTTACATTGTCAAAATATTTTTTCCGTTTGCGTTATTCAAACTTAATATTAGATACATCTGTGCATAAAAAAAAATTAAAAAAAACGTGGGCTTTGTTTTTTTTTTTGTAAAATGAAATAAGATAGAAAGCGAAATATGTTAGTTTACGAAATAAATTACTATAATGTCCATCCTAGATTTGATATACTAACAATTTGTTTGCGCTCTTATGTTGGATACTTTATTTGACTTATTTTGCAAATCCCTTTCAATCCTTCACTCAAAATTTATATACTTATACAGAATCAGTTCCAGATCTCTATATAACACTAAGTATTCCAAACTTCCAGATGATACTTAAAGCGTTCTTGAATTGTTGTGTACACAAGAAAAGTTAACAGGCAGAGCGATAGAAAGGGAGACAGAATCGCTTGAAATTTTTGAAATCTTTCGGAACATCTCAAACCTCTTCAGGAAATTCTTTAAAGATATTTGACCTCGTATCATACTGCAACTTCATTACGTAGATCTGGAAGTAATTAAATGGATACCAGTTGCACTAACAATGAAGAATTAACTATATGAAGACTTTTTCACAACAAACCATAATTCTATTCTACTGGTTTGTTACGTAAACCAACAATGAGCCGTTTCGTCACGTTTTATTCAAATATAGTTCTTATTAGGTAACTTCGTCTAAACAAATTCCTAAAACTTAGCGTAAGAAATCTGAATGAAGATAAGAATGTGTTTTGTTAGTCACCCATTATAGCTAATTTTATTCTTGTTATGTTCTTCCTTATTCAAATGCTTGTCATACTGTCGAGGATAATCCTGCTTATTTGCAATGTAAATATACATACGGATAAAATTTTAATTGTGCGTGTGGCCTGTGGACCAGGGTTTGAAATATGTGGTTACGCTTATTAAGAATTCTGTGTATATTTGTATGCATAGGTTTCGCATTGATTAGCACTGTTCATGATTAATACTGTGCAACCTCTTTAATCGGAACACCTCCTTGCCAGACAGAAGATCAAAATTTTGTCAGTTATCAAAATTAATTTGACTGTAGTATATTTAAGAACTAGCGACCCGCCCCGGCTTCGCACGGTTTACGACATCACATTAGAAACCTCTAAAATTATCAGTGTTTCTCTACTATATTATGCATGTATTATACATATAAACCTTCCTCTTGAATCACTCTATCTATTAAAAAAATCGCATCAAAATCCATTGCGTAGTTTTAAAGATCTAAGCATACATAGGGACAGACAGACGGCGGGAAGCGACTTTGTTTTATACTATGTTATGATGAGATTTCTGTTTGTGTTGAAAATTTATGTTTTACTTATATTCGGGATACATTTAAATTGGCGTATATTTTGTTTATTATTGGTGTTAATATGAGGCTTATTAAATTTAGATGTTTTTCTTGACCATAGATTAAGGTATACGTGGAATATTTGGTGGATTTCTGCTGAATCCAGCATATTTTAGACATGGATCTGACGGAAAACAATATTCAATATGTAAACATTGGTTGCGATATGTGTTCTTGTCAGCATTCGGACTATCGAAGTAACGTTCGGATTATCACTTCATGAGTTGCTTGTTCGGACTAGAGCGTGTTCAAACTAAATAGGTTGTACTGAATACGAGTATGGTTATAGATATTTATTTTCAATCTTATAAGAAGAAAAATCCATTTGCTATCGCATTTTTTTTTTGATCAATCAATGGCTACGACTTCAAATACCCAAAAATGGATTTGATTTGAATATTATTAATCTTGATATATACCAAGTGGGTAAAAATACTGACTCAATAAAACCATTTTCCTAAACCTAAACCTCAACAAAATCATTTTTTAAATCAAATTTGAACATATATTTGGGTCAAAGTCACATGTCAAGATAAATGCGTCAGGGTCAAAGAAAATATGTTTTATATAGTAGCAAGTCATTTGTCAGTTAAATTGCCGAACCAATTAATTAAGATTTGCCATGAGCTAGCAATACATTATAAGGTATTAATTACACATAATACCTACTGTGTCTGTTATCAGGTAATAATTATGGTTTGAATTAAACGTAAAGCATTAGGTAATCACTCCAATTTTATGCTGAACGAATTCGAACGATCAAAAACTGACTCTATATTTTTATATCAGTTTACACTTGTGTGTAATTAAATCATGCAAGTCAGTAAACATGCAGACGAATTCTATTAACCAAAATGCAAGTTATTAAAAATATATATAGCTCGTCTAATGTAACAAATTGCCTAATATAGGCAAAACCTTAAATTTTCATCTAGAATTTTTTATCATATTTCAGTTATCTGTAGTGTGATTCTTTCTACAAGACCAATATTCCTTCTGTCTGATGATTTGAACCATTTGATACAAAAAACATCTAATAAACAGTCTGAGGTATTAAAACTACGTATTTGGATTTAGAATTACGTCAGTATTCAAGTGGTGAATGTATAAATATTGAGTAACTCTAAAGCGCCATGACTATCATAAACGTAATGTGTGAGAAACAGTTAATATCAAGATTATGGAACAAATGATCACAAAGACACACCTCGTAGAAAATGACAACACTGCAACATATAGCGCGATCGATTTCATTGGCAAACTATCCCTCTTTTGGACATAATGTGTTGAAAGTTTTTAAATTGTTGTGTCTGTTTTTGGTAAAACAATTTTCATACCTTCTGTCCACCACTTTCCATTGTGTTGTTTAACATTATATTACATCCGTATACTTTCTGCCCTATTTTTATCAACTACATAGCAGTGGCGGCTCGCGGGTGTGTTACATGGGTGGGCATAGTTACTAATTAGCTACCAATAGCGCCGCAGGCGAAAAAATTTTCAAGGTCATGCGGTTTACTAACATTTCAGAATTTCAATGAAAAATTCTTTTATACAAAAAATATAGACTCACAAGAATAATTTTTGAGATTTGGTATCTTTTTGAAATAATATTTAGTCACGAATATTATTTCAAAAAGATACCTTAAATATATTAAAATAGTGGGTGGCAACATGTGAAAAAAAATTGACAGGTATCTTACCGTTATTTGTAGAGGAAATCAGCTCGCCTGTCCTTATTGTTCACAAAAATGTTAATCGCCTTTTCATTAAAGTCCCGGATTTGTTTCATCTGGTTTAAAATATGTCTGTTTTTATCCACATTTTCATTGTGACGTCTTATATTTTCACGATAAGCACTATCAAGCTGTTGCCTTATGTCTGCCTTTCTCAACACACTAAAATCTATGATGTTATGTAAATGTTTTTCATTGTAGCTAGCATGTTTCTTAGCTCGTTCATTTAAATGTTTTAAATCACTCACCCCTTCTTGAGTACATGCACTTTGGTTGCCACCCATCACTAAACAAATAAAACAAAACAGTTTGTTTCTTTTAGGACACCCACATAACCACTTAAATCTGTCGTAGACACTACTATTAAAATTTCGTGAATAATTTCGCGATTTTCCTACGTCTGTTTTGGAAATAATCAAATCGGGTATAGGCCTTCCTAACCGTTTAATTTCCGTTCGGATCTCGTATGTAATATCTTTATTAGTCAATAAAAAGTCCACCGAATTCATTTTGAAACGTTTCACAATCAAAAACAGTGAAAACATACTTCTCAGCGAAGAAAATAAACAATAAAACTAAAAACGGTCACTCAGCAAGTGTGACCCGTTCAGCCGATTTAACGACGTTTTGTCTGCAATGGTCGCCAAACTTTACCAGTCGCCGAAAAAAAAGCCCGATTAAAAACGAGGGCTGGGAAACTGTGTGCCCTCGCCCACGCGCGCGAAATGCGAGGAATTCAGACTACGGTGGCTCGGTGCTCGATCGATAGTCATATATATGTGATAAAAATCATTATTTGTGGTATAAATGGAATAATAATTAGAATATGAATAGTTTGTCATATACAATTAATTGATATTATTGTAACAGTCATTTATGGTAAATTACCACAAAAGAAATATTTTCTATTGTTTGGGCTGGGCACGTGCCCCTGTGCCCTTTATCACCAGCCGCCACTGCTACATAGGTATATCTCTCTTGCATTACAGTAATAATTTACCCCACCCCTACCCCCACAACCTTTGCCCTTCTATAAATTTCTCAACATGTATAGTATAGATAAGTATAAATAAAATGTAAAAAAACTTTTTATCTGCCTAAATTGATTTATTACATAAATCAATTTAGGCAGATATACATCATAAATACTCTATATTTTATAGTAGATATTAAACGATAATAATTTAGTCAATAATGTTTAAATTAATTTCACAAAAACAGTCATGCAGCTTTAAGAACGTGATATTTAATATTTTTAACAAAAGAAAAATTAAAAGACCAGACCGTCAAGTAATATTTAATCATTTTTAACTACACCCTCCACTTTTTTCAACTACATCCTCTTTTTTCTACTACACCCTCCACTACTTTTTTCTACAACATTTTGCAACTACACCCTCCAAGTATTTATTGATATAAGATTCTCAAAAAAAGAAAAGGAGTATATATAATGAAAAATTTTGACTATTGGATTTCATCATCATATTTCTATGTTATCTGACATTGAGCTAACATCAAATATTGAGCTATTGAAGAAGCTAGAGATTACGCTTAACTAACCTGACTACTCTTATCTAAAATATACTTTGTATGTTTTAGATTTGAAACAGTAAAAACTGTAGTCGACTCAAGCACAAACTGTCATAATGTGATGGTCGGCATCTTTTACACATTTAAGCCTCTAATTACGCAACTTACATTAAAGAGGCTCTGTTGATCTATTATTGGAATATTAGTCAATTTTAAGCCATGAATCTGGCGTAATATAGAAGTTACTGGATAAGGACAAGACACTGATTCAGAAAACATCTGTTTTTCATGATGATGAACAAGCGGTACCATACAAGTAATAAAATAATTGGCTTTGCGATAATTTAAAAGCAATCTAAATTGAGATGCTGTTAAGAATTTTATATCACTTCGTTCCATATCAAAGGATACGTTAGAGATAGAGATAAATACTTTTTTATGTCAGTTAAAATTTCTAGATTTCAATTCTAATTTTAATATTCCATACAGCATTACAAAAATATAATTTTATAAGAAATATAACAAACTAGCCTGCGAATGATTGAATTAAAAGTGTCCCATCTTGTCGTTAAAAATGAAATTGTTGCTAATACATTTGATACCCGGAGTCATATTTATTTGCAAAAAAGTTTTCAAAAACCAATTTTGGCTTTTCGCTTTTTTAAGGGGCTATACCAGTATGACACTTTCAAAAAATCAGTTTTTTTTGCCTTTTTCAACAGTTTATACCTTCAAGAATATCCTGTTAAAATTTCAAGGTCGTATCTCAAATATTTTTTAGAATGTCAGCTTTCTAAAGAGCAATCGCTCGCAGGCTTTAGTGGGAACTTACTTAGCATTAGCGGCTCAGCAGACATTATTTGAGGAAGAGGAGAGTCCATTGTATGAGCCCGGTATAACAAATTATAATTTTTTATAGTAAATATCATTTTATCATGGATAAATCGATAGTTCCAACTTTGAACGCGTTTTTCTCAAAACGATATTTTTCAAATTTGCTGCAGTTCCAACTTAGACAAATTAGACAAATTATCCGATTGACGTTTTAGTTTTAGCCGAGTGGTCTCAAATATCTTTATTCTACAATGACGTAGTAAAATTTAGATTGGTGAAGCTGTATACAGTGCACCAATTGCATCCATCGCTGTAGTCACTATTTAAACATGAGAAAACTCACTATTTACTTACGTTTTTAAATTACTTAAAAATATTTTCAACCAATTAATACTACAAGAATTTTTTAGAATTCATATAATTTCTAATAAAATTGTACCGCCATTGCAAAATCTAATTCTAATTACATCAAACATGTTGAATTTACTTTTTCAGAATTAATAAAATCACTTGCAGTTAAAGTAACTTAAGTATATTCATAAATACATTGTAATTTATTCTAGCCCTTCATTCTAATACCTCCACAGTAGTTAAAAAGGGCAGCCATCACGCTCACCCAATGATGTAGCCAAATTGATATGTATGTTTTTTCCTGTAGCATCCTTCTTTTTAGTATATGGTATTCCTAAGGTATTTGTTACATTTTTGTAGGCTGTCGATTGTTATTATGTTACGAGGGCAAGTCAAATTTAAAACGGAATTTCTTTTTCAAGGCGTATCTGAACGGGTCGCCGCTTTTCCGCAAATTTCGTTGATATAGCTCCTGACATGCGACACCTCTTCTTTTTTGCATTCAGTTGATCGTAGAATGAGTGAGTAGGTAGTTCCTTCTTCTGTTGCGCAATACATTATTATAAAATTTCTGTCTATTGAAGGTGTGCGACCTTCTGAAATTTTGACGCGTCTTCAGGCCCAATTCGAGGATGAGACGATTTCTAAAGCGCAAATGTGTGAGTGGCATAAACGTTTTTCAGCGGATCAGAATAGTCACTCGTGATGAAACATGGGTCACCATTATACACCAGAATTCAGACAACCGAGTACGGACGGCGGAAAAAAGGTGAAAGAGCACCAGTGAAGGCGAAAACAAGGTTGTCTGCAGGAAGAGTGCTTTCGACTGTTTTTTGGGATAGGAAAGGTATTCTTTTCGTTGGCTTTCTCTATGAACACAGAACAATCAATGCAGAATATTGTTGTCAACTTTTGGATAGGACAAAAGCTGCCTATCGCACCAAAAGGCGTTGTTCCATCAGGAACGTCGTTCTTCTCCATGACAACGCCAGACCACACACTGCAGCCATAACCCATAACTCCAGGCCAGGCTGGAGAAAATACACTGGGAGCAGCTTGAACATCCTCCTTACAGTCCAGACTTATCGCCGTGCGACCATTTGTTTGGACCGCTAAAAAGAGCTCTGGGAGGCAAAGATTTGAAAATGATGAAGAAATTCAGTTCTTGCACAACTGGCTTCTGGCACAACCTGTCTCTTTTTATGATGACAGAATCAAAATATTGCCGATTCGATTTCGAAAAAATGTGTTTCGATTGAAGGAGACTATATAAAAAAAATAAAATGTTAGTTTTTAAATTTGATTTCTTAATAAAAATTTTATTTTGGAAAATTCCGGTTTATGTTTGACTTGCCCTCATATGTATACTCTCCAAGTAAATGAAAATATCTTATGCAGATACAGTTTTTTGGCTGGCTCTATAGATTAATATCCAGAATCGATATGCGAGTTGATATGTCGATTTCACTACAGATATTGTCAATTATCTAAATCTACTTCTACTTCTATTACAATTAATCTAATTTGTAGGAAAATCAATCTAATACGGAAAATTATGAATACAACAGAAAAGAATAGTGGAACCTGTAAGTTGCATTGTACCAAATACTCAATATTTTCCTAAGACAGAAACTAACTGTATTATTATAATTTCTTGCGTAATGAGGATAAACGCTTTTAAGGGAAAGTGATATTCCATTGCTCTAAAATTATTAATACTAATAACTATTACGGCTACATTTCAACGTATCATTATTTCGATTCCCATAATCTAAAAACAGGTGTGAAAATAATATATATACGCAGAGTGAAAATCGCAGATATGAGGTTACAAATGGAAAGTAAGTTATCAATTCATCATTTAACTAGCCTCAATTTAATAAAATCAGCTACAAAAATTGTTTCTATAGCATTAAAAGCATTCGTAGATATTCGGTGTGAAAAAATTTAAAGCCCACATGAATATTCATATTAATGGACATTTCTAGCTTTCATACTACTAAAAATCTACATTTAGTATCTAAAGAAATCCCAAACAAGACACTAATGTAATCATATATTCCATTTATGTTAAATAAATTTAGATATATGTAAATAATTAGATATAAATATACTATATATAGAAATGATTACAAAATTAATCAATGATGAAAAAAATATATAGAAAACATTCTTAACAATTATGTTCTCCGTAGTGAAAAATGTGTATCTTTTGAGAAAGATCGTTCGACATCTGTCGATGTAATACACGCATAATTAAAACACTATTTGAACTCAGTTAGTGAACTGGTCGATACATCATCACAAAATACCCAGCACAAGTGCCCCTTGGTGAAATTAGCTGGTTTTTTGATATTTTGATATCAAAATGGTCTCAATGAGCTCACTGTGTTGAAATGAATACTTTTTTGATACGGTCTTACAATGTATTTTCTCCGTTGTCATTGCTGAAGTTGGATAATGTTGTGTACTTTTGGACTATTTCTGTTCACTAAATAAACATTTAATAACTTAAAGTTTTATATGGAATACCCTATTAATAATATCACATCAATTAAGGTTCATGGTGGAAATTGAATGCTTATTGTAGGTACTATAGATCTTATATCAATTTTTGGATCGCCAACAATGATGACGATGAAAATACATTTTAGGGTAGTAACTATTCATTTTAATTCTTTTAGCTCATAGAAACTTTTGATCATGAACAGCAAAATATAAAACATTCAGCTCCAATTTCACTGAGGGGCACGTCCCATAAGAATTGTGCGGGGTCCTTCTGAATCTTTCTTGAATCCTTCTGAATCTCAATCTTTCTTTAACAAATTCTTGAACCTTTAAAACGCGATCATTTTTTGCGTCATGTATAGTGTGTAACAACGTATCTACCTCGTCCACTATTTGCAGTTCACATCGATATGTGGACATCAATAGTGATAAACCATCGACCGTTAAACATCGAGGTTTTTGACTTTCTTTTATTCATTAGTTTAATTGATTTTTTAATTCAGATTGGATTTTCCACGTTTTCGCGTACAGGTGGAACATGCTTACGTGTCGTTTTTATAGTTGACAACTTCAACGCGTATTTTTAATGATATATTAATATATAAATTAATTAAATGCTGCTGCATGTCGATTGTGTGTGTCATCCGGTATACTTCTTAATTTCATCCAATATAGGTACCTACTTACTTATATTTGTACTTTCAACTTTTGTTCAATTCATTTTGTATGGCTGGTTTTACAAAAAATCTGAGTCGTTATAGACCGCCCCGTATCATTTCCACATCCACGTAGTGGTATAGAAGTAGTATTCATGAAAACTTTTTATTGCCTAAATAGGCCCTAAATGTTTTGAAACGTCGAGGTTTTTAGTTTAAGCGAAGAAAAATGTCTGTATGTGTCTGTCTGTTAACATTTTTTTATGTACCTACATGATAACTCAGAACATGTTAAGATACTTATCAACTTAAAATTTGGAACACTTATGTACTATGATGAGATTTTGAGCTTAAGCGGTTGAGGAGTTGGGGGGGCAAATGAGGGTAATACACTTTTCCGTTGTCTAGGTTGGGAGTTGAAGGGGTAGAAGGGGGTAAATATTCAAAATAGGTAAAATATTTCTTTTACATAAATTTTAATCACCACACATACAAGACAAGAGATCTATAAAAATCTCCTACTCTTCTTAAACTACCCTTAAAACACCACCCCACCCCCCACACCCCCCTGGAGTACGAGAAGTGGGACTAGAATAAAATATAAGGATAATATTAATTATTTGTGAAAACTTGTGTAGTCAAACCAAATATTCAGTTTACGTTCAATTTGGCTGATGGTATTTTTGTTGTACACAGGGGGGGGAGCGATTATTTTGTTTTATTTTAATGTGAATTAATAAATTAATAAAGATATTCATGTGACGTATCGTTTTATAGGTTTTTGAGGTAGGAGAATTGAAACATCACATTATTAAGTCTCTTCTCTCATTTCTACTTCAATATCCATATCCGAAGATCATACGGGTAAATGTTATTCAGGTCGTTAAGGTCATAAAGGTCATATGGATCATAAAGGTCATATGAGTTATAAAGGTCATAACGGTTATATCATAAAGGTAATCAAGGTTATATCCAAATGTCACACTTTTAAGAAAATAACCTGGTGTTTTTAGCGATTTAGTCTAATTAAATGTGAAAAAATTGGACGTGAAGTAGTGATTCCATTGGCAGCATTGGTTTAACGAATTATAAACATGCTAGTATAAATAGGAAATAGACTTAATAAACACATAACCAAGTTACGAATATATAATGACTATTTTATGTCACCATTAAGAACTCTAATATGAATATCAATTAATTATAGCGACCATAATGGCATATGATATTTAGTCGGGTACTTTCTATTCCATTACCTTGTGCTTGCCCACGAATGACGCCATCCGAAGAAGGCAAAAACCTTGAGAAGAATTTTGATTTGGTTTCCCCAATCTACAGAGATGAACTGTAATACATTTTTATCTCTATACTAGTTTCTTAATTTATCTAAACGATTTCATAAAATACTTTCTGTAGCATTTATTACATAATTTACAAATATGTGTGTGAGCTCTGATTATGACAAATATAAAACCTGAATTTAAGAGATTAGGCATTTCCGAGATTATATCAAATAAAATATTGTTGTAAAAGTAATCTTCGTTTTTGAATTTGTATAGAATAATCTAGAATTGAACCTTTTCGTTGCTTATGTTATTAACTTAATGACTGGTTTACTGCAAGAAGGAGCAGAGATAAAGTAAATCTTTAGCCAAATGTTTGAAAAAAACATACACTGGGGCTTGTTAAAAAACCAGAATACTGTAAGTATTTTATTTATTGTCTAATTTAAAACATTTTCGAATCAAAATGACTCCATAAAAACTGTTTTAACAGTACCCCACATTTTGAATCTTCAATCCCTTTAATATTTTTTAGGGGATTGTAAATTGAAAAAAAGCTTTAGGAAGCTTTGGTAAGAAACAGCTTGCTTCAACTTCGTTGAAAACAAGTATACCAAGTTTACCTAATTAAAAAAAGACACAGTCATTCTTGAAAAACGAATATTTTTAGCAAGAAACCCGTATTATAGCCATGATATGGTTTATCACTCTATGCACTAAACCGTTATTATCATGTAAACATCAAAAGCTTATACAAATATGTAAGTTTGATATAATATGGTATTTTTTTTGAAGAACCCCTTCCGCATACGTTCATAACACCTATTCAGGGCCGGCCCTAGATGATAATGGCTAGAGTCCGTAAACGTGTGCTATAATGCAGGGTCGGCAGTATACAACTCTATGATAATTAAAATATAAACTTTATTTTTTAAGTGCCTTGTAAATTATATACGCGTGTATAGTATAGTAGAATTAGGATTTAGCCGAAAAGTAACTGACACTTCACCAAAAAAAATGCTTTTTTGTAGAGGAGGCTGAAAATATTAAATATCGTTTTTTTCGCAACAATTTAAAATTATTTCTACATTGTTTAAATAATTCGCAAAGGTGCGAAAATCAGGTTTTTTTGAAATAAAAAAGAGAACCGTAAACTATACAAAAAATGTTTCAGATAAAAAATGTAACTAATAAAAAACCCTACAAAACCCATCGAGAAATTTGCAAATCGGTTAATTTGTTTATCTGCAAAATTGAAAAAACTGTCAAAATGGCCCCTTATTTCAATTGTTTATAACTAATTATAAAGTAAGCCTTGTGACTTTAAAAGTAGTAATGGTGACTTTAAACTATGAATAAGTGACTTTAAAAGTATAAATTTAAAAGGAAAATGTAGGTATTGATGTACTTAAAAAACGCTGAAAATTTCAAATGATATATTTTTAAGTTTTTGCAAAAAGTAAATTGTTTATTAAAAAGGTGCTTTCGTAAAACAACCCTTAATTTTTTTGTAAACATCATAGAGTAACGATTCAAAATGGATTCTCTTCTTGATGAGTTGGACTATCATGTATATCGAAAAATTAATTGAATTTCACAAATTTAATTGTTTAAAATTGACACTGAAAAGTACGTCCGTTTTAAAGTTATAAACAAATTAAATAACTCGTTCGTTTTTTATCGTACAATGTTGATAATCCGTCATTTTACAGCTACGATATTTCTACGAATTTTAAAAAACGAATGAATGCTCCGAGTAACTTGGGAGCCGATTTTTTTTCTTTTCTTGCACTCATAACTTATTAAATTTTTTGATTTTTTTTTTTTGAATGAATCAAATATTGTTCTGTATTATGTAAGAATTTCGAAAATATGTAGTAGTCGGTTTCGTTTACAGCATTATAATAATGTGCATCGTTATTTTAGTAACGCGCATGGATGCATGAGTGATGACGGCACGGCATCGGCAGCGGCAGCAGTGTGGTTCTCCTGCGCGCAGATTTTCTTTCGGTCCCTTCAAAATCACAGCGCACGAAAAAAATCGAATTATCTCCGAAACTATACATCGTAGAATGATATTTTTTTAATTCGGGGTAGCTCGTGAAAAAAATGACTTTGGGAATACTCACAACTTTAATCGAATTAGTCCAAGCGACTTATTTTATATATAATAATATTATTCAACGATTGTCATTACCATTACCATTAAACAATTAAAGGGTATCCCCCCATAAGTATGGTGAAATGCCCCCCTTTTTTTTATTTTCTTCGCATGATGAAAGTGTTTCTTAGGGCTAATTATGAAAGGTAGACCGAATTTTAGCTCCAAAAATTTTTCCTCTCAGCTAGGTATGGAAAGAACCCTGTTTTTTACGTTTTATTTTTTTTCTCGGTTTTTAACTGTCGAAAAAAATCTGAAAAAAATTCATGAGTACAGAAAATATGATTAATTTTGTGTAAACATTTTTTCAAGCTCATTCAAGGTCATTATGACCTCAAAAAAAATATTCAAACTTTAAAAAACCCCATATCTTTTCACCAAAAAAAAGCTTCAGACTCAGATTTTTAATATGTTATATTCTTAACTGTTTTTTGCTACCTCAATTTTTTTTCAGTTTTTTGAGTGGTGGGTAATGCCCAAAAGTGCGAAAAATCAATTTTTTGTCCGTGAAACGACTTAAAACGGCTTAAAATCATCATTTTATAGTGTCCTGATTTTTTTCTTGCACTAAAAGGACTCAAATGACTTCAAACAATTAAAAAATATAAAAACTACTAGTTTCGATAAGTGGAATTTTTTTTCTTACTATTTTTAGTGAACATATTTTTTGGTTAAAAGATATGGAATTTTTAAAGTTTGAATAATTTTTTTAGAGATCATAATGACCTTGAATGAGTGAAAAAATGTTTACTTAAAATTAATCATATTTTCTGTATAATTTTTTTTCAATTTTTTCGACAGTTAAAAACCGAGAAAAAAAATATAACGTAAAAAACGGTGTTTTTTTCATACCTAGCTGAGAGGAAAATTTTTTGGACCTAAAATTCAGTCTACCTTTCATAATTAGCCCTAAGAAATACTTTCATCATTAGAAGAAAATACAAAAAAGGGGGGCATTTCACCATACTTATGGGGGGATACCCTTTGTGAAACTCAAATAGTTTTTCGATGTATTTGATAGTCCAACTCATCAAGAAGAGAATCCATTTTGAATCGTTACTCTATGATGTTTACAAAAAAAATAAGGGCTGTTTTACGAAAGCACCTTTTTTACTAAACAATTTACTTTTTGGAAAAACTTAAAAATATATTGATTTGAAATTTTCAGCGTTTCAAGTCACAAGGCTTACTTTATAATTAGTTATAAACAATTGAAATAAGGGGCCATTTTGACGTTTTTTTCAATTTTGCAGATAAACAAATTAACCGATTTGCAACAAATTAACCGATGGGTTTTGTAGGGTTTTTTACTAGTTACATTTTTTATCTGAAACATTTTTTTTGTATAGTTTACGGTTCTATTTTAATGTCAAAAACCTGATTTTTCGCACCTTTGCGAATTATTTAAACAATGTAGCAATAATTTTAAATTGTTGCCAAAAAACGATATTTAATATTTTCAGCTTCCTCTACAAAAAGCACATTTTTTTGGTGGTGTCAGTTACTTTTCGTTTAGGGGTACAAATCGACTAATTCTACTCTACTAGTAGCATTGCCCGTGCATACGTACGCCACTGACCGACCATGCTAACACGCCGGGACTCGCGTATGCGCGGTAGTACGCCAGTCCCGTTGCGGGAGCGCTGGATAGTTGAATGCAGTTTACCATGCGTTAGAGCAAACTTTCCAGACCCTAGTAATGACCATGAGACAGGTTACTATTAATATCACTTCCAATTTTATAAATCGCCTCATTGTTGATTTTAATCATAAACACACAAATTCTGTATTGACGTGAAAAACATACAATTAAAGGACAGACCAATAAGTAGTACATTATTCCACCATACAGGATTAATTATTATTGAATAAATATGAAATTTAATTCTATCGCTTACCTACCGCAAATTTTATTTATTTATTTATTTATTTGTTCATTTTTCTACAGGTAATACCCAATTAATGAACAGGGATGACAAACATACTTGGTTAAATTTTGATAAATTCAACCATAAATGCAGTTTTTAGTCAGAGTTCGTTTATGGGTAGACCATGCTGCCTTTTTTGTTTTTTTATTTCCGCTCTGTGGCTGTCACCACGCCAAAGTTCAGAGTTCCATTAAAACGAAACCTGATGTCCGTGAAAAGCGAAACTTCTTGTTTTTATTATTATTTTATCAAAATGTATACCAAATATGTGGTGTTTATATACCAAACTAGCGACCCGCCCCGGCTTCGCACGGTTTACGACATCACATTAGAAACCTCTAAAATTATCAGTGTTTCTGTACTATATTATGCATGTATTATACATATAAACCTTCCTATTGAATCACACTATCTATTAAAAAAAAAACGCATCAAAATCCGTTGCGTAGTTTTAAAGATCTAAACATAGGTAGGGACAGACAGCGGGAAGCGACTTTGTTTTATACTATTTTATGATTATGATATTTTATAGCAAATAGCAAACAAAACAAAATGTAGTAAATATTTCAAACTTCCCTTTTTTTCACATAAACGGTGCTACGAGTGCTAGAGTAAATAGATTTTATAAGAGTAATTTCAGTTCATGTGAAGAAAAAAAAAACAATGTAAGACTTTTTAAAGTAGGTAATAAAGGACCTGTTCCTTTTAGAAGTCTTTAAAGGTTTAAAAATTCGTAGCCAAGTTCAATATTAATTTGTTTTATTGTACTTATTTCTTTTATTTTGAATGAAACAGATTATGTTGGTCTGTTATTGTGTATTTAAGTCACACCAGACCCTTAAAAATGATCTAAACATTGATGCAATAGTGGCGAAACTCTGAAAAAAAAATTGAAAAAACGGAATGTTGTATTTGAAAACTGTACATTGTAGTTACAGCAAAGGAAATGACACACACATTAAAAAGAAAAAATGTCCAAAATGTGTACCTAATGAACCGTAATAGGAGTTTAAAGTTTTGGCAAAATTTGCGAATATCTCAACACGTATATCTCAGAACCGCTTTTTTTGAGTTACACCACTATTCTTCTCAGCAGGCGATATGTACATGATTACCGATTTCAGTACCCAAATTGCATGTTTAGTTGAAAATTATATACGCTTGCGATATGTCGTATCACCACCTATATATACATACATATGTATGAGTGCTCCATTTTCCAAGTTCAAGCGTTCTCAAGCTATTCCGTGTGCACCTGAAGTTAACAGACATTTTTTATCAAATTTAAACTTTAAAACCATGTTTCAAAATATAAAATACTGTTTTTTTTTTAATAATAGAATGTTTATTAATAATAATAATAATACAAGTTAGTTTCATTCCCAATAATGTCTAGAGCCGGCTCTGCACCTGTCAACCCACAGAAACGCAAACATATTAAATACCTACATAGGTATTTTGCAAGCGCATTATACTCGCAAATCGACGATTACCAAAAAAAATACGTCAACAAATTCAGCAAACAACAATTATTTACGTTTAAGACATGTCCACACAGAAACAACGCGCAATTACAGGTGGCGATTCTAACGATCCTAACCGACTTTCAACGGTTTCGTCGTCAAGTTCGAATCTGTAGCAGTGCACGCACTCGGGATGATACATGATACACTTCGCCGATAAGGCCGGTTCAAAAACTCGTTTCCACTCACCTGGTCTGAAAAACTCTCCGCGGAAGGCGCCGAATCCTCACAGTTCTAGATCGGAGGCACTACACGCGCGACATTTCCCAAACTTTTACCGTACGAAAATTACCGGCGCACTTTTCCCCGCCGAACTTCGATTCCCATTCGAAAAGGACAACCGGCGCGTGTCGTTCCGCTACTTCGCGCACGTGCACAGACCGAAATGTCACCGCGGCTACGTCGAAGTGGAGAACCCGCGGTGCCGCGTCTTCGAAGCCGTCCGCCGCCGGGTCGGCCTCCATGTGTGGCGCGGGTTCCCTGCCCCGACGAGCGGCGAAAGGCCGCCAGTGGCGGAGAGAACAGAATATCCGAAGACTTGGTACTTAAGGCACCTACTACTGCTAGTCCAATCAACGAGCGAAAGCCCCCATGTAAATTGGTCACTAATTGTTATCAGCAAACAAAAAATATGGTCGTATAGAGAAAGAAATTCTAAGAAAGATAGCGTTTTTCGCGACTCGAGTTTTAATGGCGAACATAACCAAAAAAAATCGCAAATGTCAAAAAAACGGTTTTTTTGCAAATAAAAAAAAAACTTCGAGTCCTACACAAGAAAGTTAAATTAGAAAGTTATAGGTCTTAAAAAATGCGCGTCGAAAAAAATCGGTTCATAAACATTCGAGAAAAATTTAAAAAAAACGTCAAAATTCGCGTTTTCGTATTTTTGCTGTATTAAATCCATTTTTGTTTGAACAGACTTCTTGTTAACTAGAAGTACAGCCCAAGACAATCGGAAAATGACCCTTTTTTCAAAAAAATCAAAAAAGTTTTCAAAAACCAGCTTTTACAGAGGCAAAAATGATCGTACAGAAACGATCGTGGGCTCATTTTATTCGCGAAGACTTGTACTTTCATGCTATTAAAAACCAGATCGCTTTTATTTAATGTTTGCATAGAAAAATGCGTTGTATAATTGTATCATTTTTTTCGAACCGATTTTTTTTCGAATAACTTTTTTAATTTTGGTTTTACATTTTTGGCCGTTGCATATTTGAAAACTGGCATTCAAAACACGCATTTAAAAAAATGAAGGTCCTACGACCTCAGGGAGCCGAGATCATTTTTTTTAAGCGGAGGAAAAGATAATTTTGCGAGAGCAATCGATTTGAAATCGTGTTTGGTTTTCGATGCGCCCAAGCGGAGTGTCCGTCCACTCTGTAGCACCCAACGCTGTTTTTTCGCAAACAATTATGTCAACTTAATTTATGCGAAATGATTTGAAATATTTTTTTTAAGAAAGTAAAAGTTTTTGAAATCTATTTCGTGTAAAAATGAAGTCTATCGGACGTATACAGCGCTGTCAGGAATTAAAAATATATATATATATATCTCGGCTCCCTGAGATCGTAGGACCTTCATTTTTTTTAATGCGTGTTTTGAATGCCAGTTTTCAAATATGCAACGGCCAAAAAATGTAAAACCAAAATTAAAAAAAGTTATTCGAAAAAAATCGGTTCGAAAAAATGATACAATTTTACAACGCATTTTTTTTATGCAAAAATTAAATAGAAGCGATTTGGTTTTTTAATAGCATGAAAGTACAAGTCTTCACGAATAAAATGAGCCCATGATCGTTTCTGTACGATCATTATTGCCTCTGTAAAAGCTGATTTTTGAAAACGCCTTTTTTTTGAATCGTTATAACTCGAAAAGATAAGACTTTTTTGAATTTTTGAAAAAAAGGATCATTTTCCGCTTGTTTTGGGCTATATTTTTAGTTAACAAGAAGTCTGTTCACACAAAATTGGAATTTATACAGCAAAAATACGAAAACGCGACTTTTGACGTTTTTTTTTAATTTTCCTCAGATGTTTATGAACCGATTTTTTTCGTTCACATCTCATTGACGCGCATTTTTAAGACCTACCACTTTCTAATTTAACTTTCTTGTGTAGGACTTGAAGCTTTTTTTATTTGCAAAAAAACGTTTTTTTGACTTTTGCGAATTTTTTTGGTTATGTTCGCCATTAAAACTCGAGTCGAAAAAAACGCTATCTTTCTTAGAATTTTCTTCTCTATACTACCATATTTTTTGTTTGCTGATATCAATTAGTGACCAGTTTTCTCCTCGTTGATTGGGCTATACCTAGAGGCTTCACAGTTCACAAAAACGGAAAAAATTGGTAAAAAATCCACAGATCTTGCATCTTACGCAAGTATCGTAGGCGTATTGAAAATACCAAGACACAACTGGTAGAAATTTCTAAAGTAAATTTAATTAAAGTAAAACAGTTTTGTTGTTACGATTTTTGGCGGTTTGGCCCTGAAGGTCTTGTCGTTTTAAACGGATTATCTTGCATGTGATATTCAGTCAGGTTTGCAATTTCTTTGCCGTGCATGTCCTAACAAAAATGTTTTCGATTAGTAAGTTGATCGTCATCATGTGTCTTTACAATGCTTTAAGCTTTACCTTGCTGCCGTAGACTACCTGCAGTGTACCGTGAATGTAGATGCAGTTGCGATGAATTTGGCCCGTCGTATTCTTGAAAACCATTTGTCGCAGGGATATGCTCAAAGAGACTATTACCCAGTTACGCAAACAGGCAGAAATCCACACCATATAACAGAATACCAGCGTGTGGATAACATACATATACCGACAAAATTGTGAATATCTTGTAGATGTGAGATCGGCGTTTAAGCAACATTGTCCGCCAGGATGTGAGATTCCACAAGTGTTGCTGTCTGATAGTACTAATCGGCAGTTTATACAAATACAAATTTTGGTGAACTGTAGATACCAAAAAGTCCCGAGGCAAAGAAGAGGACTGTTCGCAATAGGCTCCTCACGGCATTGTCAAACCTCAACCTCGTTCATTTGTAAGAGAAGCCACCTCTACCAGCCAGTCTAGCTCTTAAGAAGTTAGACATTCAATGCCTTGTTGACCTGATACAATTTCTTGTCAATTGTTTAATATAGTGCTTACATAACGTAATGCATAAATTAATTTTCAGCCACGTTTTCATGCAAAATCCGAAAACAAGTCAATGTTTAATTTAATTTGTTAGGACCTACAGAAGTGGACCCGAACGGTGCCTTTAGTTGTTGAAAAGCTGTCTGTAGAATATAAGTGTGTATCTCGCTATAAAGACAATTAATTGTAATTTTAACAATTATAAACAATAATCCAACTACTTTAACAAAACTTTAATGGACCTTGTCAAAATTCAGCAAAATATTAATAATAATAATAATAATTAGGTTTGGATTCTAATCGAGTGGATGGATTCTAAGAATCCATCCACTGCAATTCGAACGTGAGCCAGATATGTTCAAATGTGGATTTCTCTAGATCTGGACAAGAGATATCAAAATTCCAAAATGAATTTTGAAGGGGATGAATAATACTTTTAGACGCCATCTTGGATTTTTTTGTAAAAATTTTATCCGTTGAGTAATATAACCTCAAAAATAGCCACAAACAGCGTTTTTTTGCACTTTTCAGTTAAGATTACTCTAAAACCTGATGTGATAGAACAAATCTGAGGTCGGATTCGGATTCAGCACACCACAACCTTTGGAAAAATATAGTCGTGTTCGTGGGTATAAAATTTGTCTGCCTGTGTAATATTGTGAATATGCTCGGTGATCATGTGTACGCCACTGGCTAATGCGGAACTTGGTAGCCCAGTCTAGTAACAATGTTTAGTCATAGGAAATTTTGCATATATGTATGTTGTTTCAATAAATGAGTACCTTAGTGTTAAATACAACAATGAGTAATTTTAACTATTTAAACAAATCGTCCAACCAGTTAAGCATGACTGCATTCATTTTTAACTTTTGCGGCTAGACTGAGTGTTGCATTTTAATTATGTCCCACTGTCACAGACCACGAAGTAAATTAAAATAAATGTTTTACGGTACAGTCATTTTCACTTTTTCTTCCGTTACTAGAGCATCATTTTATACATTATTACGTCAATTATAAAGTGTTTAGGATAACAACAGAATAATCAGCATAACGGTCTTTTTGAGCAACCACATTTTACTTGCGCATGCTATAAACATAAAACTCTTTAAATGTACCTACTCTCGATACAGAAGCTAGTGTCTTTAGGTCAACTACCTCATTTTCAGTGTTGAAAATACTTCTTGGGCGTGTTCATATATAGGGACTGGCTAAGAGAAAACGGTGCGACATGAAACAGATTCTGTGAGAGTTTCTAAATTAAACGGTGGATCTACCAATTTCATCAAGATGGATATCCTTTCTCTTGGTATTTATAGTTAGAGAGAGATAAAACAGAAGTTTTATCTCCGTGGAAGTGGCCGATCCAATACTAACGTTAGAAAGTCTCGAAATGACAGTTCGATCGGCTTGGCCTTGAAGGGTCAGCTGGCCCGCAAAAGATTGGAAATAAACATAAGAAGGGGATAAATATAGAGACATCCAAAAAAAAACGTCATCAACTCTGGCTATGAACGAGAGATAGAAATAACGGTCATGTCTAAGCTTTTCGGTTATGTCAAACTTTTGACAAGTGACTGTCACAATTTGTAAAATAAACAATGTCTGTCATATGATGTGACAATCTTGACAAGTAAAAGGTTATAAATTCGATTAAGAATAGAAATACGTCTTTTTTTCTTGGCCAACTTTGATGACGTTTTTTTTTTGATGTCTCTATATAAACGCTTTGTGAAATAAAAATAGGAGAAGATCTATTAACTGTTATTTATTAAAATGTTGAAAATACTTATATTGATGTAATGATACGAGTAATAAAACGAGTTGATTCAAGATATTATAAAGTAGAATATATAAAAATGTTAATAATTAAAAACACAAAAAACTAAATGAAAATAAATAGATACTAATAAAAACAAGAAAAATATATATCTAATGATCTGCTGTTATGAAAAATATTTTATTGTCGACAGTACACACTTACGAATGTAACATAAAAAGGAAACAAAATATAAAACTTATTTATTTTGTAATTTTAGTATTGGTCTTAATCCGCATCAATCATCAATGGCATTTTTAGATCAGATTTCATCCTGTTCAGTTTCGAAAACTATATAAACTAAAACTAAACTAACAGTTTTAATCTTCTCCTGAAGATGCCAACTTAGTTGGCGAAACGCGCGTCGAGAAAAGTATAGCAGTTCGGTGTTTCGTGGAAGACGTCCAGTTTTTTGTTTCTACACCGAAGGTCCAGTACCCACTCAGGTCCCAATCCGTTTTCAGTACCCACTTGAATTTGAATTTCTACTTAGGTCCTTCTTTGAAGCAATACGGCGTATACCTTAAAGCTTTATTAATACGTTAGAAAATGAATTTATTATGATAACATCCAAACATATTATTATCAAAATCTGAAAAAATATGTTTTTATAAATTTTTGAACACTTTATTGTCCTTCCTCAATTTTTTTAATTGTTGTATACTCGAGATGGCTGATAAGCGAAGTTGAAAAAACAACTGTTTTTTTTATAAAAAAGTTACCAATCCGAGCAAAATCGAAAAGCATTTGAAAAAAAATATATGAGGTACTTTGGAGTATACATCCGAGTAAAGATGTAATATTTTATTTCCATATTCATTTACATACACAGTTTTTCCCGTAGCATCCGTATTATTGAATTGATTAATAAACCATTGAGAGAATTGTAGTCTTGTTGGTGGATTGGATAGTTGCTTGCTCTTCTTGGATCGTGTTGTCACCTTATCAATCACTCACGATTTCAATTTCTCTTTCTGTTCTTATTCTGGATCTGCCTCGTCCTTGTTTGCAAATTGCCCTTCCAGTTTGCCTGTTCAATTCAAAAAATGGTTTTGCTCACCTGATGAAATAGTCAAAGTAAAGGGAGGTCCATTGAATATACCTCATATCCATTTATTTTGCTCCAATTTCCATCATGAATTTCTAAATTAAATTCCTTAATTAAATTCTTTAACTTTAATTGAATTAAATTTTTTTCATAAAGCGTTTTCACAAATATCTAGTTCCAATAGAAACTAGTTCAAGCAATTGCTTTTAAAGTTTTAAAATGACAGTTTACCTTGCACGTGCTATATACGGATATGTTATCTTTCTGTTCATGGCCAAGGCCAAGGTTTTTCTTTGAATGACTCATTATTGTTTTCACCTTTCTCTTGGTTGGGGGGTGGAAGGTGGAAGAAGTGAGCATTCAAGACACACGAAAAAAATTATATATAAATGTTTCAATAAATTTTTCGAAAGTTCATTATTTCTGAACAAAAAATGGGCGTTTTACACTTATGGGCCGATTTAGATAGACATAAATCTCCAAGGAATGGTTTCGGAATAGACTCGACGCATTATTGATGGGCTGAAAATGGTATGTACCTCGAAGAACCCCATCAGGTGTTTGTATTAATTGGTCGATGCGTAGCGACGGTTAGCGTCCAATGTCAACGGTTAAATAACTTTCCACTCAGTATCGGAAAAGCATGTGCCGATCGCGGTGATTCTTGTGTATGGAATACTCGAAAAGAGGCGACGAAAATATGATCGCACCGTTCCCACTATCCTGAGTGATATTTTATGTGTGGTATGTATTTTATGAGTGCTTGTAAAAATATTTTTAACTTCGTAAAGTAAAAGTTCTTTGAGATCGCGTTGTCCATAATTATTGGTATCTTATCTATAATTTATAACCGTTTCAGGGTTATATGTGTAAGTTTCAAAAGTAACTACTAAGGATACAGAAGGTACAGAAATTAAAATTTGGAAAAGTGTGACACCGCTTTATTTACATTTTTCTTCTCATTTAATATAATGAAAGTGATTTTATTTTAATGTTCACTGCTCAAAAAAAACACTATATTTTCAAAAACGACTTATTCTGGAAACTTTTCACAAGACGCAATATTTTCTATCAAAATAGTGGTCTTTATATTGATATCACTTCCGTTAAAACAAACAATCATCTATGCGTTAAAAGGGCAGCCTGTTCATGAAAAGTTATTACCCAGTATTCTAATTTACCCGAGATTTTAAGAAATGATCTAAATGATCCAATTTTTTTTTTATAAAAAAAAATGTTTTTTTTTATCTAACTTTGGAAGTCTATAACTCAAAAACTCAAGCAAAATTTTTCAATTAAAGACAATATCAGTGTGCCTTATTAAAACCACTTTAGCTATATATATAATATTTCCCAAAAAGTAGGCGCCATATGGGAATTTTTTTATCTTTAAATTTAGATGAAACTGCTTTCAGAAAAACGTCAAGGTTAAAAGTTTTTTTTAAATTTAATTTTTAAAACAATTTTTTTTTTAAATCTAGTTTAAAATTAAAAATTAAAAAAATCCGAAAAATGGCATTTGTGAAAATTGGTATAAACTTCATCAAGAACGGTTATTCAGAATTTCATTTTTGACCCATATATCAAGTTTGAAGATATTGTACAATTTAGTGTTTTCCTTTTTTTTTCTTACAAATCAATGTCAAATTTCCATTACTTTTCGATTAAAAACCTTATTTTTCAAATATACTGTTATTTGGGTAAAATAAAAATTACAGGTTTAGTGAATTTTACATTTTAATTAAATACAATTTAATATGTCAGTGAATTATTGAATCATACGTATTACAGAAAAGCTGAAGAAGTTAGGCAAATTATTGTATTAGTAAACACCCACAAACCCCTATTCGACGTTTAAGCCAGCAAGGAAATGTATCCTACGGAACCTGCAATACAATATTGAAATGTGACCTGCATATGCAGCTTATCGTCTAAGCTCAGTCCAAGAATTGTTATCAAACGACCGGCCGCAGCGAATGCAATTTTCAGAGTGGTTTATGGGTAATTTGCATAATAATGAAAACATATTTGAGAAAACCTTTGTAACTGACGAGACATAGTTCTACCTATCTAGTAATTCTCAACAAATGAAAATGTGGAACTCTGAAAATCCACAGCCTTCTCAGAAACTTGGCGTGTGGGCGGCCATATTGAAAGAAGGTTAATTGGGCCGATTTCTTTAAAGACTCTCAATTCGGCGTGATTTTAGAAAATTTTGTAAATGCATTAGATGATGAGGAGATGAGACAATGCTACTTCCAACAGGACGGCGCACCAAATTTAGTAGTAATTATACGAAGTTTAATTTTTTTGGAAGAATTATTCGAAGACCGAAACATTAGTCGTAATATAGGTGGCCACCATGGTCCTGCGATGTCACGCCATTCGATTTATTTTTATGGCCACATATTAAAAACTCGGTTTTCAAAAGCATATGGCAGTAATTCAAAAACAGTATAACAGGATAAGTAGAGTATGTAGAGGCGCTCGCACGGATGAAGGCTATATTTTTGCCATAAGTCGGTACTGACGTGAAATTTCCCAAAAGGTTATACAAAAAAAAATATATGGGAGTTATGGGGGATAAAAGAAAAATAAAAAAAATAAATTTTCGAGAACGGCTGAACAATTTTGAAGAACAAAACATGTTATGTTCAATAATTAATTTATAATTACCAAACACACACCTTTTAAAGCGGGGAAAATTATTGAAACGAAAAGAGGAGATTTATGTTACCTGCCTGGAGTGGTTGTTGTTCGTCCACCTGGTGTGATCCAAGCCTCTTCTTTCCGGTACCGGAGGGCTGAGTTTGCTTGGTCAGGAATGTCACTCCGGAAATTAAGCGGTGCGAGATATATATGTATATAATGCGGAACAAGCGAAATTAAGCGGTTGCGGTATAAGCTATATATTATTAAAAGATCTCAGCGATGCGGGTTTACGACTCGATTGCCAAAGCGTCTCTTGCGTATAAGTCGGCTTCCACGAACTCCGTTCGTTCTCAAAAAAGGTATAACAAAAAATCTCTCTCTTTTTTACCGATCATATACCGCGTGTTATATTTATTGCAAATATGGCCAAATGAGCGATCGATTCAATTCATAGGTACTACTAATGCTAATTAAAATAAAAAGGAAAGATAAAAGAGAAAAAGAAAAAGAGACGGACGGAACAAAACATGTTATGAGACTCGATGGGGTAAGGTTAGAATAAAAAATGGAAATTATTCCGTATAAAGGAAGTGCTGAAATAATTAATTCAATCAATTAATTTAATTTTAAGAAATTAAATTAATAACAACCCTCAACTTCCCTAGTATTACATATTTAAGTTTCAAAATTATCGGAATATTAAACCATTCATAACATAACACATTTAAGTAAAGTAGAACATCCAGTGGTCCATGAACGGTTTATTGGAAAAAAGATTGCCGGAGGTGATGACTCAGGTCAACATAAAAAAAGTTCTTTCTTTTTAACCCCTTAACTCCTATAAAAAGGTTTTTTTCAGGTATAATCTTTTGGGAAAAGATTAATAAATGAAGATAAAAGAGTAATAATAGTAATCAAACGTCAGTTTAATATCTCGTCACATTTGAAACTGAAGTTTCATGTGCGAACAGTGGAAAGAAAAATTTCCACTGTAATTGCGCCTATGGTGCCCAGAAGGACGAAAATTTCCGGAAATGTTTTTCGTTGCCATGATAACTGCTAAAAATAATGAAGATATAGGTAGATGTGAAATTTTCTTAGTAATAAAAACTTCAGAACTTGACCTTCTAAGATCGGTATTAGGTTAAAAAAGATCTTTGACAAAGATATTTTATCTAATATCGTTTATAAAATATATGACAATGTAATAATTAGGGTTCGGAATGTTTGCCATAACGCGTGTCAAACTGCGTTTAACTATCCCGTTCTCCCGCAACTGCGCATACGCGAGTCCCGGCGCGTTGTCGGGGATGGTCAGTGGCGTACGAATGCACGAGCAAAAAATATACGAATATATAATTTACAAGGCGCTTGAAAAATACGATTTATACTTTAATTATCATAGAGTTGTGTACTGCCGCTCATGCGTTATGGCGCACATTTCCGGACTCTAGTAATAATACTTATTTCATATTTATTTTGTAAAAGATGCTTCGATGACGTATTTTCTTTATTTTACGATACTTCCAAATAAATAACAAATTACAAAAAGTGCTTCAGAAATAATAATTTATTTGTATTAATCAAAATCAAACTAGAGTAATTTAAAAAATGCTTGTAATTTTATTTTTTGAAGCTGTGATTAATTTGTATGTTATTTTCACGCCTAGTTCACTGTCATATTGAATTATATTGAAATAAAATGTCAAATTCACCAAACTTGTAAGTTTTCCTTTTCACAAAAATTAATTATTAATATTTCACAAGATCAATCTACAACTATTAGATACATCTTAAGTACTTGCAAAGTCGAATAAATATTTAATGGCTCGGGATTTAAAAAATAGAGAACATCTTTCCTTAAGAGACTTTCTCGGAATTTTCACAAATAAAATGATTTTTAATTCCAAAATTTAAGCCTCAAAAATTATATAGAAGCACGCTAATTAGAAATGGAACACCCCTGAGGATGACTTGGTAAAAAGACTTTCCAATATTACAAAGTATAAAGATGTGTTCTCTAACTGCAAGGGGTTATAAGATAATAATCCAGTAGTCAAAACATTTCAAAGATTAACTTAACTCTCTCATATTTCTTTTATAACTCTAAGATATATTTTTATTTATCAAGAAATTTAATCTGACAATGAGTCTAATAACTTTATTTTTTTTGTGGGCTAGGAAATTCCGCTGAAGGTGGAAACGCAACAATGGTAAATCCTTGTAAAATACTTGCACTTACATATTGACATATCGATTTGTGAGTATCCGGCAGCATTCTGTAAACTTAGGCGATAAGCCGCTTCTTATTCGCATTTACATTTTTTGCTACCATCGCTCCTTTTCCACATTATGCAATTTAGTGGCAACAACAAAATTTCCCCAGCCGTTTTGTTGGTACTTATTGAGCGTGATGCCACACCAGTTTTTATTAAAGTCGAAAAAAATAATTTCAGAAATATGTTGGTATTTAATTGGTTTGCTAATTAATTTCATATTAGGTTAATTAATTACCTACGTCTAATTTTACTTTTAAATTAACCTTCCCTTACAAGAAAATTAAATGTTTAATTCAGTTTATTTCAATTATATTATTAATTACAGGGAATCATCGGTAATATAATTTTCAAAATCAAAGAGGCAAACTATCTAATGTTTGTAAAAGTTCTCTGACTTTTATCTCCATATGTACATATATCCCCAGAACATCATACAACTGTATCAAACGAGCAGTTCTTGTAAAAAAAACAGTGGCGGCTCCGATCTATCTATGAGCCGGTTTGTGTTTTATTAAAAATATTATTTGCCAGACGGAAAAATGAGAACAAAAATTTACTTCTAGAAGACCTACGCCTTCGCAAAAAGTGTTTTGTCGAAAGTTATATATGGGTGGATATTATCTTTAAAATATACGAGGGCAAGTCAAATACAATCCGGACTTTTCCATAATTCATAATCCAAATTTTTATTACGAGATAAAATGTAAAAACTAACATTTGATTTTTATATGTAGTCTCCTTCAACCGAAACACATTTTTCTCACCGAATCAGCAACTTTTTAATTCCGTCGTCATATAAAGCGACAGGTTGTACCGGTCGGCAGTCAGTTTTGCACGAAATGTTCAACTTCTTCATCATTTTCAAATAACTCTAAGCCAAATACAGAAAAAAATCATTTCCTCATTAATATTCTTTAAATCCTAAGTTTATTTCAAAAAATTATTTTATTGTTTTTTTAAAAGAAAAAATCTTTCCTATCCCAAAAAAAATATTTTTCCTACCTTTGCCTTACTTTTTTTCTTCCGCCACTCCACTTTTTTTGATTCTGGTGTATAGTGGTACCTTTCCTTTTTAACCAAACTCAACCTCAAAAACACATCTTGGGGAGAAGAAAAACCCATCATAGATTCTAAAAAATTTGTTAATTATGGAATGAAAACTCCATGACTGATACCCACTCACAATGTCTTAATTAAGAATACCTAAAAGCTACAAAATTTTTTCTATAAAATATTTTATTTTCACCCTTTTTAAATGCATCTAATTTTAGAAATGGTTAATCCCATCAAAAAATTTAAAGGACAAAAAAATTTATATATGGCAAAGAAGAGAAAAAAAAAAGTCCACGAACCACCACTATAAGAACAGTAAATGTAAACAGTAGAGTTTCGTTGGTAGTAGTGTTGTAGAAATAATAAATTAGAGAAAAAGAAACAAATTTATTACGAATTTCCTAAAAATTGTTTTGGATGAAATAGTATCCATACATACATATGTGTCGTATCATAAGGAATATACATTATTGAATATAAATATATGGTTTACGCCCTATTGATATGACGCCCTCGAATGTAGGTGTAGAAGGTATAGAAATTATACTATATCAAACAATAAAGAACCTTCACATAAAAAATAACACAACCACACCAAAAAAAAAGTTTCTGACCTGGGGGTCTCACTATGTGTACTATATGTTTTTGAGGTCGCTGAATCCGAATCCGGGCCGAATCAGTTTCATCCCAGCACGTCTGGGTTCGGCCATAACCTCAAAAAACCTCTCAAATATGCTATATCCGTTAAAACCACAAACCCTATGGCTCTGAAACCTCATAATCCTATAATACAATAACCAAATGACCCCACAACCTAATAACTACATAACCACATAACCCCATAACCACATAACCCCATCATCAACCATAACCCCATAACCCTAAAACTCGATAAAAAAGTTTCTGACGTGGGGGTATGACTATGTGTAAAATATGTTTATGGGATCGCTGAATCCGAAATCCGGGGTCAGTTTCATCCAAGCACATCTAGGTTCGACCATAACCTCAAAAACCACCTTCAAATATGCTATATCCGTTAAAACCACAAACACTATGGGTCCGAAACCTCATAATCCTATAATACAATAACCCAATGGTTGTACATTACGTTGGATTACGGCATGTACATATACATTATACAGTCGGAGTTCTGGCATTCCCAGATTCATTAATTTATTTACAGATTTATTTGTTTATTGATTTTTTTATGGTGTATATTTGCTTGAGAACTGTAAAATCAGTTTCATTGTGAGAGATTGCGTTACATGATTACAGCATCGAATTATAGGGTTATGTAATTATGTGGTTATGTGGTTATGTTGCTGTGGGGTTATTGGGTTATTGTATTATAGTATCATGAGGATTAAGAGCCATTGGGTTTGTGTTATTACGGATATGGTGAATTTCAGATCTCTAACGCCTGGAAAAATGACCCCGGATGCAGATTCAGCGACCCCAAAAACATACAGTACACATAGTGAGACCCCCACGTCAGAAACTTTTTTTTTACCGGGTTTTAGGCTTATGGGGTTATGTGATTATAGGATTATGGGGTTATGTGGCTATGGGGTTATGGAGTTATTAGGTTGTGGGGTCAGTTGGTTATTGTATTATAGGGTTTGTGGTTTTAACGTATGTAGCAAATTTGAGGGTGTTTTTTGAGGTTATGGCCGAACCCAGACGTGCTGGGATGATTCGGATTCAGTGACCCCAAAAACATATAGTACACATAGTGAGATCTCCAGTTCAGAAACTTTTTTTAGTGTGGCTGTGTAATTCAATAAAACTATAAATATAAAACTTATATATTGAATTAAGAAACTCCTCCTGGAGAGAACTAAGAGGACACCATTTATTATTTGACACTGTCAAACTGTTAGAACGTCTTGCATAGTGTGGGAAGGTCTTTAGAATTATTGAAAATTTTACATTCTTATCGCGACTTAATTGCAGTTCGTTGTCGGATGCGGTAGTTAAAATATTATTTTCCATTATACAATACGGGCACAATATGACTCATTCGACCTTCAAGCATGGTAGTTAAAAACAACCGCTTATGCAAACTGTATATTTTTCAGAAACAAAATTAGGGCCATTGAATGCTATTGAAATAGAAACAATAAAAATAGTTTTTATAATCAGAAATCATGAAACTAAACCTAATTGTGTGTGTTTTATTTTCACAAGATTTCAAATTCATCAGAATACGCAAAAACATACAGGGTGTTCCATAAAAAAAAACACAACTTTGGTTCAGTTTTATGGTTTCTGATGTTCAATTGATAAAAAATTATGCAAAAATCTTAGTGTCCAAAAAGTGTCATAGTGTCCAAAAACGTATAAATGAGCGTATGCTACATATATAAGAATGGAAAAAAGCAGTATTACTAAACTAAAGAAACCATAAACCCAAGACTTTCAATACCATAATCTTTTGGTCTCTAATTTTTGGAGTTAAAAGGCTTGAGTTTAAGGTTTCTTTAATTCTCTTTAACGGCGAATAGTTTTCGAACGAGATTTTTAAGCTATTTTCATTCTTACATTGCGGAGGCTCATTCGTACGTTTTTGGACACATTATGAGAATCAGTGGAGTTACGAAACGCTCTGGTCTGAAGTCGACTGAGTGAATACTATTATAAAGTAGTTGTAAAAAAGTGAGTCCACCTAATTACAACTAATTTTGAAGGGGCCAAAAGTGGCTCTTAGAGTTAGGGATCCTCAAACTTTATGATAACCTATCTCAGAAAAGAAAGCCTGTATTTCTATCGTGAAACAAAAGGGATATGGCTCTAATTTTTCAATTTCCCTCTACCCTGTGGGGTTAAAACATAGGTATTTTGTTTGAGTCACGTTAGGTATGCCCTTGGTTTCTGTCTGAAGCTTTTTAAATATTAATTCCCGAGCGCAATAGGAGCGCTGATATGGATTGACATAAATAGATCAGCTTAATAGGTAAATACAATTAGAATCTAAATGTGGATTATCGAGTAAACTTTTCACTACCCTGTCAATTAGCTGACTCAAATTAAATCAGACGTCTGACCATTACTGTGGATTTATAAACTCGTCGTTCCTCGTGGCGCTGGCGCTGGCGCTGGCGTTTGCGTTCAAAGTTGAAACAGTAGTTTTAGGTAGAGTCGTTTATAAACGGCGCTGGCGTCCGACGCTGGCGTTCGCCGGCGTTCGATATACACTCGAACCCCTCTTAATTCACCTTCGCTTAATTCACATACTCTCTTATTTCACCACGTTTCCCCCCTATTATGTCGCGAAACCGTCCCGGTTAAGTCGCCGCCTATAAAAGTTTTAGAACTACGTTTAGTAATTGGATTCTCGCGTGAATACAATTTTTATTGAAAAAAATGATTGTGTAATACATTAAATATGGACACCTAACCTTTAAAATAGGTTAGGTGTCTTTTAAAAATATTTAACCTTTAAAATAATCATTCAAGTGGAGAATTGAACTTTGTCACGCAGGACTGGGTATACTTACGTTTATTTTTTTTTGTTCAGTTGGCTCATTTTTCGTTATAACAAGTGCTGTGGTATATCTCCAAATATTTATTTTTGCAGCTAAAACACGAAAAAGTTGATGTTATGATCGCGACTTAAACGAGACTAAATTTCGCTACTTAAGCGAGGTAATGATGCACGGATTTGGTGAATTAAGAGGGATTCGAGTGTAAGTTAATTTTATGTTTCGGCATTGGGCGTTCGTAGCAAACTCGTAGCACGGACACCGCGACCAATCACAACGCATGAACGTAGTCACGTTATTATGACGTTTTATTAAATGCCATTAAGCATATGATTTTAGACAGTTTCCACGTTTTAACATAATTGTGGAGCAAGATTTTATGTATAAACATAATCTAACAGACAAAAATCTCATGAATTTGGTATTATTGTTTGTCAAATCCATATTTACAAAATGAAAAACACAAACAAATTAGATTAGGCTAACATAACCTTAATTTATGAAACAAAAGAAAACCCGAGCGCCAACGACAGTTTATAAATGACATGTTTGAGATGCTACAGCGACAACGCCAAGGTCGCTACGCCGACGCCAACGCCAGCGCCGACGAAAAGTTTATAAATCCAGCGTTAATGGTTTTTTTTCCAAATTATATTTCTGGCGTAGAAGCCAAGACATTCCTCTTATTTTAACTTTATTCTCGATGATAGAATATTTCAATATATTCATTGTAACTAAAGGAGACGTAGGTTTGTGGCCCATAAACGCGTTTCTTCTATTTTTAGAAAGATAACATACACAAAAAAACCTACCATAAATATTAGGTATCTGTGATAACAAGACAGATAACCATTGCATTAAAAGTTACCTTGCATTACATGTCCGACATACAATAACTTTTGGGATAAATCTTTCAGCATGTGAGGTTTCAAGAAAATTGGTGTATTTTTTTGTTTAGAGATTTGTTTCCCCAAAGACGAAAAGGGTTAAATTTGGTGAATTTTGGAGATTTATGGGGTTGCTGCTTCACTAAATTCAAATTTATTGTCAAAAATATTCGACAATATTTCCGTAACATATGCTTATCTCAACATTCATGCTTCCTAGCATCTCAAAAAAAACATCAAGAAATGCATCAAGAAAATGCAAGAGTACAAATTCTCCGTATCACTGTTTTCATATATTTACTTATCTTATTAACTTAACATTAAAATTATTTTTTTTAAACATTTGTCAATGTACAAATTCCTTTTCGTGCGTGAAAGTGTCGAGTATTTGTAGGCCAGAAACTTTCTGTTCAATAAAATCAATACAAGAAATAGTGTTTAATTTTACATGGCATTGACAGTATAACTTTGATACTGAAATTCAAGGAAATATACAAGTGTAATAGGTAAATTCCCGTTTTATAACGCAACAACGTAGATTTTAGGAAATTAATAATGAAGACGGAAACCACAATTGATTGTTAAGCGACAGAAAGATAGTACAAGCGTGCGCTCGAGGTCTCCTAAAAGAAAGATTTTCAATCGGTTACTTTTTATTTCT
Source organism: Aromia moschata (assembly GCA_029963805.1). Classification (NCBI taxonomy): domain Eukaryota; kingdom Metazoa; phylum Arthropoda; class Insecta; order Coleoptera; family Cerambycidae; genus Aromia; species Aromia moschata. The sequence goes on from JAPWTK010000706.1 coordinate 55,023, forward strand.
CTACACAATAGCAGTCCTTTATGTTTGTTTATTGAAAATAACCCAAGACGTATCGCTAAAGAAGTTTGACTTGCTTATCCTTAATTTTTACGATACTAAACCAAATAACCAATATGTTAAATTACACTGGCGACAATATTTAAAAATGTCGTGTTTTTTGAATAGAACCCTTCAATTACTATGTATTTTTGCATGCTGAAACTGAATAAGATATTAAGAAACGCGTCCACCCTGTAGATTTTGCGTAACAGACGATTTTGAGTGACAAAAAAGGGGATTATTCTACCTATATCCACTGGAGACGATTCTGGGACATAGGGTAATATCAATAGGGTAATACAAAATTGAGAAGTTTTTTTCCATTCTTTTTTTGACATGTTGAAGCCAAATTTCATACAAGAAAATGTATCTGAGTCACAGATGCAGAGGAAAATGGACTGGAAGTGGCAAAAATCACGTCTCGTGTCATTTTATCGGGTCTCATGGCTCTAAAAGCTGACGTTATGGTGATATCCATGAGGCATCCGTGTCCTGAAATATAAGTTCCAATGTTTTTTAATATGTTGAATCCGAAGTTTATATGAGAAAGTGAATCTCAGTCACAGGTGCAGAGCAAAACGGACAACAGATGCCAAGAATTCCGTTTCATCTCATTTTATTAGGTCTCATGCCTCTGGAAGCTGTCGGTATTGTGATATACCTATCCATGAGAAATTCCTGACACGGGGTGTCATTTTTAATGTTCCTTGATATGTTAAAACCAGATTCTACTTCAAAATTTTAGTTGTGTTAGTAGGATATTCATGTATCACCCAATGTGTCCACTGCAATGATCCATGTTGTATCCACATTCCACAGCAAGAAATATATCCAAGTTAGAACTTATATCTGCGTCAGTATTCCGAAGTAAATCGCTTAACAAATGAGATGAGATGCTCAGACAAATCTGATGTTTGTATTACAGCTGACAGAGTCTTAAAGTTGACGCTATGGTATACTCACTGTGCACTGCCTATAAAGAAAATAAAAGACTGTTTCCGTGTCTTAGATACGACCTATTATTCCTTATAGATTCTGATATCCAAGGGAGTGTGAATATGACGTATGGTATGAGTAAACAAAAGATTTTCTCCCAGTTTCTTGACCTTGTTTCTTGAACCCCGAGTATAGTGGAAATGAACAGAAACGAGAACACATGCAAACAGACAGACAGGCAGATTGACAGAAATGCACGAAATAAATGATACGAAACGTAATTTTTGTCCGTAATTTCGTAGTCCATTTTCTTCTGCATTTGTGACTCATACATTTTCTTGTATGAAATTTGGCTTCAACATATCAAAAAATCAATAGAAAAAACTTCTCAATTTGCATGACGCATTACTATTACCCTACCACCATGTCCCAGTATAATCGACTGCAGTGGATATACATAGGTAGAATACTCCCTTTTTGACTAAAAATCGTCTTTTACGCAAAATCTACATGGTGGACGTGTTTCTTAATATCAAATTCAGTTTCAGCATACAAGAATACATGGAAATTGAAGGGTCCTATCCAAAAAACACGACATTTTTTAATTTTGTCGACCAGTGTTATTGTTACTACACATAAGCACTAAAAATTTCAATAATATACTTTAACAAGTTTTACACATTATATGTTGTTCATTTTAAAGCGACGACATGTAGAGCATGTTCTCTGTCACTCTGTTATTAGGTTGCATGGTCTCAGTATCAATAATAATATTTACGAGTATATATTGATGACACATGATCATGGTATTCCCTCTTTTTCTTTTATTAAGATAGTTTTTCAAATTTTCAGCACTTTATGCTCATAATGAATGTTAACTTTTGACATATAAACTACATTTATACCGGATGTGCGGTAAATAATGGACAACCCTTTAAGTGCAGACAGAGGATCTCAGGCTCGTATAGAAAATTGACTTGTCTAGTAAGTCCCATGGTTTTCGAGATTTTTGAACTATTGATTTAAAAAAAATGCTACCTTTGTCGTTATTATGGTCGTCAAGGCCACAACTAAAGATCTTTTTTTTAGTCTGATGTTTGCATAATATTCTCTAATAGTGGTGTTCTCAGGCATGTATTAGAAGATTAATGTAATCCTGAGTTTTCGTCCATTTAGTCACAGCCATGATAAGTTATAAAACGTTAATGCAAAAAGTATGTAATCTATACTATATGAGTTCCATAAAGGAGGTGAAAAGTATGGCATGCAAAGAGTTAAATAACTGGTAACTCCCATACTAAATTTGAAATATATAATATTCGATCAAAAATAAATTTTGGTCGAAAATAATTTATCGATTTTAAAGTGTCGCTACTATCGCAGTTGATTGTTATCAACCATCAATAGATGTGTCTAGAATTGCTAGGATTCTTAGACTGGAATGAATTGGTCATGGTACACCTAAAATTGGCGAAAATTACAAAACGATTTAAAAATACATTAAAACAACTTAAAACTCACTTATGAACTCAACAAGTTTGGGGAATTCAAATATACAACAATATTTAGTGTCTTTCATTTGATAATCATAAGTTAGTAGTTATTAGCACCTCCACAAACCAAAAGATCTATGAATGTCGTTATATGTCAAAAGTGGACTTTCATTATAAATATAAGATAATAAAAATTTTAAAACTTAAATAAAGAAAAAAGTAGGGTGTACCATGATCCTGGAGTATAGAATTAATCTATTCATTGTGACGCATGGATACAGAAAATTATAGGCATGAATTCTGATCATTAAAAATGATGCATGAATATTTTACCAAATATGTACCTATATTTTTCCTAAGCATAAAATTAATCTAATATGTTGCATGGATCTTATCACATATATTGCATTTACCTCATTATCAAAGTGGAAAGTCAAAGTAAAATATACACATTTTCTACTAGTTCGGTACATTATCTGAAACCTCATAATGACCTGTATTTCATAACTCATGATTTTACTGGTCATGTTTCTAGAATATAATAAATAATTTGCAGGTATATGATTTATTTTCATATACATAAACTTTTTCTCCTTTTCTGTTTAGACCTTAAAACTTAGTAAATTCATGTTCTCCAAGTTTATGCAATTCATTGGAACTGAAACTTATTATCAAAATTAACTTTATTATCAAAATATATTTTCGACTTCTTGCTATCAAAAATAAGTACATTTTATTAGGTACATAAATTATCATTACATAATTACGAAGTCTAGGAAGATAATCCCCTTTGTTTATTTTGCTAGTTTAGAATTTCACATCCTTACTGTTGGGAAAATACTTAAACGGATAATAATGTAATGTCTATAAATCACTAATAATTTCACTAGTGACGCAATTCTCGTTGCGAGATAGCCAGTACATTTCCGTTAATCATTAGCTGTTTCCGTAATTTATGATTTTTTCCACAAATATTGTTGCTGGAAAGACAATTCACTTTTACGCCAGTTTTAAATTATTTTAATATTATCATCCTCTGTAGTAGACATCAAAGTTATAGTAGACATAAAAAACCATCACATTCAACCCATTACTTGTCGTAGTGTAACAAAGTAAGGGGCAAGTGGAGCATAATTCCAAATGACCGAATTCAGTTATCACTAGGGCCCGGAGGTTAATAGAGGGATAACACAGCTACACAAAAAAAATCATGATCCTGGATAATGACCTTAGTATCCACATGTATTTTTCTACGCTGAATTCGAATCCAACCTCAAAAAGTCAATACACCCTCAAAATTTTGAGATACAGTGATAAACGCCTCTAAAATAGGGTAAAATCAACCGTGATATATGATGACAAGAAGTACATGCAGAAATTACTCCTGACGTAAAACCGTTAGTTTGCGTAGGTTGGTTATTTTAGATATAACTATTGTCATGACAAGAAATTTATTCTAAGGGTGAAAATCGAGGGGGGTAAGAGATGGAAATTTGACAAAATACGCAATTTTTATTCCAAGAATATATTTCTGGAGGTTTTCGAGGTTGCTGATTTCAAATTTCAATATGCCAAAAGCAGGAAATGTACGAAAAAAGGACATTGTAGTAAGTAGTAAAAAGTAAAAAGCAACGAAAGGGAAGGGGGAAGTGTGACACATTGGGGGATTTCTTTTACATGTCCATACTAAATTTGTTTTGTTGATAGTAGGCATTCTATAGTTGTTTTACCAGCGCATCGTGCGACAAGGGACAGGCCGTTAGGTTGACAACGGGTATACCCTCGGGAAATTTTTTCTTACCCCAGTTCCCTGAGGCTCAACCTACGTTTAACCAGTTCCGGAATACGCCGACGAACTGTCACCCGTCCGAGGCAATAAGTACTCCGACATCCTTATCCATGGCGCACTTCCTGATCATGTAATAGCGAGTACCTCGGCAGAGCAAGCTCACAGCAGCAAAATGGTTGATTGGTGATAAGGAAGCCAATGCAGCCTTCTGACACGACTAGTATCGCTATTAGAGGTCCGATCATAACGAAGAAAATAAAAAAAAGAAACAACAACAAAAACAAAAACATCAACAATAACAAGAACGACGACAACAACAAGTACAATATGAACAACATAAAAAACAACAACAACAAAGAAAAAAAATTAACAATGTAACCATTATATTTAAAAAAACTGGCCTCAGCAAAAGGAATTCGCAATCGGGCAAAATGCTATCATAGTAACTGCTTCCACCACTTCATATTCCACAACTTGACGCAAAAAACTGAACCCTTTGTTACACGTTGCTAAGAAAAAAAAGAAGTTAAAATTTCACCCTTTTTTTATAGGATTTTTATGTCCGCAAAAAAATTCTGTTCTTTTCTCTTGGCATATTGAGATTTGAAAGCAACAACCTCAAAACCCCCTGGAACAGGCTTTTGGGGGTAAGAGTTGCGTATATTGTTTAATCAACATTTTGCACACCTTTCAACCTCTATTTTGCTCAATTTTCACACTTGAAACAAATTTCATCTGAAATCAGCAACCTCCAGAACCCCAGGAAATATAAATTTGAAATGAAAGTTGTGTATTTTGTCACATAAACATTTTCTGTGATAGAACGTCTGAAAACTTTTTACTTCTAGATGTTGCTTTCACAAATACTCGTTTCCCATTCACTATAAGGCTTTCAACACTAGAATAACAGTTTCGACAATTCGGTGGAGCCCATGTGCCAAACATTCAACGTGGATTAAATTAGTATGTATATGTCCTTGAAGCTACCAAATGCACTTCCATGTCTTTTGCCCCATCCAGTCCCCCAACCATTACGCTATATTCTGTCCTTTAACATTCGTTGTTTCGTCAATACTAAGGCATATAGGTGGACCATGCAATTCCGAGACGATATTTTTTTATGTCCTCACACTTGAAGCTATGTATAATTGTCTTGAAGAGAGAAATATTTCTAAAAAATTATATACTTTAAAAGACATTGGTTGATGTATAAGTATGCACATACAAAAAAGAGCAGGAAAACTTGATAGTAAAAGTTAGTAAAAGATATTTTTTTAATGGGTAGAAAATTAATACCAAAAGGTACACGGTAGTTTTGTAATTTAAAAAAAAAACAAATTGAAGATTTTCAAAAAACACCATGCGGTTACAAATAGTGCAGTGCACTTTTTGTACATAAATACAAATTATTATAAATGTTACGAATAGCACTTGTAGTCGGTGCTACAGTATTTGTAACCCTCTTGGTAGGATTACGCTTTCTAGGTGATTTTAAAAGTTCATTGTTTTTTGCTTTTTGTGAAATAGAATTAACCGTAGAAACATTCAAGTTTAAGGCTACTGCTACACGCTAAAACAGTATATTGAACGGTGATTTGAATTAATATTTTAATTTGATATTTAAATTACCTTTTTAGCAGCTGTTAAGGGTAACAATGGACCATTATTGTCTCGTTCGTTTTCAAAATAGCGTATCAAAGATGCTACTAACTTTTGGCAGCAGCTATTTAACTGTTTTGGAATTTCGATTGTTCTGAAAATAACAGTTTTTCAATGCTAGATAAAAGTTTGACGCTCAAAAAAGGCACAAACCACTATTAAATCCAATGTAAGGTTCAGATAATATGATTCTGTCAACAAATGTCAATTTGTCAATTAATACAACACGGCAACCTCAGATCTGCTGCCAACTGCATAACAACGAAGATCAAGCGCGAAATTTAAAATTCAATAAAACATTCCATGATATAGAGACATCCAAAAAAAACGTCATCAACTCTGGGTATGAACGAGAGAGATTGAAATAGCGGTCACGTCTAAGCTTTTCGGTTATGTCAAACTTTTGACAAGTGACTGTCACAATTCGTAAAATAAACAATGGCTGTCATATGATGTGACCGTCTTGACAACTAAATAAGGTTATAAATTTGATTAAAAATAGAAATACGTCTTTTTTTTCTCGGCCAACTTTGATGACGTTTTTTTTTTGGATGTCTAGTTTTTATTTCAATAGAATTGAGTGGTGGCAAATTGTTACATCCACATCCTCATAATGAAGTATAGTATTCATGTAAACTTTTTTAAAAAAATTTGTTAGCTGAAGAGGCCTAATATGTTCTGAAACGTCGAGATTTTTAGTGTTTGCGCTATGTAATTCGAACTTCGTTGGCTTGTTATGAAACGATATGAAAGGTTGTTCAGATGTTTCTTTTTACGCGGCGCTTTGTGGTGTTTTTGTGATTTTTTTTATATCTACTATAACTTTCAAGTCTACTACACATCTGAAACAAAATTACTTTACGTCAAACTCACTTCTTTTACAAGAAAAACAATTTATAGAGAAGTATTTTCTCAAATATGCATACTGTACATATTATTTTATCAATAAGAACTGTTCGAGCATGCGTCACCAAAGGCTAGCTAACATTGTTTTTTAGAAAAAATGGAAATTCCTTCAAAAGGCATTCATGAATACATCGAAGCCGAACGAGATGGTAACTAGACCGGGCAACTCTTACAGGACGCCTCCCGGATCACGGGGAAATAGCCCTTCGAGAGTACCGAACAAAACTAAATCGAACACCGCAGCACCTCCGAACAAGGCAAGGGAAGTCACCCGTGAGGACGACGCCGGAAAAATTCGCGCAGAGCCCGGAGCGTCGAACAAAACGCACCCCGGAAAAGCCGCCGATAAGATCTAGAGGAAACAGTCCGCAGAAAATTAGGGAAGAACAAATCCGGTCACGAGGAAGCGAGTAAGTATTTATTTATTTTTATAAATATATAAATATATTTATTTATATAGTTATTTTATTTGATATATTTATCACAACAGGTCAAATACCAAATAATTACAGAACAAACTTTAGAAAAAGTACTTAACTTAATTCTAATATGGAGACACCAAAAAAAAACGTCCCCCCCCCCTGCCTTTGGGGGGGGGGGAGGAAGAAGCCCCCCCTTTTCCCCCCTTTTTTTTTTTTTTTTCCTTTTTTGGGGGGCCCCCCCTTTATATAAAAAAAAAAACCCCCCATGTTGGGGGGGGGGGGGTTGGGGGAAAGATTAAAAAAAAAAAAAAAAAAAAAAAAAAAACCCCCCCCCCTTTTTTCCCCCCCCGGCCCCTTTTTTTTTTTTTTTTTTTTTTTTTTTATATTATATACTATTATATCTAATTTAATATTATACTACAGCTAATATCTAAAATTAATAAGTACTTAATTAATTCTAATAATTAGCAAAAGAAAAAGGAAAGCATAACCTTATAAGTACATATTATATATAATACAGTATGGAATTGCCAAATGGAATAAATTCAGTAGCTCCATTATTATGCATTTTTTAGAAAATCCTGAGACACGTCAATTTCTAATTCTAAAATGACATCTTGCGACGTAAAAATATCATCCCTAAATTCAACCCCCTTCAGGTGACAGCTACAACTCCTAAATTTTCAAATTGGAAGTAGGGGCTTGTGATACTTCATTTGAAAGGTATTTTCATTCTCTATTCAAAACTGCGATGGTTTTAAATTTTATTGCAGAAATTAACAAGAAAAAAACAAGATTCTCCAGCTTAGGAAATCCGTTATATTAAAATAAAAAACAAATCATTATTAATGCAGCAGATGTTCAAAATGCATGCCTCCAGCATCTTGGCAGCATCCTAGACGTAAATAGAAATGTCTTCTAACGTTAGTTAATATCTGCGGGGTAATCGACCTAATTGCAAGTATTCTTCTTCTTAAGTCAGCTAAATCGTCGGATTTGGTTTTGTAGACCATACTTTTTACATGCCCCCATAGGAAGAAGTCTAACGGCGTGAGATCAGGTGATCGTGCAGGCTATTCTACAGAACCACGTCTCCCTATCCAGCGATTTGGAAAGATTGTGTTGAGATATTGCAGGACATTGACTTCGTAATGTGCTGGTGCACCATCCTGCTGGACCCATATTGTATTACCTAGAAGTTGTGGGTTTCCTTCAGCTGGATACAAGTTTGCTGTTAACTACTATTACAATGATAAGCACGTTTCTAGGTAATTTCACTAAAGCTGATAATGGCCAACTTCTTAAATTTCAAATTTGTTTTTTTGCTGCTTGCTCGTTTTTGTCTTTCGATTGTCAAGGAAAAAATTGTACGTATCTACCCAGTAAGTTTTTATCTTATAGTAGGGAATGTCGGCAGTTACAGACATTTATTTTTTTGTTATTATTAACATTTCAGAACCTATAATTGACAAATAGTGTTACTTATAATAGTTTTATTTTAATGTAACGAATTTCCTACGCTGGAGAAACATCTTTTTTTTCTTGTTAATTTCTGCAATAAAATTTAAAACCATCGCAGTTTTGAATAGAGAATGAAAAGACCTTTCAAATGAAGTATCACAAGCCACTACTTCCACAGTTTGAAAATTTAGGGGTTGTAGCTGTCACCTGAAGGGGGTTGAATTTAGAGATGGCATTTTTACGTCGCAAGATGTCATTTTAGAATTAGAAATTGACGTGTCTCAGTATTTTCCAAAAAAATGCATAATAATGGAGCTACTGAATTTATTCCATTTGGCTGTTCCACACTGTATACTAAATAATTTCTATTATTATAGAAGTACATCTTAAATTAGAAGATAAAGTCAACAAAAAAATAAAATTCTAAATATTACAGGTACTAAATATTACATTCAAAGGAGATATTTTTTTGTATACAGGGTGGCCCATCGAAAACAAAACAAGCCAACTTTCAAGTACTTTTTCGGACAAATTGCTCGGATACGTAAATTTTGCTTAGAAGGGGGAAATATTTGTAGATATTTTCTGCCCTGTCACTTCAACCCCTAAGCGACAGTAAGCTTCACCCCCAAAATTTCCAATGACACTAAAGGTCAAGTGACACATCATTTGAAGGCCTGTTTAATTTTCTTTGCAACGATTCCTCGTTCTTTAAATTCGACTAACCAGTTGTTGAGAAATAACGTTTTAATTACATACGTAATTCAATTATGATTTCAGTATTACTTTATTAAATGTTGAAAATGAACACATCCAGCTTACATACAATAATAAAGATTTTCCTCAAAACGTTCTCGAACATTACTAAGCATTTTTGGTGTTATTGCATTTGGTTTTTGGTTTATTCCTGGAATTTGTTTTTTTTTTTTTCATTCTGCGATACGTTGACGTAAAATATTCAAGTGTTGAGATTGAAAGTCATAAATTTTACTTTTCTAATGGCCCCACAAAACGTATTCTAGAGGGCTCAAATCTGACGTTCATGCAGGCCATTCAATAACGCTTCTGCCAATCCAAGGCAGAAGGAAATTTAATATCTGAGTACTCTCATACTCTCATGATATAATGGGAAGAAGCACCAACTTGTTGGAAAAATACCTTTTTTATTATCACTGGAATGATGTTGTTTTCCAATAAATCGAGATACATTTCAACAATTAGATTACCAGGTAGAAAAAAATGGATCAAGAAGATGGTTACCATGTAGCAAAAACAGGCTTGCAAATGAGGTGTCACTTGACTGCTAGTGGCATTTGAAATGGGATGGAATTTACCCTCACTTAGGTGTTGATGTGATAGGACAGAAAATGTGTGGATTCCCCCTCCATAACAAAATTTACATGTCCGAGCAATTTGTTTGAAAACTTAAGTACCCGAAAGTTTGTTTCGTTTTCGATGGGCCACACTGTATCAGTTCTAACAGTTGACAAATAGGTTCTAGTATGTTAGTGGGAACGTTAAGTAGTACATTGGGAACGTTAATCACAAATGTGTGCACTCAAGACAGTTACGTTACTTAAGTTATGTAATTCCTTAATGATTCAATTTTGTTGTGCTACCTACGTTTTCAACCTACTATGAATTCTATGCAAACGATTTTTGGCCGCCCAAATTCGTCGAATACCCCACTGTGCATCGGACACTCAAAAAAGCTTTGCTCACGGATGTGGTGCGCAAGTGTTACCAATAAGTTACTATTGCCTGTCACTAGATATTGAATTAATGGCGCAAATAATACATCAGCTCCATCATCGTAAACATTTTCGATGAAAATATCACTTGATGATGAGATTGATGAGTTACTTGATTCACTTAAAGTGTTGTCACTTGAATCATTATCATTATCATCTGGATAGGACGATTCCATTACAAAAAAATATATATTTTATAGCTCATCTTGAAGTTTGATTTAAAAAAAATATGCTTTAATTAATATGTACAATTAGTAAACAATGATATTAGACAAAATAATGTAATCAATTCATTCTTATATGTTACATTTATTATTTACGTACGTATGGAGTGTTTATACACTCATACATATGCGTGTATTGAAGATTGCCAAATCTACGAATAATTATTCTCAAAAACCCGAAGCGAGACGAATGCGCTCTAGTGTAGCATTTCAAAACTAATCTGTTCCAATTAAGCACCAGCATAATGCGGCATACAGCGGCACTAATCGCAATATGTTCTCGTAATTGGAAAACTACGGAAGTCTTCAAGAACACGTAGCTTTTTGCAAAATTGCTCTACGACAATTATTGTGGAAATAGGGGGCAGTTTTACTAAATTACCTGTTTTTACTTTTTTCGCAATTTGCGCGAAAACATGAATATTTTTTTGACAAAAATTTAACTGTAGATAGGTGTTGGAAAACCTTACAATTTGAGCCCTGGAAGACATCTCTAGGATAATTACAGACCGAGTACGAACATCGAAAAATCGCTAATTTTCGCTGTTTTTATTTTTTTGTGCAAAAAAGTTATTAACCGATTTTAACGATCCGAAAACTATTTTATTCGTCTTTTCAAGCTCTACGAGAGTTTTTTTTTTTGCATCTTTTTTGCAATTTTTTCGCAATGATCCTACAATCGGATTTTGTCCAAAACATTTTCATTCGATTCGTACGATTTTTATCCTAATTATCACGTTAAGAAAGTGCCGCAACTAATTATTTTAAAAAATCACTTGTTATTTGCTACCTCGCCTGGACTATATTAGGAAAGCATCAAATGTTTTCCTAAAATGTCATAAATATACCTAATAGCGTCACGATATAATCCATTACTTTACAGTAACAATACCAAATTCATATTTTATTCATAAAGTAAACAGAAATTGGGCAAGCTTAAAAGGAGTTTTTTTCAACATAAAAGAACGGGTTATCTGTGCCGTTATTGTAGACAAAAAAACTGGTCTTTATAGGGCAATTTAACGTGCTTGTATACGTTGAGTTTATTGAGTTTTTATTGTTTATCACTGTAAATTGTGGAGGATATTCATTTGTCAATAAAAATTTTATTGGTTTTCCTATAATGGACAATTTAGTATATTACGTTCACAACCATGAAGTAGAGATAATAGACAACAAATTCACACTTAAACACTTATCATCGAAACGTTTTTTTTTCATTCAAGGCGCGTTTCGCCAGCCATATTGGTATCATCAGGAAAATTAAACTCTAACAAGTTCAAACTTGTACTGAAGATGCATTACATGGACCTACCGCCCTTCCAAGTCCCGTCTTCGCAGCGTTGCTAGATCGGGCGCTACGTTGCCAGTCTCATTACTTAATTTACACACCTCGTATATCATTCCACAAGTTGTTGAGATCGTCTTACAGGCTTTCAAATATTGTACCTTTAAACTGATTTTTAATTGCCTTTTTGTATTTTTTGAAGTATTATTGTTTAAGGATTTTTTCCCTTTTTTTATTACATTTATTACATTAGTTAGCTGATTTTTTTGAAATTTGGACATAGGTTAATCAAAATTTGGACACAAGCTGGCTGGCTGCATTTCCGGATATTGCAGAAGTCAGCTTCAACTCTCGTGTTTTCATTAATATATTCTAAACCATCAATATAAAATAAAAATTAAAAAAATGTTTTCGAATTCATTAATCGATTAAGAAAAATAAAACACAAAAACAACACACTGCATTTGTATTAACATTTTTTTGCAAATTGAATCTGAAATTGAGTTTATTTAGCACAAATAATTGTACCCAAAAAATTACAAATTTCGCTATGAAGTTAAGAGAATGTCAGATTCCTTCACCCGCCACTGCCTTATATAATCTTACGTCACATAAAATTGTAAATTGTACTTGTGAATAAAAGTTATATCGATTCAAAGTCTATATTCGCTCAGTAGCCCTATTTATGCTTATTAATAGTTAATAGCTAAATTGATTGCCGTAATTTCGAGAATTTTATTTGCTTTTACTTCTTAGTAAACTTTACTTGTCTGTAATTTAGGAAATGATATGTGAGTATTACTCGTATGTACAAAAACAAAATTCATGAAAACAATACACAAAATACACTCAAAATCAAACAAAATACACTCAAAAAACTATAAATTTTCGTAATTAGGTATATGTGTATTTCTAATATACTTAGATATATCCTGGAGTGGGTACTGGAACCTTCGGCGTAGAAACAAAAAACTGGACGTTTTCCACGAAACACCGAACTACTACACTTTTCTCAACGCGCGTTTCGCCAACCAAGTTGGCATCTTCAGGAGCAAGCACTATGAGTTTTAATCTTCTCCTCGAGAAAAGTGTAGTAGTTCGGTGTTTCGTGGAAAACGTCCAATTTCTTTTTTTACTTAGATATAGTTTTATTATATTTACCCGTATTGTTAGGTATACTTTTTTTCTTTCAGTTGCTACAAACTATGTTTTTGATGATTATTCTAATTCAGTGAATATGTCCATCACATACCCTATAATTTGCTTCGCTTTTAGATTTTTTTTCTTTCATATAAGAGCGAAGATAAATTTTTACTTATTTTCATTGAATGCCTTGATGTCGTCAATACATTTTGCTACTAAATTATTCACATATTTACCACCACAAAAGTGTTACATTAAACATATTGAATCTACTAGTAAAAGTATCTATTGAATAATAGATTACTGATTAGATAGGCGATAAAAACATTTTTATGGCCTATTTTACATTCAGAAATTATGGCCTATTTGCTGATTATTAATAGAGGACCTAACTGATCATGTCAGGGAGGACTACAAAAGAAAAAAATACTTTCCCAGATAAATATGTATTAAATTACTTATAAACTCTCTAACAATAAAATTATTGTTAGAGAAATATATTTTTTAGTTAATTACCAGTCATTTGTACATTATTTAACTTCCTGTACTGTTATTCGGATTATATCGGATTGCTATAATACAGACATAGGAAAAAATCTGAAGTTAACAAAAATATTCAGTCGTCAACTTATATGGATCACTCAGAATATGTGACCAAAAATAAACATTTATTAGGTATGTTACGAGGTCAGTCAATTATAACGAGCCATTAAAAAACGGTTGACCGAGCAAAAAAAGACGTATTTCTATTCTCAATCTTAAATTTATAACCTCATTGAATTGTCAAATTTATAACATTATGTGACAGCCTTTACTTAGCTTACAATTGTGGCATCCACTTGTCAAAAGTTTGACAACAAAGTTTCGCTTCGAACTTCAGTATAACCGCTATTTTCATCTCTCCTTTCATCGTTCATAGCCAGATTTGATGACATTTTTTTTGAATGACCTATTACTGTAGGTATAGGATTATTTAAATATTTTTCTTTTAGCTGTATCCAAAGGATTCAATCAAATCTAGCATCTTCATTTTCCCAAATTGTTTCACAATAATATTTTAATGTTAAAAATGTACGAATGATTAAACCAATGGTAATAGCAAAAACATCATTAATCAGAGACCTACATACCTGATATGTCAAATCTCCTGAAATTGAAATCCTATTAGAATCGGTGACATCGAGCTTACCTCGATAAATTTTGGTAAGAGAAATTACTCACCAACACAACACGCACATCAAAATTCGATGATTTTTGTATGCTCCGTCTGTCTAACAGATATTATGTATACTACCTAACCTAACCTAACGTAACCTAACGTAACCTAATCAAAAGTTCCTTTATGAATGGGGACGCTGTAACGTGACTTTTAACTGACTTTTAATAACTGGCAAACTGTGATAACTGACTTTTCAGCGCGGATTTACTGAGCCCATGTGGCAAAATAGGGACTCTTTTTTACACTGAATCCAGCCATCTTTTGAAAGTAATTTATACCATGATTCAGGCGGTTGGTGATAGGAAATCAGTATTTTTTTAGGATTTTTCGTAAAAAAAATTTTTCAAAAATGGCATTTTTGGGAAGAAAATGTTCCTATAAAATTAAAATAAATGCTCTTTTTGAAAAAAAATTTGTACGCTCTTTTTGCTATATTGTAATTTCCAAAGATTCCCATGGTTCTCAGTTTTTGGAAATTTTAAAAACTTTAGGTTTTCCTAATAAAAATGAAGTGGGGCCCTTTTTGCTAACGATTTACTGATCTTAGGAGACCCAAGTTTTTTAATATACTATTGTGTCAACTTAACTGAAAGTCTATAAGTGGTCATCTGAGGGTAAGTTTGTTCCCACACTTGTAACAGTTTACATTTCACAAAAAGGACAGCAACGCGTACTAAATCAAAAATTATATCTGCGAGTGCGGTCATAAAAAATATAATTACATATATAAGCCCATAAAGTAGTATGGGCCCAAAAAATTTACTCTCAGGTGGTCGGCGTTTTTGAGAACCATCTATTATGGCCTCAATTACATTACAACATGTATGGGGTAGGTACGTGCCCTTGACTAAGCTATGCTTATTGTGTCCCAAGGTGATCATTCCATTAGTCCTGTTTCCTTAAAAATTAAGGACAGTTTCTAGTGGAGTCTGTTCTTTTTTGGTTCAATTTTTAGCCCAAATCGAATGCTAAACTGTCATTATCGGATTGTGGAAGGGGGTTTCTTCCTCCTTTCCACATCTGCAATCGTGATCATTTTTCACCCCAATTGTGGTGAGATGTCGTATGAGTGGACAGTGTCCTGTGAACAGTCCTACTATTCATCTCAGCTTCTACCCATTTCTATAAGGTCTTTTGACTTATTCCAGGATGGTTCGCCAATGAACATCCGCGATTGTCTTAACCCTGGGACTTTCGCCCCGTGAGAAATATCTTTTTCTCTTAATAGGTGCTTTATGACCCTCCTGGTAGTCCAATAGGCCAGACTGCAGGTGGATTCAGGATCAGTGGAACCTCAGCCCCTTTCTTTGCGAGAAATGTTCGTCCTCAATTACCACCTTTATGAAGTGATTTGTTCCGAGCTCCTTCACCATTTTCAAGAATAAAAGAAAATTGACTTTTTTGTAAATGTTCTGATCAATAATCTCTTTCCATAACCATTCATTATTAAGCCAAGTTACTAAATATTTCTTATGTACCTTCAAAAAAATTATGTATCCACCACTTGTCCTGTCATACCAAATAAAAGTCTATTTTTTTTAAACCGATTACTATCGAAATCAACAAGACTAATGTTTTTAAGGAAAATTGCTTAAAGATTTTTAAGATTTTATAAGAGCTGTAACACAAACAAATGACAACGTTATAAAAGCATAAAAAATATTATATCCACTAGGGAATATGGCTTATTTTTTTAATAAGTTTATTATTACAAGTTATTATTAAAAAAATATCACAAATAAACTGCTTAGCGCCATTTATCTCGGCTGTCCCCAGCGTGTTCCACCAATGTTAAGAGCCTTTAAGTAATTCCATGACATGAATTCGAGACTAAACGACATCCCACGTAGCCTTCTACAGGGGCTGAACCAGAGAGAATGAGAGAGGGGTAGATGTGGGTGTGGCCTGGAGAGGTGCTTCAGTTGTCAAAGGGTGAAAGTGAGCTGTAGCACCCCATATCAATTTATTAGGCAGCAATAAGATTAATTATTAACCCAACAAAATTCAAACCACGCAAAACCCAGCGTAAATGCAAAGGGGTAGCTTGAGGAGTCTGGAAATGGGTTGACGATATGGGACAGCGACCGAATACACAGAACTTATTGAGGAGGTCTTAATGTGTGCTGGGATGGAGTTTTTACCCGACAGCGTCCTTCTTAGTCCATCCTGAAGGTCTCTGAAATTGCCTCCATAATCTTGCAAATTCAAAATGGGGTTGGTTTTTGGGGTACGGACGGCGAACCGTTTAAGTCACAGCGTAGCGACTTCGGGTCATTAAAACCCTATACCCTACCGAAAATTAAAAACCGCAGGTCTCTAACTTGAAGAGAACGCAAATAGCGCTAATCTAAAAAGTGTTACGCTAATTTTGACGAGCAGTTTATATTGCAAACCGTTTCCAAGGTTTTCTGGTGTCACCTTTTTTTGTTGTTTTTTCAACACTCTTGTTTTGCCAACGAAGTCACTGTATTTTACTATTAAAGCCTTCTATTACGTACAATAATCACCCCGGAAAATATGATGTGGATCCCACCGTTTCGTTAAGAAAATACGAAGATTTCATATACCACCAGTCGCTACTACCCTGTATAGCCATTTTAATTACACTATACATACACATTACTAGCAACACATCAATATTTTACCAGTTAAAATAAATATAACTGATTCGTACAGACCGTTTAAACGTCATGATTCGGTGCAAAGAACCCGACAAAAAAAAACGAATCCTGTAGTTTTATCATGATAGATTGCTAAATACGTGCCCATTACGTAAAGTACGCTGGAAAGAAATAATATTTATCAAGGCTAATCGTCGACCTCACGGTAGCGTGGCTCTATTAATATTCTGCCGCGTTTTCACGTCGTACAATAAAAATGAACCGGTTTAACCCTTCAACCGCGACCTTCACCACTTATATAGAATTCAAACACCGCATTTGTCGAACCGTAAGTAATTAGCTCAGAAAGGGTCATGTATTTTACGGTAACAACGTTAATCGGTGTAAATAGGCGAAGACATCGCGAAAAAGCAGCCTAAAAAAGATATTAGTTATCGTGTTTTGCAATCGTATCAGGTATATTCTTATAAGGTTTATTATAATCGAACACTTTCATGGACAAGAACGTGGAGGGCATATCACTTTTCAGTTTACATCGGTTGCTTTCAACTGACCAATTACTTGCATCAATCATTGGAGAAAATAAAATTTCGAAGCATTCAGAACATCAGAAATCGAAACAACAAAAAAAATAAAACAGTTTGACAGCTAACAGTTTAGGATTAGTAAAACTAGAGCACTACATGAAAGAACAACGCGTTTTCATTATTGAACAATATTGCAATGAAAGTTTGGCTGCTACTGTTCGCTTTCGTACAAAATATGGTCGGAATATTGATTTAACTTCGTCAACTGTGAAGAGAGTAAATGAAAAATTCAGGGAGATGGATAGATTGGGGACGCTAAACACACTAGCCGTCGAATAACAAGCCGTTCAAATGATAATATCGAAGCAGTGCGTGAGAGTGTTGGTGAAAGTCAAGGAACTTCGATTCGGCGACGTGGACAAAAATTGCAAATTTCAAGAAACTCTCTACAGCGTATATTTACTAAAAATCTGCGTCTCCCTGCTTACAAAGTTCAATTGACACAAGAACTGCAATCTAATGCACAGCGAAGAGAGTTTGTTGAATGGATTATTGAACAACAACAAGTGAATGTTGATTTATCGAGCAAAGTCATCCTAAGCGATGAAGTTCATTTTCACATTGATGATTTCGTTAATCGTCAAAATTGCCGCAATTTCAAACTTTTCTAAGAAATCTCTAAAAATGAATCAAACCAATACTTAGTACGACATGCGTATTTTTTTGCGCTAACCTTACCACAAATTTTCCATAGTAATTAAAAATAATAATGATAATAACTCTATAATGTAATGTAATGTAATACTACATTTACTCCTGGAGTCTGGGCAGAATTCAAATGTAACAGTGATGTATCATATGTTGTGCTGATAAACAGCAGGAACAATGAAGAAACAACCATCGTAGACAGTGCTGTGCCAGTTACCCATAACATTCAGAAGACCAAATGAATTAAAATCGCGAAATATGAAAACCTAGCAATCAATCTGAAACGCCTTTGGAGAGTGGAAAAGATGAACACATATGTCCTCGTGATGTCGGCAGAAAGAGTGATGACGATCGCCAAGATAGCATTGGGACTGCCTCATAACATCATTAGAAGTGGTCAAAAAGTAGTCTTGTTACAAACATTGCACATTGTCAAAAAGGTTTTGGGACAGGATGAATTTCCTCCCCTCGCCTGAGCATAATTCCTGCTGGCAGATGGGTATTCAACCCATCACTGTCTGCAGCAGGAATGTGTTAATATTTCCCAGCGTTTACGTGGTGAAGTGTAACTATAAACTTGGCGAAATAATACTTCTTTATTAATTCAGTCAGTCAGTGGCGGCTGGTGGAATTTGAAATTCTCATATTTCCGTACGAAAGCATGAGACACACAACATATTTTAGTGGGTGATTACTAGACTGAAGAAACATATAATGGCAACAAAGCTTCGAATAAAATTGACCCCACCAGAATATTTTGTAAAAGACTTTATTAACGCAAAATATTTACAGAACATTATTTGTGCTTTTTGCAAACTTTTAAAATTTGCTTAAAGATACGGATAATGCAAAATCTCAAAAACGAAATGCTAGAACGAAATAATAATTTACAAATCTCGGAATATCGAAATAATATCAGGTATAAAAAAGCCTTTCTAACTACTATCCGTGGTTATGAAAAAAAAATCGCAAATACCAAAGCCATTTCCAAGATCTTGTTGTGGGACACACGTTTTTTTAATATATATTTTTTAAGTTTGAAGTTTCTTTGCAATTATATCCTTTTACTTAATTACGTATAGTCATCATGCCCTAAGATATAATATGTGTCTCATGTTCTGTTATAAACATACAAGAGCTCAAATTCGACCAGCCGCCACTGGTATTGCTCATTAAGTGTTTTTTTAACTTAACCTACAATTAATTTCAATTTGGTTATGGAAATGGTTACGAACTAATACACATAATTTAATATAAAAATATACATTACACATAATGTATATTTTTTGTGTAAAATAATATAAAGTAAATAATACAAAGTAGTTGTTGGCAACAATATTCTGTTGAAATTCCAATGGTGATAGGTCATAGGTGATATTAATGCACAAAATACTCATTCACTTCAATAATATTCTTAACCTTGACAACCTTAATACACAATAGTAGAATAAAAATTAATGAAAGCCAAAAATACGTACAGTCTTCAATTAAGCCTTAAAAATGGCCCAAATTAATGCACATATCCTTTTAAGGGATAACACCACTTGGGGATTTTGAAAAAATCGATTTTTGTTTTTTTTTTGACTTAATTTGTACTTTAGGGTCATAAAAATGATATACAGTTGGTCCCATAGTGAAAAAAAAAATTAACAGTTTTATTTTCAATTTTGCCACACTCACTCTGAGCGCGTCATTTTCGAAATTTCCGGATTTTTTTCTGAGCGCTCTCTTACTGATGCAGCAAAAAAAGGCCCGATTGTCTTTAAAATCATCCAGAAAGGAAGAGGAGGAGGCTAACATCAATATAGATGGCCAAATGTATGGAGCAGGTATCACAGATTAAAGGTAAAAAGAAATTTTGAGAATTTAAGTGCTCATAAAACTTTAAACGCGTTTTTCTCGAAACCACTATTTTCGAACTGGCCGGAAAGATTATTCGGAGACCGTTCAATGGATCGATCTGAAATTTTAACTGTAGCTTCCCAATTACATTTTCCGTAGAAGTACGTAGCCGTTTTTTGATTCGATGGATTTTTTTTTATATATAAACAATTTACTGCCGATTTTTTGGCCGAAAATCGAGTTTTTTTTTCATAAGTGCGCCATTCGCACAAGAATCGGTTTAACAACAAATCCCTACGTACTTCTCTAGCCAATAGTATGTAGATTAAGAAAATTTTTCGTTTTTTGTACTAGGTCTTCAGTTTTCTGAGAAATTTGTCCGGCCGTGAAGGGCCTTAAAAAAAGGCGCTATCGAAGATTGGCTGTATCTCCGCCATTTTGTATTAAAATAACAATAAAAAAATTTGTTATACTTCAATACATGTTTAATAAGCCCTCTAAAAAAGAAATATTCTTCCTTTTCCCATTATCCCAAAATAAATTCTTAAAGTTAGGCCTTTTTTTTGGTCGCTAGAGTGGTGTTACCCCTTAACTAATATATATAACTTATATTAATCACCAATCCATTAGCCCTAAAAAAGGGGTTATTGATTGATAACAACACATTATTTTTTCAACGTACTATTCATTGATTAAGCTTTCTTAATTAACATTTACCAGCACTTGAACAGGTACCGCAGAACATGGTACACATTAGTCATGAAATTACTGTCGTGAATATACAGCATATCAAAAAAGTTGTGCATAATGTCTGTAACTTTTTAATAACCTTGTATATGAAATAATTTCCTGTTTTTCATTAGTTAATTTGCTGTGAAATGAATTGCCGTCAACATGAAATAATTTTGTCTTTTCGCGTTTAGTTGTCACGGAGACCAACTTTATTTTTTTAAATGACTAGTAAGTTTTCTCTCAATATCTGAAAGGGTGGTTTTTTCTCTTTACTTCACACTAAAAATTTGATATGGTTACATAAAGAAATTTTCGCAAAAAAAACTTATCTATTTATTTTTTAAAAATGATACTACAAAACAATAGTTAGCGAATGAGGTGTTAAAAGTGACCTCAATTTTAAGCTACGCAATGCCCAAACCGGTCCCCAGACTCTTCAATAACATTTACTAGGAAGTCTTCAGTCGATTGACATAAACTCTACGTTTTGAGGTAAGTTTTCCTTAGGGCGACTGTATCGATGATCGTTCAGCGATTATTGTTGAACGAGTAAATAAACGATAATAGTTGAGCGACAATCGTTGACAACCATTTTCCTCAGAGCGTTTGCGACTTGTAATAGTTGCGTTTTCAGCTGCAATCACATTGTTCCATAGGGAGGTTGTGTTAAACAGAGTGAGTTTAAAATTGAGTAGACGGAATTTTTTTTACTAAAATTGCTTTTGATTTAGACAACAAAATACTTTTCCGTACGTATGGGACGAAAAGATCGTTTGAGCTGAAAAATGAAGAAGAACTATATCAAAAATTCAAGAAGTTCTCCAAATTTTTCCGACTTTCTGTCGAGCAGGGATGTGAGGATGATTCGCCACTTCCTCAATAAGAAGTTCATCATCCGTCTCAGAAAACGAAAGAGGCATGGTGCGCGTGGTCTTCTCACAAATAAACGTTAACGACTGACGATTATATTTACTCTTCTCCTGAACGACTATTCAAGACATACGATCGTCGTTAACGACTCTAGCGGCAATCGCTCGAAGCAAAACTTTGGGCAAAAATTTTTGGGCGAAAAAAATTTTGGGCACCTTCCTAGTTTACGTACCCAAAGAAATTTGTTATTTTAATGAATGAATTCAATAAATTAGATTTCAAAATGAATTTGATTTGTAGAATTGAAGTCCAGAAACAAATTTAAAAGAAGTTTTCATCGGTATCTTCAATTTCAAAGAAGCGTTCACTTTCACAGGTTTCGACTGGTGGCGGCTTTAATGGTAAATAGAGGTCACCCGCAAGCTTATAAAAGGCCACACAAGACAAATCCACTAAAAGGCACTAACCTAACCTAACCTAACCTAACCTAACCTAACTTAACCTAATATAACATAACCTAACATACCATTACATAAATTATCTATCCTTTCCTCCAGTCATCAGCTGTAATTGATTCTCACATTTAGGACAAGGATAATGTCCTTCTCTCGGAATTAAACACCATGTCTGAAGACGTTCAATGAGTTCTTCTGTTTTACACAAATTAAATACTTATATTAAATTTATTGGTTTTGACACTTGTTGTGAAATCGATGCCATCGTTTCTCAAAATAAAATGTGTTGTTAAAAAGGAAACAGAAACACTATTTATAGAAATTTAAAGTCAAAGGGCTACTCAACAAAAAGTTATGATAAAATGTTTTCCGGACCTAAATTTTTTGTTTAATATTCATTTTGAACCTTAATTTATTGAATTCATTCATTACAATAAAAAATGTCTTTGTGTACGTAAAATAGGAATGTACCAAATTTTCAATCGTTTGCTTCTCCGTCAAGCGATCCATTATTTATTTATAAATCGTAAATACGCAGAAGAAATCAGAATTTCTTGAACACAAATACAGAAAATCAAAAATGTTATGTCTTAAATGTCACTAGAACATCTTAACTTCAGAGGTACTTTGATTATCTTTTATTTATTAGTTTCAAAGAGTTAGATGTAAACGTGTTTTTTTGCTAAAATATCTTTATGTCCGACCATGTTATAAAGGACTGTTTATGACATAGTTTTGCGGTTATAAAGTACCTCTTTTTTTGTACTAATAAAAAAAGTTACTTTATTTTACTATTATGTCAAATTTCGACGTTTTTTATATTGATATGTACAACTGTCAACATAATTTTTGGTATAAATCCCCGGATTTTGATGGCAATAGAGAATCTTTCATGGCAGCACCCGCAGCAGCGATAGATTTAATTTCATCACACGGTTCTTCACTGATCGATTCCATTTGGTTCATTTACAATTTTCAAACAAACAATAAACAACATTAGTAACCAAGCAATACTTAAAAAAAGCACACTTTACTAGTTTCTCATAGAATAAAAATAATGAGCCGATGTCAGATTTTGACTTTTTCAAATAGATGCATATGTACAACACTCATAAAAATGTCAAAAATGTCATTGAATTAATTTTTTCGTAATAATCATTTTAGATCAAACTTGTATGCAACTCGTCATAATAAGGCTTTATTGAACTCGCCCTTTATGGCCTTACTCGCTACGCTCGCTCGGCAATAAACTGGACTCGTTCAATAAAGCCTTGCATTATAGACTTGTTACATAAATAGCTAGAATGTGACCATATCAAATTTTACTGTACAATAAAGAAAAAAGGCTGCTCTTCAGATATTGAGAGAAAACCTCTGGGTTGTCATTCAGAAAAATAAAGTTGATCTCCATAACAACCAAATTCGAAAACAGTAAATAACTTTAAGTTGCCATAAACTGATGAAAAACTTGCATTTAGGACATTTTTCATATACAAGGTTATTAAAAAGTTATAGGCATTATACTTGACTTTTTTTCCACACTGTATGTATGTATTCGCTTTTTTCTTACACAACAGAAACACAAAATATACCGATACACTACAAAATATCTTGAAAAGCTTATGATTATGAAACAATAACAAATTTAAATTTGAAAAAAAAACTGTTTTAAATTTTGGTGAATAATAATGTATTATTCACCAAAATATTTACTTTGAGATTATTTGTTGCCTGAAACTGTCATTCTAATCTAAACTACCTTATGTGATTTCTCTGAAAAATATCGATTGTTGATTTTTTTTGTTATGTTGAGTTTATCCTTGAAGTTAACCCACATTATTCATCGAAGCCATGCTATATAGTTTATCCTGTATCTATAATAAAGCTGCGATATATCTATCCTATATTTTTTTTATAATTTTCAGAAATGGGAGCATTGAAAGGCTAGACGAGGATAACAACCTTCAAAGAATTATTACCAGCTACAATGAGGCAGAGGACAACATAAATGTTGTAGTAAGGTAAACTGGTAGTTATATACCTTTGAATATTATATTATTTAATGATTATAGGTATAAATAAAACCGTTTGGTCGAAATAGAACGTTTTCGGTTTTTTTAACTAGAACAACGACTTGAGTTACGTAAACCTTGAAATTAGTGACGTAGGTGTACCCACTTTTATTCGAAAAAAATGTTCTAATAAGTACCTTACCTACACATTTACATTTAATCTATGACTTAATTATTAATGTTATATAAGTTATATTATTTTTGTACAAAGCCTTTCATAATTAATAATTATTTTCGTGTAAGTAGTGATCTGAGGTGTAATCCATTTGAAATATGTATACAGGCTGTCTGATAAAAAACGCGGCGAGTCATAACTCCGTTATTTGTAGCCTGATGTTAAAAAACAAAAAACCAGATGAATTGGCTCTAAAGGGACTACTGCAGTGAGACTACTGCAGTATTTTTTCAACTTTTTTTTCTGAAACGCGATAGTAAACTTTTTTTTCAAATGGCAATATAGGATTTTTTTTGTAAATTATCATCATCAAATTATCATTATCATCAAATTTGTTTTCTGAAGCCATATATGTATAAAAAATTGACTTTTGTGAAACATTTATTGCAGAAAAAGTTCCAAAATATTTGTCATTATCGCAATCGGCGTCCTATCGGCTAACTGATACCAAACGTAGTTTGACTAATCTACTCAAGTATGCCGTGGAAAACAAAAAATACTACAACAAAGCAAATACATGTCATTTCAGCGTCCGCGTCCCAGTCTCTTTTCGCGTTCTACTTTATGTCATTTCTGCATTAGGTTATTTTTTGTGAAATAAGCTTAGCAGAAAAAAAATGTTTCACAAAAGTAAATTTGTTATACATCGTTGGATTCATAAAACAAATTTGCATAGTAATTTACAAAAAAAAAATCCTATATTCCCATTTGAAAAAAAAAGTTGACTATCGCGTTACAGAAAAAAAAAAGTTGAAAAATACTGCAGTAGTCTCCCTTATAGTTCATTTAGAGCCATTTCATCTGTTTTTTTGTTTTTTAACATCAGGCTACAAATAACGGAGTTATGGCTCGCGGCGTTTTTTATCAGACAGCCTGTATAAGAAGCAGGGAATGGTATATTTATTACTTAGATGAATGCAAAATACACAGCTCCAATGAGTATCACATATGTACGTGTACTGCCATCATAAGAAAGAATCACGTATTAGATGAACTATGGAAAATCCGTATTATATCGAATATGAAAATCGAGTGTTAAGCCTGCATTTGTTTTGGTTACAATAAAAGGGGTATTTTAATTTTGAGGAGTATTTTTTCCGTGCTAAGATATTAAATAGGGAAACTAATGTAAGTATATTATTATATGTATACCTATGTAGGTAAGTAAAAAAAAAACAAAATGTATTACACAAATACATAACTGATTATTGATCTCCATATATATTTGATATTATATTCGCATTTTTTTGCAATTTATATAGATCAAAGCATTGTGAGTTCTATAATCTATAAAACTTAGGAACACAAAAATTATTGATTACCTGGTTTTTTCCTTGTCATGGCAGTAGGTAAATATATTTCCATCATACAAATTACATCTACACTTCGATCACACAACATTTACGTTATCTGTACTGTAATAGCCATATTATCGTAAAATGGGTGCATGTCTAATGTTAGTTACTGACAGTTCTGTTGAATAAAGGTTAGTAGGTTTTTATTGTTTATGAGAGCAATCGATGTGTTGGCCGGTTTTATAAAATTGGCATAACTTAAGTGTAATACCTAACTAAGAAAAAAAGTAAAGTAAATGTTCCATTAAAAGTCCAAATATGGGACTGCATACGAATAACCATTTTCGTTCTTTTATTTATTAATTTATTTTCGGGAAAGCCACCGCTTTATTTAGTAATTCCCGACTGAAAACTGTATAGCTTCTACGGCCTCCATTATCTCTGCGAAACATCGACAAATTATCATTTCATTAGCTAACGAACTGAATTAGCGATTGTACACAAAATCCACTATATTCCACTTAAATAACCAACACCATAGTGATTCCTACAATTTAGCCAATTTAATTCTGAATATGCGTACAAAAACTACACGATGAGCATTTCTATTTCACAACATTTTCCAAAAACCTATAAACTTGTGTAGATTGGAGAGTCGAATCATTTTTAACATTTATGTGACTCAGATATTTTATCGTATCTCCAAAAATAAGCAAGATAGATATGGGTCAATATACAAGGAAGGTTTATTTCAATTTTTTTTTTTAAATAAATTATGCAAGTAGTATGTGCTTATGTGGAGAGTGAATATGTAAGTATTTGCGATTTATGGTTTAAAAGACAATAATTCTTTAATCTGGTCAAGAAAAAAAAATGACCACATTAAAAAAGAGTTTTGACCAATTTTTGAGTAAAATTAACAATTTTTTGGTTTACTCAAAAAGTATGGATATTTTTAGAATTCAGTTATTATTGCTAATTAGATTTTAATTAAATTATGCCGTTTGGTCCCAAAAACACACAGGACGTTTTGAAAAAGTTGATGGAGGTGAACACTAGCGATTACCGATATTTTTTATTATTAAATGAAGTATTGATATGTTTAATATGAAATATAAATTTCTTTTGAAAGATGGGTAACTTATTCGTGCTTAATATTAATATTAATATTTTTTTTTCTAAAGCATTTCTTAGTACCTAACTGATGGCTGATGAAAAATTGTGGCGAATTAGCTCATTTGTTGTGTAAAGCCCTTAAACTGAAATATATATGATATTGTAATTTTGAATTTATGGCTATGTCACCAATTCCCAATTCTTCAATTTGCCCTCCATGAGTCGAAAATTTATCATTTAATGAGAATTTTATCCCTATGTCGGTATCACTTTTCTTCGCAAATCTTACTATTAGTAGTAATTAAGGCCATTTGACAACGCGGCTGTGGAACTTTCAGAGAGTAATTCGTCATTCAATAGTACATTTTCGACTTATTAAGGGCATGTCTTCTAAACCGAAAATGGCTCGGTAGAGCTGATGTGCACGCTCTTTACAAAAACACAAACTTTTTAAATTTATTTTCCAAAAAAAAAAAATAATTATACAAACTTATTTTTACGTTTGGTGCTACTTTAGTTACTTTTTAGATTTGGTTACTTTTTGGTAATATTATACAAACTTACAATAAATACCTCTATACCTACCACATTTTGTCAACAAAAAATAACAATGTAAAATTACGAGGTGCGGCAATTAAATAAGGATATTTTTTATTTACAAACATAAATTGAAGAGTGTAATGAAATTAAGATTACAGGCCTTCACAATAGGTTCCCTCTAACTCGATCCACTTCTAATGTTGCTCCTATCTCCATGTTAAGAACGCGCGTCGCGGTCCTTTTGCAAGTCCTTAACATCTTTAAAATAGTTCCCCGTGATCTCTTCATTTTTGGATAGAAGAAAAAGTCACAAGAGACGAGGTCAGGACTGTACGCAGACTGAATGAGCACAGGAATCCCTTTCGTAGACAAAAACTCGCGAATAATCAATACTGAATGCGATGGCGCGTTGTCGCCAATTTTGTGTTGGCGATCAGCCAATTCTGGACTAACCCGGACCACACTCTCTCTCTCTCAGGCTCTTCAAAACTTGGAGATACACCATTGATTAGCTGCCCTGCACAAATATATCACACCACGAATAAAAAAAATTCGATTGTATTGTTTTGTGACTTTGACATCTTGGTCTTCGTTGGTCACGGTTCTCTCTCCCCACCCACTGACCACTATGTATTTTGGTCTCTATTTGAATAAATATTCTTCGCCGTACATGGTTTGAAGTTTTCATAAAATATCGGCCAGTTTTTACAGGCCTGACTAAGTTCGCGAGAAATTTGACGACGATTTATCGCTCTTTTTTGAGCTTTTTTCAGAGTTAACTACATCGATTTATCGATTGTTAGTGACCTTACCACGATTCACAAAATCGGTAGTTGTATACGGTATGTTATTTTAGTAACTTGAAGGCACATAAAAAAAGACGCAAACACCAACAATCGTAAAGTCCGCTGATAAACAAAATTCGTAACTGATATCAACCTGACATCAATCTCAAATTTTTAGTTATGAGTGTGAGACGACTGAAAAGGCGTATAAATCTAAAATACCTGAATATTTCAGAGTGAGACCTTTAAGTAACAAGGAAATCAAAGCCGGTGACGATTCAGTAGTGAATTTCCCTGGAAATGGGCAAGTTCTGGTAAGTAAACGGGATACAGACATTGGCGTAACTAGAGTGGACGGGAGAAGAGAGGGGGACAGGACCCCTGGAAGGTAAATTTTGTATAATGGAAACTCCTACAAACTCAACCTAGTTACGCCTCTGAATTCAGACCTAATAGATGCAGATAAAAATAGTTCCCGTTTTTTAACTTTTGCTCAATTCAGGTTGATGGCATTCCTGGCGGACCGAGCGGTGGACAAAAGGCCAAACTATTTTCCTATAACGTCGTTTTTGAGCCGGGCGCCACTCAGGAAGACGTTCTACAGTTCTCAGGGATGAAAAGGCTGATCGAGATGGGCGTGGAAGGGTTCAGATGTACCTGCTTTTGTTACGGTCAAACGGGCAGTGGAAAAACTCATACGCTTACTGGTCCTCCTGGTCTAGTAAGTATATAATTACATTTTTCACAAAGTACATATTTATTGTATTTTCTCATGTAACTTTCTAACAATTTTTAGTATCAAATAGATAATAGTAATCATAATAATCAAATAATATAAAAATAGATTTCATCATTTTCACCATTTCTCTGATAAATTTATAATTATTTTATGTTTTTTAAGAATTTTCAAAAAAAATGTCTTGTCCTCTCTAGGTGTAAAAATGAAACCTGAAATTTCGAAGAAAGTTTCTATTAATGATTAATCATTATGATGCCTTCTTTCTCAGAACGGCTAACAAATTGAAATTATACAACAATATACAGGGTCTCCCAATGACATCCCGTTAATATTTATTTTACGGACCTGGTTGGCTGTGGAAAAACGTGAAACATTCTGAAAAACTCCAAAATTACAGCCATTTGCAACTATGAAACCCAAAACTCTTTCCGTTCAAAAATATTGAGTATGTACCGTAGACGCATAGGATATGCAGATATTGGAAAATATCGAATAACAATTTTACCTATTGTCAAAATCACTATGGACTGTACGTCGTCTAACATAAACAAACGTACATATACATAGATACAGTGAAACAGAAACAGTTTGCATTTTTTTCCAGCAAGAAAAAGCACAAGTTTTGCAAAAATTTAAATCCTGCAAAATTGATTCTGAAAAATGCCTAATATAAAACACGAGTGTAGGTAATCGATTAATGGTCTCCTAGATAGAACAGCTTTAACAAATATTAATATAAATACTGTAGACCTTACGATTTTGTATTTCATTGCAGTTGGGAATACAGACAGCTCCTTATAGTGATAAACATGGTTTGGTGTTCCGTTCTTTCATGTATTTATTTAAGCTTATCCAAGAACAGCCTGGTATTCATTTTGTGTTAAAAGCTAGTTACCTAGAAATTTACAATGAAAAGGTAAGTTACTCACGTAGACTATCAGAAATGAATGAATAATTCAGTGAGTACCTAATATCACAATGAAAACGACTATTTTATTGACATAGTTTACTCATTTACACCCATGATCTTTACAAACGTTTGTTACTCAGTCAAACACCCACTCAACTAATGAACTTATGAGCAAAAAAAACATGTTCTTGAAATATAATCTAACTCAATGCAAATAATTAGTCACGGGCTACTGTCACTGTATTGTTCATTAATAAAATATGTATGTAAAGATTTATACTAGCTCAAATACTGTATAAAAATTATTTTAGTTTTTAGTTATTTATCAATTTATTAATTTTTTATGTCATGATCCTCACCCTTTTTAAAAGAAAGAATAGTAAAAGTATAAAAAAAGTCGCGAATAATGCTTGTAACTTTTTGTAACTGTATATGAAAAATGTCCTGAATAAAAGTTTTTCATCAGTTTATTTGCCATGTTTCTGTCAACATGAAACAATTTAGTATTTTCGAGTTTGGTTTTTATGGACTCTAACTTTATTTTTTTAAATGACAACTCGTAGGTTTTCTCTCAATACTTGAACGATCAGCTCTCTTTTTCTCTTTACTGTACACTAAATATTTCATATGGTCACAAAAAAAAAATTCGCAAATTGAAATTACATTTGAATTAAAATCACCAGTCTATCCAAAATATATTGTATCTGATATATGTAAGATACCATTCCAAATGTATTCCATGTGTATGTAAAGTGTATGTAATTTTAGGTAATAGACCTGCTAAATCCAGGCAGTGCCAGAAAACCTCTGGCGGTAAGATGGAGCAAAAAGGCGAGAGGATTCTTTGTAGAAAATTTGTTCACCGTCGACTGCGAGGAACTAGACGATTTAATAGCTGTCTTGGAAGAGGGTTTGAGAAACAGATCGGTTGGAAAACATAACATGAATGACTACTCTAGGTAATGGGATACAAAATATACAGAATACAACAATGAAAAAACAAAAAAAATATTAGAAAAAGTAGTGAAATTAATTTCTCCACCATATAACTCAGCTAATACGAGGTGTGTAAATTAAGTAATGAGACTGGCAACGTAGCGCCCGATCTAGCAACACTGTGGAGACGGGACTTGGAACAGTAGGTTAACATGTAATCACCTTCAGTACAAGTTTGAACTTGTTAGAGTCATGTGTTTGTTCTTTGTGATTGTTTTCGTAAACCGTTTTTTTTTAGTGCGTTATGAAAATGAGTGACATTAATTTTGAGCAATGGTGTGCTATCAGGTTTTGCTTCAGACTTCGACACAGCGCTAATTTTTTTGCAGCGATACTTTTGCAAAACTTCAACTCGCCTACGGAGACAGTGTTTTTTCAAGAGACCAGGTTTTACGGTGGTTTAAGGCATTCTCAGAAGGAAGAGAGTCGATTGAAGATAAACCACGCAGCGGAAGGCTTTCATCTCAAGAATAGATGAATATGTCGATAGAATACGGAATCTTGTCGTTCAGATCGTCGGTTAACGACAAGAATGATCGGGGAAGAGTTAAATTTGAATCACACCACTTTTCATCATATTTTGACTAACGAATTGGGGATGAGAAAAATCTGTGCAAATATGGTTCCAAAAAACCTTTCGCAGAAGCAAAAGGACGTCAAGAGAGAAAGGTGTCTTGCCTTTTTGGAATCGATTGTAAATGATTCCCATTTTATGGAATGTGTCATTACTCATTACTGTGATGAGACTTGTGTGTTTGAGTACGACCCGGAAACAAAGCGCCAAAGCATGGAATGGAACACTTCAAGCTCTCCAAGACCCAAAAAAGCAAGAAAGTCGAAGATCAAATGCATGCTGATTTGCTTTTTTGATAGCCAGGAAATTGTCCACAAAGAGTTTGTGCCTCCAGGCCAAACAGTAAATCGATACTTTTACGGAGAGGTTCTAGAAAAACTTCGAAAAAGGGTCATGCATTTAAGACCAAACATCAAGAACAACTAGATGTTGCATCACGACAATGCGCTTTATCGCACATACATTTAAGTAAATGAGTTTTCAGCCAGTAAAAACTTGAGTCCTTGTGACTTTTTTTCTCTTCTCGAGATTGAAAAATCACTTCAAGGGACGTCATTTTGGGACCACAGAAAACATTTAAACGGCTGTAACCGACCAGCTGAAGGTCATTCCAGTATATAAGTTCCATTACTGCTATGAGAAATGGAAGAACCGTCTCCAGCGCTATATGGCTTCCCAAGGAAGTTATTTTGGAGACAATACTAAATTGTAATTCCATTCGAATAAAAAAAATTTAAAAAAACCAGTCTCATTACTTAATTTGCACACCTCGTATAATATTATACTGAATGGATCAACATTTTGAAAGAGTCAAGGCATTTCAATAAATTTACCGCTGTTTTAATCAAATTTTGTTCAAAAAATGGCGGATTTGAAAGATATCAAACACAACAGAAGTATTATGTTTGATATCTTATATAGATAATTGTATAGTTTTGAAAATAGTAAGTTACGAAAATGTATATAAAGTCAGTGCAAGTATAGCTTCTGTATAGTATGCACTTCTAAAGACTCATCCACTTTACTATTTTCCTTTTTTTGGCTTATTAATTAATTGATTCATATCACGTTTTTTTTTGTATTTAACAATAGTTATTGATAAAATTCCATCCAATACAGACTAGATAAGAATGAGAGAGCAACCACATTCTTAAGTACTGCTCTGGCTTGTCCAGTAAAATATAAATCGGTATGAGAACAAGAGTATACTTTCTTTGAGACAGTTCTTTGAATGCTGGGTTTTTGGTAATGCTTTTAACATAATTCCAGCAAATTCACACCATTATCTCCTAATAAGTTGATCAAAATCGATCGAATATGCACATTTGCATTATTCCATACTTTTAGCCGAAGCCATACGATACTGTGCGTTCACATAACATCTGAACAACCCGCTGAGGGAGGCGTCTTCATATCAAGGTCGGGGAAAATAAATTTCGTAGATTTGGCTGGCAGTGAAATGACGAAAAAGACACAGAGCGAAGGGAAAACCTTAGAAGAAGCCAACAACATAAACAAAAGTCTCATGGTATTAGGTGAGTTTTGTAATTCATAATTATTTATGATTTACTTGAATCATTTAGTTATTGACTAATACATATATAAAAAAATGAATATAAACCTTGATAAGGTCAGTTTGCAATACTATAATGCTTAACTTATAATTAAGAAAAAATGTTAGGTATTTGATAATGAATCATACTTACATAGTCACATATATGAATTTTCATGTTTGATTATCCTTACAGAATAAAAACTAATCACTCAGTATCAGAAAGGGTTTCGATTACAAATCCGTATTTAGTTAGTAGCAGTGATGACCGGTGAAATTTAATATGGTTATTTTTTAATAATGGAACATAAGACATAAACCATATTACTTATGAGTCCTTTACTAAAAAAAAACTTGATTTAAGAAAAACAATTAGATTGTGAAGTGATTTTAGTTGTGTAGTTTCTTAGTTTTTTTTTTATAGTATAGTCTATCCATAATTTTCAAAATAGCCTTGTAATGTACAATGTGGTCTATTAAGAACCAGAAAACTCCTGTATTTTTTTATAATCCAATTTGAGGGCCTACAAGTAGGGCACAAAAACTGGATTTTTGAACAGGATGTCATTTAATCTGTAATACCATCAAGGATTACTGTAATATTTTTTAAAAGGTCGAAATTGAGAAGATTTTTTTATCATAAAAACAATGACCTCGACATCATTCAAATACCTCTACTACTGTATACTAATTACTGTACTTCCTACTGTATACTAATTTTTGCTGTTATAACAATGAAAAAAAATAAAGGCAACTGATTCATTTGAAAATATAAATGTGAAATTTTGATTAAAAATTACACCAACCACCATTGCATAATATTTTTTAGTACGTTAGGTTACTTTGGGGACAAAATCCAAAAAAAGTTTTTATCTCTCTTTAGCCAATTCAATATTAACAAATATTGACCGTTTTCCCTTTACGATACGAATTGATTTATTTTTTTCCAATGACTAAACTATCACCTATCCACCAAATACCTCCCAACGATTCTATAAATATACCATTGTAGTCTTGAATTAACTGGCGAAGCACAAAATATCATGAAAATTAATTGGTTTAAATTGAATTTCTTTCTGTACATACATAAAATATAAGATAGCTTTTCAGGATATCGGTTGCGTCGACAAAAGTTTACAGCAGTAAACAGTTAAAGCTAATCGACGAAAGTCGACTATCGGTTACTCAGAATAATTATATTGCTAACTATACCAGGTGTATGTATAATAATAAAATAAGTTGTTATTACTGTTCCTGAACACTCAGTACTTTCTAGTTTCAAAAACAGCAATGTATGGGTGATAGATACATTATGGTCATCAATACTGAATAATTTAAACTGTCTATTACTACAGCGTTTCATAGCGAAATGTTAGATGTTGTTTAGAAAACACCTTGCTGGTTACAAGTCATTTATCGGTGTTAACTTTTGAACCACCGAGTATAACTAGCTCATACTTGTAGTGTGCACATTTTATACTATCTTTATCTGGCAGAGCTCCATATAAACCACAATCAAAATTGTGGTCCAGATTAAGAGAAAACTGTATAAACATAATTTTATTAAATACAATATGTATTCAACTCATATGTATTTCTTCTTTGCAGGTTACTGCATAGCTTCTTTAAGTGATTCTAAAAGGAAAAATTCTCACATTCCTTACAGAGATTCCAAATTAACAAAACTTTTGGCGGATTCCTTGGCGGGAAATGGCGTGACTTTAATGGTAACGTTAGCTATTTTCACTTTATTCTTAAATTGCACAATGAATCAAATATACATTATGTAGATGATTGTTGGGACTAGTTGCAGTCTAAAGAATAAAACCTTGACAAATAACCACCAGAACGTTACTTGTAAAGTTTATTATATTAGTTATAAAAATGCAAACAGTTATTTTCATACGTAATGAAGCTCTAATGACATAGGTGTGGAATATTTGCAAGGAATATGCATTTACGCATTCGAAAATGAAAAGGAGTCCTGTTTTAAAATTATGAATCTCCATAAATTAAAAAGCAATAGTTAGTAGTTATACATGTCGTTAAAGACCACTGTGGCTTGGTTAGGGGCTTGACAACTACTCAAATAGGATAAATAAATAAAGGACGTTCTCGAAATTATTGGTCAAGATTTTTTCACCAGCAACGAATGCAATAGTGCTTCATTAGCAACCTATCGATATAATAATAAAATTAAGTTTTTGTTGACTGGTTCGAAAACAACCAGCAATCGGAGTGATTTATTACAAATCATGGTTTTTCTATATTTTTCAGCATTGAAATTTTCTGCACTTTAATAAATTTCAGCTTCCATTATAGAAATAGCACCCACTTTATTTACGGTTTCGTCTTACTTCATCTTCAGATTTTCAAAGAGGGCACTCTATTTTCTTCAGAATAGTCTACTGGAATATATAAAGAACATTTTAAAAAGCACACGTTTTTTATTAATTATTTAATATTAACTGCGCCATGACAATTTAAGTTCATTTTAAATACTAAATGTAATTATCTAGAATTATCTATCTTAAATCTAAATATAAATTTAATTATAGATATAAACCCAATTACAGTGCATCATAATACAAAATGACACCAACTTCGGATTTCCATGACACTGCTATTATCACAGCATAAGGAAGGCATAAAGAAATCTGGCTTACTCACTTCAAAGCGCCGACAATCGAGTAATTTTGCTGGTAGTCCTAGTGCTGTGCTATTATTGTGCATTTCAAATAAACTACTCGTCAAAATTAACGTAACACTTTTTAGATTAGCGCCATTTGCGTTCGAGTTAAAAACTTCCACACCGTCCACACCCCAAAAAGCAACCCCATGTCGAAATTTGAATTCGCAAGATTTTGACGGCAATTTCGGAGACATACAGAATGGACTAAGAAAACGCTGTCGGGTAAATTGTTGGGGAGGTCTTAATGTATGCCGGGGTGGAGTTTTTATCCGACAGCGTCCTTCTTAGTCCATCATGTGGTCTTTGAAATTGCCATTAAAATCTAACGGATTCAAATTTCGACATGGGGTTGCTTTTTGGGGTGTGGAGGGCCAACCGTTTAAGTCACAGCGCAGCGACTTCGGGGCATTAAAACTAACCGTATAGGCTACCGAATATTAAAAACCGCAAGTCTCTAAAGGCTCCTGTACACGTTTGGCCAACTAGTTGGGTCAATAAGTTGGGCCAAAAATAAGGACACTGTTTACACGTTGGTGTTGCTCATTCTGCATTGGCCATTTGACGAGGATGGATGTGGAAACTATCGCGGGTACCTACTCTTTCGCTGAAGGGGCGTGATTCAGATCAGGTGTTTTACGTAACAACACGTATTTCTACGACTCCAGATGACTTTGTTTCGCAAATTGAACCTTGAATTGTGTCTTGATGAGGATTCTGCGGTCAGGTATCTTGAACAAATGGAGATCCTCAAGAAGGAGATGAGATATCCTAACCTGACCTTTAACCTAACCTAACAAACTTATCACGTATAACGCCTTCTCTCTAACCTAACCTGACCTTTTACCTATTCTGACAGAAACTAGAAACCTTTTTCCGTCTCTTCTCTTCGCTTGTGCAAAATTTAATCCATGGGAGGACGAGACTCTGCCATCAACATCGACTGCCCCTTCAGCGAAAGAGTAGCCACTTTAGCAGTGCAGTAGTAGTGCAATTTTTATGTTGTTCATGTTTAGTTCCATATTATTGGTTCATTTTGGTACAAATCTATAAACTTCAAAATTTCCGCCATCGTAGCTCGTCTACTATACCGCCATCGTAGCTCGTAAATACAATAATTATTATACATTATACACCGCAACACTATCGTTTCCGCATTAACGGCAACCACGAACTGAAGAAAAGGCCAACGTGTGAACGCTGTTGCCGGATTGGGCCAAGATCTTTTGATGTGTGCACGAAAAACCGACAACTTTCGGCTGGCCGGCCAACGCCAAGTAGTCCTGTACACGTTGGCCCAACTCATTGGTCCAACTAGTTGGCCAAACGTGTACACGGGCCTTAACTCGAGTAGAACGCAAATGACGCTAATCTAAAAAGTGTTATGCTAATTTTGCTGAACAGTTTATTTCTGTTTTCTTCAGACTAATATATTCAAATAGTTAAATAGCAAAGTCTATTATTAATTACAAGAAATAATACACTGTAGGTGTCATCTCCATTCGGCGCATTAAATCATTTATTTCAGCTTGAAAAATATGTATTCTGTACGGACGCTTAATTTTAGATAGCCTGTATTTCTCCAGCAAAATCGAATATTTATGAAACCATCAATACACTGCGTTATGCGGCGAGAGCAAAGAAAATCCGCACTAAACCCGTGGTTTTAATGGTAAGTAAAGGCTGTAAATGTAAATCATACGCGCTATTTAATTCCTACCAGTATGCGTGGTTGGAATACAAGTAACCCATACACCCATGATCCCAATGGAATATACCAGCCACATACAGGTAACTAGGACTTTCTCATTCGGTAGAGGTCCGGAGTCCGGACATACTATAATGGAAATACATATGTAGGCATGGAATACAATACAATATACTGATAAATATCATGCAATTTTTTTTGCCATAATTCGCAAAAATCATAAAAAATACAACACTTTTTTTATTGATTTTATTAATTGACTAGTTTTTTAAACGATAGGAAAAAGTAAAAAACTGAACTAGAAAATGCCTACTTTTACCCGAGTCAAGATAGTTCAAATTTTGGGTAAACCTAGACAAAAATAATATAAAGCTAATTTTTGGTACAGATCATAATTGAGGTCTAAATAGTAATATACAAAAAGTCCTGGAGAATCATCCTTCCGCAACCCTCTTTTTTCGCCCCCCACCCCCCCCCCTTTTAATATTTTGATTTTCTCGGAAACTATCCACTTTAAGGAAAAATTTCAAATGAGCATTTTTTGAAGCTCACAAAATTTCCCTTCCAACGACGTATTGCGAGCCCATATAGTACCACGTGGTACACACCAGTGGCGTATCAAAAGAAAGCTGTTCCGAGATTAATTGAAATTTCTTGAAGAACACGTCGAATTTACTGATTTTTACCAAAAACTATAAGCTTGACGAATAATATCGTTACCAAATTTTTTTGTAGGTGATAAAATTGCAAATCCATTGATGTAGAGAACGACCCTAGAACCAAAAATATTGAAACTGCTGTTTAATTTGTTTTTTATTTAGTTTCAAAATAACATTTTAAACATCTTTCTCAAGAGTAGAATCTTCTGTAACAATTTCCATAATATTATTGCAGGTTCGCCATTGCAAGGGGAACAAAATGTGCTACACTTTTGGCCTGAGTGTCTACAAGACTTACAAGAGCATCTACCAGCACAATTGGTTTTGCAATGGCAGTAAACCAGAGAGAGAAGTGATTCGGGTGCGGGAGGTAGCGTAGTTTTGACAGGCAACAATTGTCCTTCGACTAACTTCCAGCCCCATTCAGTAGACGGTAGCCGGTTTCCCAGCCACTCTTGTACCTTAAAAAGCATAGAAATGACACTACATTTTTCTTTATCCGTTACTCACCTGAAGGTATATCTCAGCGAATGTTGGGCACTGCTGCTTTTGTGGGCGGCAAACTGAATAGATCTAGGAGTGCAGAAGGCGATTGTCTTGCCATTGCTTTATTATAAAGATGATGGCGAAGGTTATTGATATCTCCAAATTTGGATCAGGTAGAGATTGACAAACCTTCCCCTTGTATCACTTTTCTTGTAATTGTTAGGTACTTAAATATCTCGAAACATTCCTTAAGTTGGGATTTTTCTGTAACTGCATGTAACAATTGGCTCGTGGCTGGATACCAGTTTTTTGGTGTTACAAGAAGTATCCGAGTTTTGTTATGAAGTGTATTGTTCAGTATACAATCCCTAAATTGTTAAACGCATGGATAAGTAATTGATGAATTCTAAAAGATTCGAAGTAGACTCTTTTAATAGTCGTTTTAGAGAAAAATTGTTTCTTCTAAAAAATTATACTTACATATATAAATGAGAATAAATACAAAAAGTATGTTTTTTAAAAGTAACCCTTCATTTTATACGCACTGGTGGATGGCATGTGCTACTTAATATGGTTGCGATACGTCATTGGAAGGGGAATTTCATCTGATTTAATGCTCTCTTGACATTTTTCCTTAAAGTTGATAGTTTTCGAGAAAATCACCAAAATATTAAAAAAGGGGGGGGTTGGGGGGCGAAAAAAGGGGGTTGCGGAAGGAGGATTCTCCAGGACTTTTAGTATGTTACAATTTAGCCCTCAGGCATGATCTCTACAAAAAATCAGCTTTCTATTATTTTTGTCTAGGTCAAATGCTATCTTGACTCGGGGTATTTCGTACACACCTGCATATGAGTAAGTATATACCTATCTACATGAATTTTGTCTCATTTATGGGATTCTACCTTTTCATAAATTCATTATAACCTCTATGGATCATTATTATACAATTTATAATCAACAGCATGACAAATATTGAGTAAATCAATATACTATGTCCATTTATTCCATGGAATTACATTGGAAACTTTTAAGTCGTAACAATACGAGGTCAGTTAAATTACAGAAGTGACGAGTTAAAAATGGCACATTTTATGGGTTATAAGGATGATAGGTCCAGATTTGCAATATTTTCAGTAAAATTTCAGAAAAAATCCCGAAGATCCAATGTAAAAAAAAATATTTTATGTCTTAGGACCCACGTGAGGCCCTTA
Source organism: Aromia moschata (assembly GCA_029963805.1). Taxonomy (NCBI): domain Eukaryota; kingdom Metazoa; phylum Arthropoda; class Insecta; order Coleoptera; family Cerambycidae; genus Aromia; species Aromia moschata. The sequence continues at coordinate 94,615 of JAPWTK010000706.1, forward strand.
TCCTAAGCTTAAAAAGAGAAGTAACTGTGCTGCAAAGTGAAAACGAACATCTTCGGTCAGCATTAAATGTATATTCAGATTCAGCAGGAGATGTGTCTTCAGGTTAGTTTGCATATTTTTATTATTTCTATTGTATGTCATATCTATAGTTTTTATTTGTGGCCAAAAACAACGCCTTATAAATTAATATTTTCTTTTAAAAATTTTCTAACCTTTTTTGTAATAAAGAAGTATTTAAAAGAATATTCATCATATCACATTGTATCACATGTAAAAGCATCCATATGTATGTATTTAAAAAAGCAATAATAAAAAATCAATGGCATCCATATGTATGTATTTAAAAATTGCTAACACTCAAATGACTGTAAATCATCGCTACAGTCGGATTTACAAATGCTTTTCAGTACTCGACACGTATTATACTGCATATTTCTTACAGTGTCATTATTTAATGAAAGGTCATTACATTTCCTGGATGAGAAAAAATATGACTAAAGAATACCACTTATTTAAATTCACTGTAATGATTAATGGTAGGATTGTTTCCCACAAAAGAAAATTCAAGATAATTATAATACTTTTCTAAGAGTAGAGCGTTTTTTATCCCAAGTCTTTGTATCAGTACAGGCTCGTGGAACTAAAAATTCTCGTTATCGTCATAATTGAATAAGGGATCCACATCATATTTAGATGATTGGAGCCTACATAGAAAACAGTTATACAAAAACAAAAGCAAAAGTTCGGAATTTCGTGTTGTGGTTTTTATAAAATTTTTGTGTTTTTTGTAGTTGTAACCATTATAAAATTTCATAAACGAAATATGAAATAAAAAAATCAAATTTCAATACATCAATAATAGCCTAATCCCTCTTTTGTCTTTCTAAACTTTCTTCTATTTGTAAATAGCACTATTTTGGATTTAGTTGGATTAATCTTTAAACCATCATCCGTCCAATTGGTTACTATTCAGAGCATGTTGCATGCGCTGTCTGACTGCAACATTAAATTTACCTCGTGAGAAGATTACCAAGTCATCTACATATCTCAAGACAATGCGCAGCCTTCTTTAAGCTTGATTTCTTGTTACCTAGGACGTTGCTACATACATTGAAGGCAGTCCAGGCCCTATTTTCTTTTCGAAAGTGCTGTTTCAAATTTTCGTCTTTAATGGTGGCACTTCACTTGGCGTAGCGTATTTGTGTTTGAGTATCGCTGTATTTGTCCAAATATTTTATGTTTTCGCAAATATTCCAAACATGCCATCCACACATATATCAAAATACTCAAATATGCCAAATATGTATGTTTGAATATTTAGAACCAGTGAATACAGTGACGGACGTGTTGACAGCGACAGCAGTTTATTACCTGAATGCTTCTTATTACCAGTACATGTTAAATCTACATAAGTACAAAGTTACTAAAGGATCATGACGAACACGGCATTGGTGGAACCAAGTGTGGACGGTTACCGCAAATATTCGCCTTATTTGACTTCTTTGATGTGTGATTGAAAACCGACTAGTGGACGGAAACGCTGTTAGCGCTATTCGCTAATTTGCTGTTAGCGCTATTCGCGTTATTTGTACAAATAAAGCAAATATAGCGAATAGTTTCTCTACACATCGCCGTTATTGGGCAAATACAACAAATATACGAATACGCTACGCCAAGTGAAGTGCCGCCATAAGAAGTTCTCGTATTTGCGGCCCAACTAACATTCCTTCTTTAAGCTTTGCCCCAGTTATACGCGCGAATTTCCGTCTCAAATAAAAAAAGCATTTCCTTCTGTATTTAAGGCTTTAACAAAAATTTTATAAACCCTATTTTATGTGCAGAGGAGGTAAAATAAGGTACATCCTTATACCTGCTTTGCAATCAATCAAAACATGTTGATATTCTCTAGATTTTGCTACGTGATACGACAATTTACAGGTCAGTGTAAGGGTTACATAGCTAGAAATTATCGAAACAACACATTAGTTTGGCGGGGAGGATTTTCATGCAGAACAGTGTTATCAGCCCATCCATCAAAACGTTCCACAGTAGAAGTAATCAAACTCCTCCCTACGGGCATCCCCTTGCTGCCCGAGCTGGTATCTATTCATCTGTAGCAGGCTTCGTCGGCCGACTTTTTGTGAATCGCCGTAGTTATTACATCATGAGCTTCAAAATTAAATCAATGAACCGTTAATTGTACACCTACATAAGCCAACTGGCCCAAAACTTTATCTTACCATCTCATCTCGATCCTGTTTCAGAAAGAAGACTTATCATCACCCCTCCACATGTAGATCTCGAGGAGTTAGCCAAACTGGAAGGGCCACAACTAGCGGATCTAGTTCGGCTTTACATGAAAGAAAACGAGGCGCTAAGAAAAGACAATGAGGAATTGTTCACCTCCAGAGAGCTGCTGCAGAGGGACCACGAACTCGTGTGCAGAGAAAACGAGCGGCTCCTCAAAAAGCTAGAGGAGGTCAACTCGTGAGTGGGATGGAAGTGAACTTTCACGAAACGTGTATAATATTTATTTTAATGTATGTTGCAGGTCCCCACTTATTCCCGCTAGACCAGCTTTTTCGGCAGAAGCGTTGAATTCAGATCCTGATGCTTCCACCAATATCTGGACTAATCCTATACAGGATAAGCTATCGGTAAATAAGAATAAACTGGTGTTCTCAACGATTTGAATTAAAAAAAGAAACAGGCGTCCTAGTTTTCCACAAAACGTCGAATTTTTCAAACCTACACTCCTTACATAGAATAAAACTATAAATAGCTGAATTCAACTTACTGATACTTCTACTCTGAAAGTATAAACTTGGCTAGTAGCTGGACTAAACGACTGGTTATTTTAGGAGAATATTGTTTTTTTTTTCTCTCTAAAATAGCTGCATGTCTTGGTTATATTATACATACATCTGTACATATTTATGTATATCAGTGGGGACTGGTGGAATTTGACATGCTCGTATTTCCGTAAGGAGGCATGGGACCTACACCATATTTTAGGGGGTGGTTACTAGACCTAAGTAGAAGACTATAATGGTACAAAATCTTCAGGGAAAACTTGTGAATGGCTGCCTCCGGGCAGATCTTAGAAAGGCTTGCAAAATATTTGCTAAATATTTTTTTTCATAATCACCGAGTAAATACCTTTTTTTATACTTGTGATTTTTGCAAAATTCTTATTTTACTTAAAGATACAACTATTGAAAAATCTCACGGACGAAATGTGGATGGAATAAAAATTCAAATTTCCATAACTTCCACAGACAAAATGTCAAGAAAATCACGAGGATAAAAAGACTTTTTATTTACTCGGTGATTATGAAAAAAAATATTTCGCAAATATTTTGCAAGCCGTTTCCAAGATCCGCCCGGAGGCAGCCATTTTTGGAAAAACATTTGCGCAAGTTCTCTCTGAAGATTTTTTGTCATTATAGCCTTCTACTTAGGTTTAGTAATATGGTGTGGGTCCCATAAAAAAAAAATATATATATATACCCCGTAAAATATGATGTGGGTCCCATACCTCCTTACGAAAATATGAGCATGTCAAATTCCACCGGCAGCCACTGGTGTACAGAAGGTCTTGATTATTTACGATTTTGATTGCTTTACGATATAAAATAACTCATCCACTCAATATTTTTTTAGGATAATTCATCATCGAAGCAAGTGCCAGACTTCATAAAAAAAGAGTTGAACAAAAGACAAATCGGCGATAGGTAAGTAAACTGGAAGCGAGATTTTGAAAAAATATACCGGGGATAAAATGAAAAAACAATACCCAACATAATTATGAGTCAGATATTCTCTCCAAATGTTTCACAGAAACATGAAATATTCTCTTTCATACGTTCAATAAAATAAAATTCCTATGGTAAACGTTATTGTAGAATACTATATGTGGAATATACGAGGTGTGGCTATTAAATAATCGAACTGATGTTGCTACCAGCGCGCTGCGAGCATGTCTTGACAAGGTTGAACAGAACTGTGTCTGGTAATACTTTCCCCACCCTGAGCTCGCTGGACAAGCCAGTAACTCAGTTTGACTGTAGCAGTCATTTGAATTAGTTTATTAGTGACGCGTCTAAAAAATATTAAATGTTCAAATGGAGCAACGGGTTATCCTCAAGTTTCTTTTTAAACTGGGGAAAACTTTTACAGAAGCTTATGCAATCTTAAAAAAAGTGTAGGGGAATGAATTTTTATCCCGCACACAAGTTTTTGAATGGTTTAAACAGTTTAAAGAGGTACGTGATACGACCGAAGGCGATCCGCGCCCCGGACGGCCCTCAACGTCAAAAACGGACGAAAACATTAAAAAAATTGGTAAATTGATGCGCGAAGATCGTCGTCTAAACATCCCAGGACTTGCTGAAATAACAGGAATCGACAAAGAATGTGTTCGCCAGATTTTGCATGAATCGTTCAACATGTGCAAAGTTTGCGCAAAAATGGTGCCATTTTGCTCACTCCCGAGCAAACGGAATCAAGAATGAAGGGTTCTGACAGCCCTTCGTGAGCGCGTGAGAAGACCAAGACCCGATTTGTGGAAGACCAAGACAATGCACCGGCCCATTCTGTTTTGTCTTGTTGGAATTGATAACGAATAAAAAGTGTTATGACATGACAGCAGTTATTTAATAGCCACAGCTCGTAATATGCAAAATATTATTTTACTCCATGAGCAAAAAAGTTTTAATTTAAATAACAAAAAGTTACTAATAATATTATTTTCTACCTTCATTAAAAATGTAGTCGACTCTTCAGTATACTTAGGTAATCTACAATTTTACACAACTAAAGTGGATAAATCAGGTATTTTTAATTACTAATTGAATTACTTCCATCGTCTTTTAGTCAGAATTGTACTTCCATTGTCTTTTAGTCAGAATAAGGACATCGTAATTTTGACCTTTTTTGACATTTAACCTACAGGAATATATCATTGTTTTATCCTTGTCATTCACATTTGAATTTATTCGTTTAAAGATTTTTACTTTTCCATACTGTATATAAATTATACGATATTATTGCGACAGGAAAACTCCATCACGAACACCCCGTAGATACAACTCCGTGGAGGATAAGTCAAGTATAGCGAAAGCCGTGCGCTTAAAAAGTTCGGAGTCCTTGGATATTCCACATCAGTAAGTATTTTAAACTAAAAGAATTTTCGTAGTAAATAAACGAAAAAAATGTTATACTAGGCACTACCTAAAATAACTGAAATTATTATCTCTTAACACATTTTATTGCCCCTTAGATAAAATAGATTTATACGTCATCACTGACTAAACTATTGTCAAAAAAAAACATTCTGTATGTGACATGATTCCGAATATCTTCGCTGATCTGTAGCGCCTGATTTGTCATGATTTATTTATTGGTTGGAATATAATAATCGTATTTCTCAACGAATTTTCAAACTGTCCACCTTCTACTTCAATGCACTTAGCTGCACGCCAGTGACTTACATACTTGCATTCATTATCTTAGCAGGGCTATTTCATTTTTGTTCTGCAAAAATTATTTTAATTGAAGTCTCCCGTGTTTCCAATTTATCTTCGTCAATCGAGGCCTTCATTCAATTCCCTAAGTTATAATACAAAGAATTGAGGTCTGGGGACCTGGCTGGCTAAAGTGCCCCACCTGGACCTATCCAACCCAGCCCAGGATAATGCTCATAGAAGTGAGCAACACTATCCACGAAAAGTGAGGAGATTTCAAATTCTCATAATTCAAAATATACAGTGACTGAGATACATATACATACATTTTTGCTTGGAACAATGCCAGGAATATACAGTATGTATACAACAAACATCGGCCAGTTATGAAAAAAAGACAAATGGCGACGACAGTGAGACGACAGATAAGAAGCAATAGCGTATGCGTCGAAGGTAGTGAGGGGAATAAGACCGGCCCTCTCACTACCTACGCTAGCCGTTAGAACGAGAAGTGTAGAATTTACCCTTTTTCACAACCGGCCGGTAAACATATATAGTGTGGAACAGCCTAATGGAATAAATTCAATAGCTCCATTATTATGCATTCTTTTAGAAAATCCTGAGACACTTCAATTTCTAATTCTAAAATGACATCCTGCGACGTAGAAATGTCATCCCTAAATTCAACCCCCTTCAAGTGACAGCTACAACCCCTAAATTTTCAAAAACTGCTATGATTTTAAATTTTATTGCAGAAATTAACAAGAAAAACAGATAAGTTTCTCCAGCGGAGCGTAGGAAATTCGTTACGTTAAAATAAAACTTTTATAAGTAACACTAAAAAACTGGACGTTTTCCACGAAAGTTTTAATCTTCTCCTGAAGATGCCAACTTGGTTGGCGAAACGCGCGTCGAGAAAAGTGTAGTAGTTCGGTGTTTCGTGGAAAACGTCCAGTTTTTTGTTTCTACGCCGAAGGTTCCAGTACCCACTCCAGGAATAAGTAACACTATTTGTCAATTTTAGGTTTCGGGGAACGTGGACATGTAAGGCAGCTAAAGAAAATTCCTGGCAATAAACTAAGTGATGATCAGAAATTGGATGTAATGCTTAGGTATGCTTGAAGATCCACATACGTCGAGTCGCCAAACAGCTTCGGCATTAAATATTAGCCATTGCTCGATTCTCCGCGTGTTGACAGAAAATCAGATGCACCCATATAAACTGGTACCAACTAATGAGCTCGCGGAAGACAATTTTGATAGACGAACTCTCTTTTGTGAACAAATGATGCAAATGATAGATGACAATACTCTTCACGGCCATGTTAATCGCCAAAACTGTCGTTACTGGTCGAGAGAAAATCCTCACTGGATGAGGGAACTACACACGCAAAACCCTGAGAAAGTTAATGTTTGGGCAGGAATAATTGGAGTAAATATCATTAGTCCCTTCTTCATTGACGGCAATTTGAATGGAGAAACTTATTTAGCGCTGCTCCAAAATAATGTTGTACCGACGATGGCAAACTTGTATCCAGCTGAAGGAAACCCGCAATTTCCAGATAATGCAATATGGTTCCAGCAGGATGGTGCACCAGCACATTACGAAGTCAATGTCCGGCAATATCTCCACACAATCTTTCCAAATCGCTGGATAGGGAGACGTGGTTCTGTAGAATGGCCTGCACGAACACCTAATCTCACGCCGTTAGATTTCTTCCTATGGGGATATGTAAAAAGTATGGTCTACAAAACCAAACCCGACGATTTAGCTGACTTAAGACGAAGAATAACACTTGCAATTAGGGCGATTACCCCACAGATGTTAACTAACGTTAGAAGACATTTCTATTTACGTCTAGTATAATGCCAAGATGCTGGAGGCATGCATTTTGAATATCTGCTGCATTAATAATGATTTGTTTTTTTATTTTAATGTAACGAATTTCCTAGGCTGGAGAAACTTATCTTGTTAATATCTGCAATAAAATTTAAAACCATAGCAGTTTTGAATAGAGAATGAAAAGACCTTTCAAATGAAGTATCACAGGTCCCTACTTCCACTTTGAAAATTTAGGGGTTGTAGCTGTCACCTGAAGGGGGTTGAATTTAGAGATGACATTTTTACGTCGCAAGATGTCATTTTAGAATTAGAAATTGACGTGTCTCAGAATTTTCTAAAAAAATGCATGATAATGGAGCTACTGAATTTATTCCATTTGGCTGTGCCACACTCTATAGTGTATTTATGACACCGCGCCGGGAGAACATAGTGAACCACTCTGTATACAGCACCATAAAAGATATTGAATCTGGAGGTCAAAATAAATCGATTGAACTAAACGGACCTTGGTCGAATATTATACTCCTGTTCAGATACAGAATCCTCCAAAAGTCTTCATAATATTCGAAATAAATGCATACTTATTATCATTATCATACCACTACTCTATTCTTGATTTAAACAATAACACTCGATTTATTTTAAATATCAGGGGATTCACGATATCAGTTTTATCACGATATCGTTTTTATTGTAAGATAAATTAAAACATACTACTTTTAATACGAAGTTTAATGAAAAAGTCGTAGGGTAAACAAAACCTAAATATGAAATTCAGTTTTTAAAGTTTTTTCAGTTTTTTTAAGTTACAGTTTTTAAAAACTGAACTCATTGAGCTAAAATTATGCAGTTCATTATAGATCCTATGTATGTATTTTTTCTGTAATACAATTTCTATAACTTGTTTTCTATATCGGGTTGCATTGCCGTACATTAAAATTATTTACACAAAATATTTTTATCCGAGAAAAATTAATTCCGTTTATTTAAAAAAAATCGTAGCAAAAAAGTCTTAATATTCTATATTTGTGATGCAACTTGTGAAAAGGTAGGTGGGGTCAGATTTCAATAGAGCATAAATTTCGCTTCATTTAAAAAAAAAAAATAAGTCTCTAGCGTAAATATAGCTACGTTTCAATATGTAAAATCGTAATTTTGAGAAAAACACATTTAAAGTTTTGGAACAGAACCTGTACACGAAAAAATCGATATCTCGTCTTCTATTGCTCCAATCCGGCTGAAATTGTGGTATGTTGTCCTGCGAATACGTATCTACAGATCCTGCAGGTTGCTAGTATGGGCGGTACATTTTTCGACTTGAAACTGCGTTTTGGGCTGTAGCGCAAAATCCACTTTTCCGACATCTGGTACCTTTTCACAGATTGCACCACATTTGTAGAAATTAGTAGACTTTAAAAATATCATTCTTCCCTGAATTGGTATTGAAGCGATAGGACTTTGACGAGAGTCTGACAAGAGATAAAAAATATGCTGACGGACAAATTGTTTTTTATTTGATTTTTATTTTTTTGTATGTACCTATTTTCTTTCTTTCATAATCATGTGAAATGTTTTAAAAATCTGATCTCATCTGAAGGCATAAAACTAATTGTATTTGTTAGGAACGAATCATCGATGCCATCTAAAAAGGATCAAAGACGCTTTTCCGTTGCTAAGCCGGGTCTGGAAAACGCCGACGAGTCAAAGGGTGATACGAAAAATCCTGAATTATTCGGCAGTGTTATATCGCTGACCGATGAAGATGAATTGAATTAAATTTCTTAAAAAAACTTAGTTTATATGTAGATGGTCTATATTATACAGTTAAAAGTTACAGGGTGATGCTGAAGTAGTCTTAAGATACACGTTATATCAAATACATTTTGCAGGGATCATGTTATGTGAATAATGCAGTTAATAAATCGAATATTATATTTTACGTTTCCAGAAAAAAATGTTTTTATTTCGTATGCCGAATCGAAAAAGCGCATTGTGAAGAAAATGTATCTGAAGAATAGCCGATATTACTAGAACAATTGATAAATTAATAGTCGGTGCCACTAAAGTAGGTCATCAGCCCAATCGGTTATCTTCATGATAATGATTCACTTCGTGGATACATTCATACATATACGTCACGTTTTGTTACATCAGTTGAAATACACCGTCGCGTCCGGGGGGTTTCTTGTTGTTAGTAATATACGTGCACTTTTTATGGTTTTAGCGTTTGACGACATGATTAAAGCAATTATTAAATGTTAATTTTAGTTTTCGCATAATCTGATAATTGCGCGCTCTATTTACAAAATTTTAGTCTAAATTAATATACAGCATAATCGCATTTTTATCATTTTATCGAAAAACGAAGCTCACAAAGAGGAAAGTCTGACGACAATAATTATTGTGCTGTTTTTATACTACCAACTTAACAGGTAAGTAACACTGACTATCTAGGTACTTACCACTGATCTGTGACCAGTAGTACTTACATACTTATTCGTGCTTCATGGATTGAAAGTGAAAGTAAAACAATATTAAGAAATATGTACAGTGGCGTGCAAAAGTCTTGGTGCAGCGCTAAGAAGAAACGGTTTTATTAGATTTTCCAAAGTAAAAAAAGCGCCACATTAAAATACACGGTAATTTTAACACATCTCTTTATAAATTGCAACACTGTTGCAATTTATGTTAAGATTGATATTAATAACCCTGTTATTTACGTAGAGATGTGTGAAAACTTTATGCCCGCCGCCCGGATCTGCCGGCTTTACTGATGAATGGCTTTTTTCGTGCGATGCGATAGTGATATTCAGCTCTATGAAGTGCTCTAGAGACAGTTGATCGGTGAACACTAATTCCAGAGTATACCTCCAATTCGTGAGCAAGCTTTTCAGCACTTACTCCTTAGATCTTGTTTCACACAGCGTAGTATTTTTTTCATCGCGTTTGCTAAGTTTGCGAGGACGCCCACTGCGTAATTTGTTTTCCACTCTGTTTTCTTTTTTATAGCGATCTAACATGTTTTACTGTAGAGCGGCACCTCTAGTCTCTCTAGTCACCAATTCACCTATTTTACGGTGCGATTTTCCTTCTTTATGAAGCTTTAAAATAATTTCCCGCTCGCCAATTGAAAGCTCTCTCCGTTTGGGGTGATTTTTTTATAAAATATTTACTCGGTCACTTGTTGATGTATACCCTTGTACAGACAGTGGTAGACTAACTTGTGCGACGTTTGACACTATATCACACAGGGATTCACACACACTATACATGCATATTACACACCTGCACCATGACTTTTGCAACACGATTTTAGGCACTTGTTTCGTTTGCACAATGTAATGTCTTATGAGATGGGTGTATTAGCATTTATTATATGTATACAAGTTATGTAATGACTGAATTGATGCAATGTATATGTATTTTAATGTGGCGCTTTTTTTACTTTGGAAAATCTAATAAAACCATTTCTTCTTAGCGCTGCACCAAGACTTTTGCACGCCACTGTACATATACATATGTACATATATCAACTGTCGAGAGTAATGGTGGGTTCATGCAGAAATTTTTAGTAATAAGAATAAGAATAGTAATAAGCATAAAAGTTAAACCTTCGTTTTATAATGACCCAGTTCATGCAGTAAACATAATTTTTAGTAATAATTTTAAAAATAAGGATTTGCTGCATGAACTGGGTCATTATAAAACGAAGGTTTAACTTTTATGCTTATTACTATTCTTATTCTTATTACTAAAAATTTCTGCATGAACCCACCATAAGAATATACATCACAATATATAGTGATGCGCATACCGGCTATCTTTCATTTTATATACCGGGTGAACCATTTTCGATATTTTTATAGGATATCTCGGAAAGTGTGAGAGATATAAAAAATGTGATACAGCAGTCCCGGACTATTTTTTGGTGTCGAAACATAAAATCATTAAAACAGATCATAGCTCTCATGATCACATCTGGTGTTACAGGGAGATTCTCAAATTTTGCTCTTTTTTAAAATGTCCGATATTTGTTTATGTCGACACAGATAGAATTATGTCGACACTTTTTTCCGTAGAATCCATTGGCATAATTAAAAGTAATAACAAAATAATATACTGGTACATATGTAGGTAGCGCCACTAATACACCGATGTTAGTACCTTCAATAAAATTTGATTTTTTGCTCACTTATAATCAAAATAAATCATAATCAAAAACAAATATAATAATAATAATTATTTATATCGATAATATTATATAGGTATTTTTTAAAGGAAATGTGGAAAGCAAAAAAAATGACGTAACAAAATACAGGCTGTAATTATAGATCGGGCGACAATGACATATTTCGTATCATGACTTCGTACCGTCTGCCCTTTTAAGTGCATTAAATAGAGGTTATTATCGATTATAAACGTTACATATCATCGTTACATATATCAGATGCACAATTTTTCGAACGATTTCAATTTACGTTCTTGAAAGAGATTTTCACTAGAAACTGTCTGCCGATAAGCTAGCGCTGGATTATTTTTGCATGTATTTTCATATGGAACAAACGGCAGACGATTTAAAGTTAGTTAAAAACTTTTTATTTAAAGCGATTTGATAACGATACTGCGCACTACGTATCACCTCTCACCGCGAGATATGTAACGCTTCTAGTCAATAATAACCTCTATTTAATGCACTTAAAAGGGCGGACGATATGAAGTCATGATACGAAATCTGTCATTGTCGACTGGTCTATCATGAACAATTTAAAAATCTGACCACAGAAAAAAGTGTCAATAGAATGCATTCATTCATCGTGCATTCGTTTCTTCATATTTGCTATAATAGATAAAATATTGATCATTTCTAAAAAAGAATCAGAGAATCTTCCTGTAGTACCAAATCTGATCGAGATAGGCATGAGCTGTTCTGTACGACTGGACGACTGTATGTTTCACAAAAAAAATAGCCTGGGACTGCTGTATCAGATTTTTGTTATCTCTTACGCTTTCCGATATATACATATATGTATGTACATTCCGATCCACCCGATACATGTACATCGTAAATCCACAGATTTGCATATGTATCATATAAGAAGACGGAGATTATATAGTCCAAGATCCCACCGCATCATTATTGTCTTCATAAAGAAATAGAATGTGATGTGTCGAGGGAATAGGGAATTAAAGGTTTTGTATACAGGTATGGTACACGTTGATTTTGGGATAGTATGTAAATTAACAGCTGAAAGATTCGATGTGGAAGGGAATAGGCCACGCCTTGAGCCGCTATGTCGGGTACAGCCAATGTTAGGTTATTTCAGGTACAGCCAAAAAAACTGGACGTCTTCCACGAAACACCGAGTTACTACACTTTTCTCGACGCGCGTTTCGCTAACCAAGTTGGCATCTTCAGGAGAAGATTAAGACTGTTTTAATCTTCTCCTGTCCTAAGACGTCCGTTTGTTTCTACGCCGAAGATTCCAGTACCCACTCCAGGAACAATGTTGTACAGTTTGAGTAGACGACCAATACAACATGGACATCTAAACAAAAGCATTTAAGGGAGGAGCGTATACGCAGAAACGCTTTTTTATTTAAGGATGTAGAATTTCCAACCCTATATATGTTTAATCAAAGAGCCAAGCGTGCCACACACGAGTATGTTCCGGCCGCAAGTACCCATAATAATTGATATATTTCTTTAACTAACTCAGTTTTTTCCTGCCGAATCGTCATTCGGCATGACCTCTAATTCCTGACATATCGCATTATAAGTATTTCTTTACGAGGACAGAAATCACGCGATCGCATCTCGTACTACGCATAGACATATATCTTGCTATTACGTCCGGACTTCCCCTAGATCATGAAGGCAGGTCCTACCCGTTGAAATTTGAAATTACTTGAGCATTTGTTTGTAACAGAACATCCTAGCGAACGATACATTACAATATCTAAAATATCCATCCATGCAATGTTAATTACTGGGAACATTGTATGTTCCCAACATAATTTCTTTGTATAATGAATTTTGACACTGATAAAACTGATCGAATTTTTGCATATTGAATGTTCTGTTACAAGTATACCCAATGAAAATTGTCACTTTTTTTGCAGATGGTGTTATACTATAGAGAAACACTTGTTCATATATAACTTGTCATTCTAATAAGTAATTATTACTGATAGATAAGGGGGCGTTCAAGTATTACGTAACGCAATTTGGGGGGGGGGTCTTGTAAAACGTTACGACGCGTTACAGGGGCGGGAGGGGGTTTCGAACAACGCGTTACGTAACATTGTTTTTTTTATTTAAATAAAAAACTAGGGAATTAAAATCTCCCAAGTTGGCAACCCTTTCATTTATGTTTTACGGGGAATCCCTCGATTGTATCCATTTCTAATTGCATTGGCAAAGGTTAAAATAAATATGTTATTTTATTTTAATAAAAAAAAAAGCAAAAATGGTGGATAAAATATGACTATGCATGAGAAGAACAATGGTGGATGAAGCCAAAAATGTATGTAAGGACAGGGCCAAGTCTTTGCAAGCCAAAAAAAGTTTATTAGGACAAATTTGAGCCCATTTTGACATATTTTAAACTTGATAAGATAAGCAAATGTTTATTTCATTATGTGTGATTGTTTATTAAATAACAATACGAATAAATAAAATAAACAACATACGCATGTATTGCGAGTTAGAAATCTCTTGTTTTATTTATTATTATCGCAAACGCGATTAAAACAATAACAATGGTATTTTAGCTACTTTCCGGTACTTTGCGCACCATAATTGTGACTTTTAGGTAAAAATGGTCACTTGGTTGTTACGTAACGTTTAGGGAAGGGGGGGGATACAGAAAAACGTCACGGCGCGTTACATGGGGGGGGATGGAGGGTCAAAAATCTTCAAAAATTGTGTTACGTAATACTTGAACGCCCCCTAATGTACCATTCGATGTAATGTTACAGACTATTTATTACATTAGGTACAAATTAATGCTCAAGTCCTCCACCTTCACATTCCATTTAAACTTCGATAAGACATAAGGTTCACTTTTTTGTAGGTATGTAATCGTTTTTATTCTTTGTCATATGTTATAATCAATATAATTATGCAATCTATTTAAAATTCAAGATATTTCAAGTTAATTAAGTAGGTACAATTATACCTACTTACAAGCGCATTTATGTACATTTTATGTATATGTATATAGGTGTGTATGTACAAACATTTTTTTTAAGTTAATATTAGACTGTGAGAAAATGGCGAAGATTTTATATCCATAACAGATACTTTATTTATATAATTAAAAACCTATTAACAGATAAAAATATAAAAATAATGTACATAAAAATATACAACTATTTTATGTGAAATAAAATATGTTTAAAATTAAACGCATCATGTGGGAAAAAGTTAGATTGAAATACAAATAAAAAAAATCTTGATCTAAAGTGATCGTAAATCTCTCACCAAAATTAAATGTCTGTAACATTAACATATTGTGTGCATATTTATTATATCAAATTCTTCAAGAATAATATTAGGTAATAAAAAATACTCCTTCAGTGGTGATAATCAGATCAGTAGTAATAATAAATATGTATCACCATAGGACTCAGTTATAAAGTATGTTAAACGGGTCTTATATCTAACAATTTCTTTGAAAAGAAATTTAAATGATCTTTGTCATTCCTTCTATCAATAAGTTAATTTATATGCACCGGGTGTTCAGAAAAATGTATCACCCAGTATGAACTTTTGACTGAAAGAACAGCTTTTAAAAAAGTTTGTAAACCATTTTCTTTATTATTGTTTAGTTGAATTAAAATTTAGACTATGAAAAGAGAACAACAGATCTATTTTATCTATTCATAACAAATAAAGATAGGTATAATAAACTTTTTACCAAGAAGTTTTACAAAGAAAAATTATTTAAATCGCATTTAAGTAGTCAACATTGCAAAAAATATCCCTTTAAAGCAATTATTATTTTAAAAAATAATCATTAAAGAGGAAATCAATCAATAATAAAGTAAAACCTTTATTAAAGCATTAATTAGTAACAAATATTATTCGAGAGGCAATATTTTTATACATTAGATTCCTACCCGATATTAAAAAATGTAAATTTAATTTTACCTGGGATGGTAAACAACCCGTTTAAAACGTGGGGTTGAAAAATTGACAATGTGTCAAAATTATTGTCAATTTTCCAGTTTACGCTTTTTAAAAAAGTAACTGTGTTTATTTTAATTTCGTTGAATTTTAAAATCGTAAATTAATAGAATGCCAACGAATTCAAAAATATTAGTGTCTTTCGGAAATAGCGTTGGTACTAAATGAAACCAGATATTTTTTTCCGCACGGCGCAGGAGAGCTTGCGCACTGCAGTTCTTTGTACTTCGTTCATTGGCATATCATCTATCTGTCTTGCCGGTCATTGAAACGTGAATATATTTATGATTTTGCTAAAGTGGTAACATAAGTAAAAGCGAACTTATCAAACTGTGTTCCTTTGTGTCCGATGTCTAGTGCTGAAATAGCAGACAGCTCCGTCAGTCCCCCGGCCAAAAAGCGGAAGCTTGGTTCAAAGACAACTACCCCCGAAATGGCGAACAATGAAGCTTCAGGATCGTCGCACACGGCAGATATTGATGAAGGGCTTTATTCTCGGCAGCTCTACGTTTTGGGACATGATGCTATGCGCCGGATGGCTAGTAGTGATGTTCTTATATCAGGTTTGGGTGGCTTAGGGGTAGAAATAGCAAAAAACGTTATTCTAGGTGGTGTTAAGTCAGTGACTCTTCATGATGAGATCGTCTGTACCATCAGGGATTTATCGTCCCAGTTCTATTTCTCCGAATCTGATATTGGAAAAAATAGGGCTGATGCTTGCTGCAAGCAGCTTTCTGAGCTCAACAATTACGTTCCCACAAGGTCTTACACAGGTCCTTTAACGGAAGATTTTATAAAGAAATTTAGTGTAGTGGTCCTTACTGCTAGTACAAGGGCAGAGCAACTGTGTATTAGTGAAATTACTCATGCAAACGGTATATCTCTAATTGTCGCTGACACTAGAGGCTTGTTTGCCCAAGTTTTTTGTGATTTTGGGGACACCTTTACTGTCGTTGATACTAACGGAGAACCTACAGTATCAGCCATGATTGCTGATATATCGAGAGATAAAGAAGGCGTTGTGACTTGTATAGATGATACAAGACATGGAATGGAAGACGGCGATTACGTCACATTTTCAGAGGTTCAGGGCATGACTGAACTAAATAATTGTAATCCCATTAAAATTAAAGTATTAGGACCATATACTTTTTCCATTGGCGACACAAGCAGTTATAGTAAATACGAACGAGGCGGTATTGCATCTCAGGTTAAAATGCCAAAAGAGTTGCACTTCAAATCGTTGAAAGAATCGCTTCAAAATCCCGAATTTGTGGTAACTGATTATGCCAAATTCGATCATCCCCAACAGTTGCACTTGGCTTTTACTGCACTGCATAAATTTGTTGAGAAACATGGAAGAGTACCGAAACCATGGAATGCCGATGATGCAGCTGAATTTGTCTCCCTTGCCAAGTCAATTGCTGTGGACGGCTCCAACGATAACGAATTTAATACAAGCTTGTTGGATACTTTTGCAAAAGTTTCAGCTGGGGACTTGAATCCTATAAATGCGACAGTCGGCGGCATTGTGGCCCAGGAAGTGATGAAAGCCTGTTCTGGCAAATTCCATCCAATATATCAGTGGTTATATTTTGATGCAATCGAATGCTTACCAACAGATTGCAATGAAATTACTGAAGAATTAGCCGCACCTACTGGAAGCCGCTACGACGGACAGATTGCTGTGTTCGGAAAAGAATTTCAGAAAAAAATTGGTAATGAATGCACAATTATTTTTTAAAGATAACATTGCATAATATATTTTGTTTTATATAGCTGCTCTTAAGTACTTCATAGTGGGAGCTGGCGCTATAGGATGTGAGTTACTGAAAAACTTTGCTATGATGGGATTGGGAACAGACGGCAGAATCTTTGTGACTGACATGGATCTTATTGAAAAATCCAATTTGAATCGTCAGTTCCTTTTTAGACCACAAAATGTCCAGCAACCAAAATCTGCAACTGCGGCAAAGGTAATATTATTTTTTTCTTTTCAGTATTTTATTTTCAAGTATAGATAATTAATCATTAAATAGGTATGACCACTAAGAATCTAATGACTAGATTCTAAGAAGAAGAAACTAATAATTAATAAAGCATCTAAACATTAAATTAATGTTGTTATTAATTAATGGTATAATATATACCATTATACCATTAATAATAATTAATTAATTATTATTAATGGTATATTTAGTAGTAGAAATGCTATTTATAATATGATACTTGACATACATTATAGAAGTGTTTGGGCAACTTACATTACACACTCAATTCATCAGAGATTCTAATAGACTGCAAACTTATCGATGGTCTAATGGGACTTTCTGCAATACTTGGCATATTGAGTTGGAAACCAAGTACTCTTTATATATAAATCAATAGCTATATTTATTCTATTTATCGTGTGGTAGACATCTAAGTCTCATCATTGTATAATTCATCATTAAATGGAATTGAATTGTATTGTATCATAGAATTTTACTTTAGATATCCAAATAAGTATGTCATAAAATCTACAACATTTAATGTCATACTTAATATCATTCACTTAAATTTTTAACAGGCAATAGCAAAAATGAATCCAGAAATAAATATAACTGCACACGAAAACAGAGTCGGTCCTGAAACTGAAAACGTTTACGACGATGACTTCTTTGAAAATTTGGATGGTGTCGCTAATGCCTTGGATAATGTGGACGCGAGAATTTACATGGACCGTAGATGCGTATATTATCGAAAACCTCTATTAGAATCAGGAACTCTAGGCACTAAAGGAAATACTCAGGTTGTCATACCCTTCCTCTCGGAGTCCTACAGCTCCTCGCAAGATCCCCCAGAGAAGAGTATTCCCATTTGTACGCTGAAAAATTTCCCCAATGCCATAGAGCACACCCTACAATGGGCTCGTGACAACTTTGAGGGCCTATTTAAGCAATGCGCAGAGAATGCATCACAGTATCTAACAGATCCAGACTTTTTAGAGCGTACCCTAAAATTGCCCGGCGTTCAACCCCTAGAGGTTCTAGAATCCGTAAAAGCAGCCTTGGTGGACGAGAGGCCCAAAACTTTTGAAGATTGCATAACATGGGCTCGTCACCACTGGCAGGATCAGTATTCTAACCAGATCAAGCAGCTGTTATACAACTTCCCCCCAGAACAGCTGACTAGTACCGGCCAGTTGTTCTGGTCTGGACCCAAACGTTGCCCAGAACCTTTGGATTTTGACGTGAATAATCCGCTCCATCTGGATTATATTGTTGCCGGCGCAAACTTGAAAGCCACAGTATACGGTATTCCCACCAACAGGGATCGAAAGTACATTGCTGAGATTGTCAACAAAATAGAAGTAAGTATTTTATAATTATTCTACTGCCTGCAGTTTTATTAACCGTATATCGCTAGTCAAATCCGGCTCAATACACCACAATGCTACAAATTTACAAACATGGTCCAAATTTAGGTTTTCATAAATATATACTAAGGAAATGGCTAATAAGTAAAAATATATATTTTCCTTTGTAAAACTTCTCGCTATTGGTTGAATAACTTTGTGTTACAAATTATTAAAATTATTAACAATGTTTTCTGTTATGTCCACGTAATGAAGGTATAGATATTTTAGTTATGATAATAAATTCAATCAAAGGGTTTAGTTAATGTTTTGGATTAATTTATAATTACATATACACAATTTCAATGAACATAGCATTTCCTTGGGGTTTTTCTATTAAATAACAATATGATGAACTATATAAATGTAATTTTTTTTTTTTTATGAAAATAGTGATTCGTAATCATGACACTGCAAATTAAAGATTTCCCAATCTTGCATCATAGGATGAGTCATGTAACCTACTGATTTAGGAAATAAAAAACACAATTTTTGTTCATCCAATATTATGTCTTTGTATTATAAATGACACCTAAGATTCCTACAGAAAATAGTTCATAATTTTCCATGTACTGTTATCATTTATAAAATATACCTATGAATATATAGCAACTAGTATAATAAATTTTGTGATATTAATTAAAAGAGAAAGTCATTATCTAGAACATGGACTTATTACTTAGCGACAAACAAAAAATACTCATATAATCCGTTATGTCACAAACAAGATGACATACGTTAAATGCTGTGCAAATGTTCCTTAGTGTCACAAAAAAATTGCGAAAGTATAAGAAATTGAATTGCGCACGTGTAAATCATCTGCTTCACTGATTCCTTTAGGCCAGTCAATAGAACTTTTTGACATGACAAGATTGATACCTGAAATCCCACTACGGGATACTTTTAAGTTCAGTCCTTAGATGAAAACGTATATGAATTGGACTGGAAGTTTTTTTGTTAATAACTTAATAACTTTTTTGTGTCATATATTTTGCCTTAAACAATAGGGTACATTCTTATACCCTATATTATATTGTTAGGAAAATGGTCAAAAAATAAAGCATTTCTAGCATTACAGTTTACTTTACAAAGTATCCTTAGTTGTTCCGGATTTTAAAAATGTTTGAAAAATCTAATTTTATGTTTTCTTTTATTAAACATTGCTAAGAGAATTAAATGGAATTGAGTGGCATCTTAAAATGCAATTATTACACAGGAAAAAAACGTACCTTCGATAGAAATCTTACCTACTTCATCTTACAGGTTCCAGAATTTGTACCAAAATCTGGCGTGAAGATAGCAGTGACAGATTCACAGATGGCAATGAACGGTAACAACGTCGATTTAGATCGAGTAACCCAGTTGAAGGAAGAGCTGCCCTCAGTATCGGAATTGTGCGGACTCCGTCTCACTCCTCTTGAATTTGAAAAGGATGACGATACTAATTTCCACATGGACTTCATAGTAGCTGCCTCAAATCTAAGAGCTGCTAACTATAAGATTCCAGCGGCAGACAGACATAAGTCCAAGCTTATTGCAGGTAAGATAAAGTTGTAACAATTACTAAATTAAGTAGTTTT
The DNA here is from genome assembly GCA_029963805.1 of Aromia moschata. Taxonomy (NCBI): domain Eukaryota; kingdom Metazoa; phylum Arthropoda; class Insecta; order Coleoptera; family Cerambycidae; genus Aromia; species Aromia moschata. Next base: position 115,088 of record JAPWTK010000706.1, read on the forward strand.
CCTTTCTTTTTTTTATGTGATTGATCGTTTTGATTTTTGTTATAGGAAAAATTATACCCGCAATTGCCACTACAACTTCCGTGGTTGCTGGTCTCGTTTGCCTCGAGCTCTTCAAACTCACCAGGAGCATGAAGAGTCTGGCGCCATTCAAGAATGGATTTGTCAATCTGGCACTGCCCTTCTTTGGCTTCTCCGAGCCAATCGAAGCGCCGAAAATGGAATACTGCGGCAATGAATGGACATTATGGGACCGCTTTGAGGTCGAAGGAGAGATGACTCTCAACGAGTTTCTCCAGTACTTCAAGGAGAGACACAATTTGGAGATTACGATGCTCTCTCAGGGGGTGTGCATGCTGTACTCATTCTTTATGGCGAAGGCCAAGGCTCAGGAGAGGCTAGGCCTCACCATGTCGGAGGTCGTCAAGCGTGTGTCAAAGAAACGCATCGAACCACACGTCAAGGCTCTCGTTTTCGAACTGTGCTGCAACGATGCGGACGGTAACGATGTAGAAGTTCCTTACGTGAAATATAATTTGTGTTGAGTGGATACAGTTCAAAACTGCACACTAATTAGGGCATTCAATGACTATACGATGTGCGCACTCTGTCTGGCTGGGTAAATTAAGAAATTGTGATCTTGTAAATTATTTATATTTTCTAAAACAGCAAAAAAATTTAAAGTCTCACAGTTACACATTTATGATTGATTTAACCCAGTGATCCACGTAAGGAATAATTTATATTTATGAAGGGTTAGCATTTAAATAAGCTAATGCAGTTATTAACATATTATGTAGAAGTGCTATTATTTTTAATAAGATGTAGGATGTGCGATAACATAGTGATTATTTTCGTATTTTCATGTGTGGAATTAATAAATTTGTTTACAGCATTATTCGAGTTTTCATTTTATGTACGTTCTGTTTCTGTAAAGGGCCATTCTATTATTTTAATAAAACCGTATTTAAGTAACGTCTGTTTCATTTCTTTCAATTACGAATTAAAACTATAACAAACACATGTAAGTGAAGAAAAACCTCAAGAATAGACATAGTCAACCAAAAACTTCGACCGAACTCGAATTACACAGTGTGAACTCCATAAGAACATAGTGACAAATTAAGGCACGACAACAGGACAATATGATGAGTTGTGTAACTCGGGCTGCTCACACCTACTCACTTTTTGTGGTAGTTTTTTTTGCAATTACTCAAGGTTTCCATATGGCATGCAAATAGGGTAATCTAGCGCATTGTTTAAACACAATGAGATGGGGAACAACTGCACAAGATATTTTGGTTATTTCGGGTTTTAGGCTTATAATAAATATTGGCTTTAGTAGGGTTCGGAAATGTGTGCTACAACACAGGGCTCGGCACTATAAAACTCTATGATAATGCGGGAGGGCAGGATATTCTAATGCAGTTTAACACACGAGACGGCAAACATTCCGAACCCTAGTCATTATCATTACATAACATTTCTAAGTAAAATAAATGTGATGATTGATGATTGCATTCTGACAGTTGGAATTATCCATATTGCTCCACTTGCCCCTCACTTAGTTACACTGCGACAAACAATGTGTTTGATGGTTTTTCATCTACTAAAAGTTTGTCGTCGACTGTAAAGTTCAACCATTATGTGTGAAGGGTGCTACGACCTCTATGACAAACATCGAAAATTATTGCTGCCATATTATATTTTTAAATGTCTAGCTAGAATATTTCAGTAATACTTAAAATTATATGTTTATACGTTATTTATAGCTCTAATTCTAAAAACGGAAAATTTAGAACTGATTGTATTATATTGCAGATCGACGTGCGTAAGACACATGTTAAGTTCTCGACACTGGACAAATAGTTTGCCACAGCTATAGATGCGAGACGATTTACAATTGGTGGCAACATTGGCGCTAGTCGACGCAGCTACACAGCTGTCTTTTTTACACTGTCACTTCCACTGGAGTGCGACAGTTTAGATTTTGGTGTGCGTCTGTTTATTGTTATTCTCATTTTGTTGTTTAATAATATGAAACAAAATTTTTCGTGTGATGTTGATCTAAATGCAGTAATAGTACACTTGATGGTTTAGTAAATTTTCAGTGTAATGTGTGGGTACTGGAACCTTCGGCGTAACAGAAACAAAATTTAGATTTTTTAGATAGAAATTGAAGAGTTTTAATTTTTTCCTGAAGATGCCAACTTGGTTGGCGAAACGCGTCGAGAAAAGGGTAGTAGTTCGTAGTAGCATGTTTTGTGGAAAACGTCCAGTTTTTTGTTTTTGATTCTTGACCTCGTCAAAAAATACCTTCCAACTTAAATTATTCAATGTACGGAAAATGAGTATACAACGTAATAGCAGAGATTTCTTGACACAAAAAAAAATTACTGGACAATTTGGATACATATAGCCAAATTGCTTGATTTAGCCACTAGAGGGCGACAAAGTTCTGGAATAATTTCTATTTTAATAACTCTAAATGGTGATTGATTTTGACTATTTTTGGGATACGGCTCTAGACCTACAGTTGATGTATTTTAGTGCTATTCAGGTTGCTTTTGAAAATATAGAAACGCCTAACAATTAATGTTGAGTGTATTTTTCTACTCACATATCTTGTTACTGCATGACTAAGGTTTTTTACCTCTAAAAATATTTATTTGATGAAACGTCGATTCTATTCTACAGAAAACTAAGTATAAAGTTTTGGATCCACAAGAACGTGTTTCATAGATCCGCCTCAAAGGACCAATGATTATGGACTACAGGGTTTGTAAAAAAAATTATTTCAGATATGTCTACAATACCTTAAAATTCTTCAAAGTACATCCCTTGAGCGTCGACACACTTTTGCCAGCGGCTTTGCCCCGACTTGAAGGCAAGGACTGAATGGCACCAGGGTCCCATGGTGGTGTCCTTTGAGGGAGGATTTCACTTTTGGGAATAGAAAACTGTCTGCAGAAGCCAAGCCGGGACTGTGTGGGGCTTGGGGAATCGTCCGCACTAGGGAAGGTACTGAGTCACCTTAGAGCAGGTGTCGCTGGTTGCATTGTCGCGATGCAATTTCCAATTTCCAGTGATGGCTGGCCTCACCCGGTTGATCCTTATCTTCAGTCTTCCTAGCACTTCTAGGTTAAAAGCACATTGCACTGTCTGCCCCTCAGGTACAAATTCGTAGTGGACCACCCTCCGTGGTATCGAAGAAAACTATGAGTTTTCCAAAACAAAATTTGATGAGATACCGCTGTTCAATCGTTCGCTGCATTTTGAGCTTGCACCGAGTCACTCCACAGGGGGTCCACTAAAAACTCAAACAAACTTGAACAAACGCTCGCAGACGACTGATACTTGACGCGTTTTGAAGGTCAGGCCCACCACCACCGAGACCGCTTGGTGCGAGCGCGCTGCGACGTATAGTCCAGTCACTAAAAATTGTTCCCGATAATTTTTATACAAACCCTGTTTATAAAGTAAAAGATTTCTACTAATTAACAACCCCCTGGCCCAAAAGAACATAGAAGGAATTATCTCCAATCAATTTAATATTAATTGATTGACAGGCATATAATTTATTTTTATACACTGAACAAACTTTTGACTTTTTATTATCTCTTCCCTTACCTCATCAAGGTGTAAATAATACTGTTTCAATACAGGATATCACGAAAAAGAAAAAAACATGTATAAGGACTTATAAATATCTTTTTTTGGTTTATCGTCCAATTTATTGTCCAGTTGCGTGGGGAGTTTTATTTTAAAGTAAAGCAAAAATATTTTTCCTGTCGTTTTTTTTTTACAACTTTTGCAGAGTTACTGCCACTATAGCTAAATAATCATCCCCTAAAATGTGATATGAGTTCTATGCTATGATTCCACCAGCCACCACTGAAATGTAATAACTTAAACTTGTAATTGTCGAAGATTTATTACCATAAGTTCAGATTACAAGTCGAAATAGAAACTAAAGTAAACTATTTCTTGAAACAGGTGAGATAAACAAATAGAACTATTAAATTACATGATACAGTGGAAGTCATGAGAAAGTAACACACAAAATATTTGCATATAAACACAAATTAAAAAAAAATTAATAAAAAAAAATGGTATAATAATACTATCATTTATATTTATCGATATAAATTACTCTATTAATAAAATAAATATGTCTTCTAATTTATTACACGTCAACGTTTTCAACAAGGACCTCACAAATTTTTAAATTAATAAAAACACGAAACTGCACCTCAAAAGTTAAATTGAATAAAATCACTGTTTATCGTATTTGCAAAAGTGACTAGAATTTACCAACGAGATTGATCACCAAGTACAAAATCTAATTAAGAAATATTTGCATAGTCACTCATCACAAATACCAATATTGTCTCACTGTAAATTTTCTTAAAAATAATATAATTGTACTAAACATGGTAAATATACGGATATTTGAATATTTTTCTTATGTCCCTAATAAAATATTAATTTCACTATTATACATTATTGTTAGTGAAAAGTTTAAAAGACAAAATAAATAAATATAAATATAAAACGCAATGTAAAGTGAACAATGCAACAATGACACGGTATAATTGAAATTGATGCACTATTTACATTCATTCGAGAAATAAAATATGTATATATATTTTTAAAAAATCATATTACAACACTTAATTGACTCGTATTACTTTACACTTGGTATCTTAATAAAATATAAACAAAGTAAAAAAGATAATAAAATACATAAAATGTACACAAAAACAATAATAAGTACAGTGCCACCTTAAAACCTAAATATATATTATTAGTAGTAATATCAATATCTTATTGTTTGAATAATTTTTTTCTTATAACTTGAGGTAACTAATCAGTCTAGATATGTAAAGTGTCCGGTGGTAAAAAACAAAATCACAAAAAAATCTCAGATGTTTAACAGTGAATTAAGTAATATATTTTTTCAACTGTACACCCTACATATCGGTCAACGACTTATATTCTCACTTTTTAAACATTTTGTATAAGAACCGTAAATACGTGTTAGATTTATTTTTTGATAATGGCAGCGTTTAGCTATCGTAACTTGAGCTGTTGTGGTGGTCCGCTTGAGGTGATGGTGGCGTTGATAGATTCGAGCTATTATTGCTAGCTATTGAATGACGAGGACTGCTTCTGTTTTCTGTTCCCTAAAAATCAATGTATACTCCTCAGATCTATTTATATTCAAACATTTTGCCATATTAGTACCCATGGCGACAGTATAATTAAAGATTAATTCCACAAAAGGCGGAGTGTAAGTTCATATTACAATAATATTAATTTCAGGTAAAAACTTCACAGTCACTTTTAAAAATTTGTTAAACCCTGAAAATAGTTACCCAAATACACGTTTCAAAAGAGACTGTGAGGTTTTTGATTTCCTAATAATACCTAAATACCTAATAATACCTAAAATCAATTATTTAAAGATTATTTGACCAAACCAGGTATTGTTAAACTTTGTATTATTTGTAACTCTTCTGTCCCCTTACACAAACTTCATTTTTAAATGAACCTATTAACCCTTAGAATTACGGGCGGTTTGGCATAACAACAAACTACAGGCGGCGCAATGAATACCCCAGATGTTTCTCTAAGTCCTAATTTGCTTTTGGTCATTTCAATTGTGTTTTCAAGTGAATAAGTATTGCGAGGAGTCTTATTAAATTTTAATACGATCACCAACTTTTATGATTTTTTTTTTCAGAGCTATAAAATGGCTATTGTTTACTTGGCGTTCAAAGTACGCCAGCCCGTAGTTCTAACGGTTAACAGAACATGGCACCAATCTAGCAATGGAGTTATTTATCAGTTTTTTAAACTAGCACAAGCAATCGCGAGATAACTGCCATACATTGAATTTTATTAAAATCTTCACAGGCTTAGTACAATTATTTACTATAATAAAACGATAAACTACTAGAAACCCAATATTATGTACATAACTACCAATTTCAATGATATTTCATTTATTTTCAAAGAAGTAATGAGCCAAAAAACAGCTGACTTGCATTACTGAAAACTGCGCTAGCAATTTTAGTTATTTATGGCACACTGTAACAGACAGTCGCCGGTATTGCATCGCGTTGATAAGTTTCGTTTTTACGTATTCGCCGTGTGTTGTATTCGCCATGTGTTTAAATAACTTTATAAATATTAATAATTATTAGTTGAGGGGAGAAGTGAATAAAGTGAGGTACCATGCCAAAGGTGAAAAGAAATAGACGGGAAGTATTTCAAACGTGGTTTGACAGTGATCCCGAGAGTTTTAGGGACATATGTGCGTATTCAAGGAAATGATCTTTTTTTGTACTGTGTGTGAACGCATTATAAATTCTTCAGATAAAACTAAAGTAACAAGACATCTGAAAACCCATGCCTCGTCCAGCGCCGACGACTCCGTATTTTTCTATGAACTTACAGAAGCCTTTGTTGCATGCAATATTCCATTAAACAAACTAGAGAACCCCAAGTTACATACGTTTTTAGAAAAAAATATGGACCGAAAAATTCCTCATGAATGTACGTTAAGACTTGCATATGTCGATCAGGTTTACAACAATGTAGTGACATCAATACGCCAAGACATTGCGGACAATTTCGTGTATTTTATTAGAGACGAAGTTACCGATGCCTGCGGGCGTTCAGTAACTAATTTTTTAATTGGTGCATTAAATAGTGACACTGCTAGTGACAGCCACCTACTAGCTTCTAAGGTTCTGGATAAAACTAATCACGAAACGGGGAACCTTGTCTCAACACTGACGTTTGTCGGGTAAATGTTGCCATTGTTACATGTTATCTTAATTTATATAGGTATTTTATCCTTGACTTAACCGTACTATCTGGTAAAAATAGTACGGTCGAAAATTGGCGTGCAGGCTACGCATCGAACAGTGTCACTTGGAACAAAAATGAATGAATATTAAAGTACACATGGATATGTAAAAATTTCGTATTTAAGGAAGATGCACTTATTTGAAATAAGATGTCTGATTTGGAGTAAAATTTCTATGTAAGAAAGGTACCAAAAAAAAATAATATCCATATTATTGAAAACTCATATGTACTTGAAAACAATATGTAATGAGGAATATTTGAAACGTAATTTTGGAAATCATTAGCATGTAAATTGTTAAGAGTTACGCTACAGTCCCTAGAGTCCAATTGAAGACAAAAATTGTTGTCCTGTGATCCTATTGTTAAATATAGACATCCAAAAAAAGGTCATCAAAGTTGGCCGAGAAAAAAAAGACACATTTCTATTCTTAATCGAATGTATAACCTTATTTACTTGTCAAGACTGTCACATTATATGATAGCCATTGTTTATTTTACAAATTGTGAAGGTCACTTGTCAAAAGTTTGACATAACCGAAAAGCTTAGACATGACCGCTCTTTCCATCTCTCTCATTCATAGCCAGAGTTGATGACGTTTTTTTTGGATGTCTATATAATAATTCAGTTCAATATACATCATAATACATTCGGCTGACTAGACACTTCAAAGACTAACTTTAGCAAAAAAAAAAAAATATTCGATTTTTTTAACTCAAACGGGATATACCCCCTTAATAATACGACAAGACTTACCCTTACTCTATTTAAACAGTGACCGTAAAATGGGGTCAAAAAAAGGGTGGTGCTCTGGAGCGAAATTGTAAACAGGAGTAAAGTAGTTCCCTGGTGCAAGTATGTACTATACTGCACTATTTTGCTCCGAATTAACTGCACTATTTTGCTCCGGGTCACCGTTTTCACTAAACTAGTGATACCCAACTGATAATAGTCATAATCAACGGATTAGATATATTAGTAGTGATGTTAATTTTCTGGATTTTTATGAAAATTTCATAAAAAGATATCATAATAATCAACATGATTTTCATAAAATTACAGGGAAAATTTTATATAATGCACTGGAACATTATCATTGTTTCAACATTTATCAAATACTTCCATTCAAAAAATATTTTACGAAATCTTTCTTTGTAAAAACAAATATTATATATAGCTGGATGAAAAATAAATATAGTGACGTCTGTGAGTCGGAAAAAACCCTGAAAAAATCATCTCGATTCACCCGGATCGAGAGTACCTCCCCCTCCCGTTTTCGAGGATGCTGAACACGACGCCGGTGTCAGAATGTCTCTTTGGGATTGCGCAACCCCCCAAAACGGCCAAAAACCACCCTCCTACATCATACCCTCATTTCCTTATAAAAAAATGTCCTTTCCCCCGTTTTCGAGGATGCTGAGCACGGTGGTGGTGTTGAAGATGACTTCCGACCCTCATCAACCCCTCCACCGGTCAAAAGTCACCCCCCCGGGGGGTGATTTTTTTTTTTTATATCAGCGACAAAACGCCTGTCCCCCCGTTTTAGAGGATGCTGAACACGGTTGTGGTGTTCAATATCCCTTGCGACCCCCCACCAACCCCTCCACCAGCCAAAACTCACCCGAAAGAGGTATTTTTTTATATCAGCGGCAAAATGTCTGTCCCCCCTCGTTTTCGAGGATGCTGAGCAAGGTGGTGGAGTTGAAGATTATTTCCGACCACCACCAACCCCTCCACCCACCGGTCAAAACTCACCCCCGAAAGGTTTTTTTTTATATCAGCGGCAAAACGTCTGTCCCCCCGCTTTCTAGGATGCTGAACACGATGGTAGTGGATGATTTTTTTTCAAATCCCTTCAATCCCCAAATCAATAAATAAATCACCCCTATCGGGGGTGAGTTTTGGCTGGTGGAGGGGTTGGTGGGAGGTCGCAAGGGATATTGAACACCACCACCATGTTCAGCATCCTCGAAAACGGGGAGACAGACGTTTTTTACGAGGATATGATGTAGGAGAGTGGTTTTTGGCCGTTTTGGGGGGTTGCGCAATCCCAAAGAGACATTATGACACCGGCATCGTGTTCAGCATCCTCGAAAACGGGGAGGGGAGGTACTCTCTATCCGGGTAAATCGAGATCAATGTTCGTCCGACTCACAGACGCCACTAATATGGATTCATAAAAATACATAATTAAATAAAAATATAATGTACCCATTACATTATGTACAAATAAAAAAAAATCTCAAATTTCTCAACTAAAAATTGGATCTTCTAATAAACCTCAGGTTGCCAAAACTTCGCATAAACCCCAGGTCACTGTTTAAAAAATTTTTTCACACATACGTTTTTGTTTCATGGTTGATGAAGAACTGAACAAATGGTACGTAATCGATAATACCAGTATCTTCTGAATTTATTAGTTTCAATATCATCTTCTCTGATTGTACAGTTAGAGACTTTCCGCCAGTCTGAACGTGTTTCCTATACACAAATTACAGCAACAAATTATTGATTGAAGTAAATGAAACACTAAGAACGATTACTAATCAAAAGAAATCAATCAACACAATCACATTCAGATGAATTCGTGTAAATATGGTTATTTACCATCATAATTTCTATTTACTGTAGAAAATGACAAACAATAACATTGCATCGTATATATTTTTTAAATTAAATATCATATATTTGACTGCATACATAATATATACAGTGTTAAATTTATCATTCTATAACCAATATTTCTTCAAATAAGGGACTTGCAAAAAAGTATAAGAACTTTCATTAGAAAGAAATTTCATTACTTAATATTTGGTACAAATTGTCATTTTCAGAACAAAAACAATTTTTTTTCTGAAAATGGCAATTTGTAGTATACTCGATAAATCGAATTGCATGTTTCGTATTTAAGGAATCAGAAAATAAATTGAACAAAAACACTAAATAAGTCTCAAATGTCTAAAAAACATTTGATTTTTCGAAAAAAAATTTCATAAGCATTAAAACCAATTTCCTCCACAATCATGAAAAAAACAAATTTGCATTGCAGGTTTTTCGAGACTTCGAATATATCCCATCATTTGATTGTTTTTCTAAAAATGGCAATTTGTAGTGAACACCAAATAACAAAACTTAATTTAATGAAATATGGTAGAATGATAAATAAAACACCCTGTATATATATATTATTAAGATAACCTGCAACTTCAGTGATCTGGCAAACAACAATGTAAATGGGCTATTGAACGGAAAACCTTAATTATTAGTGGCCTTACCTTAATTATTTCGTGTAAAGAAGACATACTACCAATACTTGCAGGATCCGGGGATGGCGAAGTATCTGAAGGCCTTGGCAGAGCTGGTGGAAGATCTCTTGGTCTGGGGGGAGCTGCCCTTTTGGCACCGTTATACGCAGGAAACGTAGTCCTGATGGGTGTCGGGTTCGATATCTCTGGTCGTTTTCTCTCCCCGTGCTTGGGTGGCAGTGGAGCTAATTTGGTTGGCTGTTGCTGGAAAAGATATTCGATTAAAAACTGGCATCTTAATAATTGACGAGATGTTCTATAGATTTTTTTATTTACTATGGATTCATCTATTTTTGACAAAAAAGGTTTCGTAATAACCAAAGCGATCACAGTAAAAGTTTGTATTTTTTTCTTACCCGAGGTTGAGGTGTTGGAGCACCATAAGGATTTGGGTCCGTCGTCTGATCTACAAGGCTAGTTGTTAAATCTATTAATCTCTGTCTTTGGATACCATCCCCTGGTCCCATGTGACTAATGTGATTGAAGTTCGTTGGTGCTGATATAAGCTTTGACCGTCTGTCAGTATTTCTGTAAATTAAAAATCTTAATTCACAGAGACAATAACAGAAAAATATTCATACTATATCACTATAAAATTATCATATATCACTATAAAATTCATTTTTTGACAATTCAAAAAACACTAATGCAATATGTGCAATTAAAATTTAAATAGCAACATAAAGCACGCACAAAAAAAGGGAGCCTTTTAAACTATCCAAATGCATAATTAGAAAATGAATAATGGATAAAAAAAATGACTGCTCAATATAAAATTTACATGCTTACAAGGAATTATATAATTGGGTGAAAATAATAATCGCTTGATAATTATAGCGAATTCTCAATAAAATACTGAGATGCTTCTTCTTCTAGAATAGAAATTCTAGAAAACATTCACGGAGAACTCAAAAAAATTAATGCTTGCAACCCATAAAAATATTGCCTGATAAAAATACACTGTGCATAATAAAAGCAATAATTGACTTGATATTAAAAATAAATGCTTGATAAAAAATAATAACAATTATAAGACTACATAAAAATATTTATTCACTGAATTGCCCCACCAAGAATTTATTACAGATACTTCAGTGGATACTTAAAAAGAATTTTAATTTTTATTAAAAATCAGATGTAATGAAATGCGAAACAAACATTAAGGGGGTAAACCACTCTAGAACTGTTAAAAAATGGTTTTTTTTTTGCTTAAAATGTACCTTAATATCATTAAAATCACGTGGCAAAGTTTCATGTAGGGGAGAAATCTGTAAGGGCTCGAATTTTGAACGCAATACAGCTCCTTTCGCTGTTCTATGCGAGTGCAATATAGGTGCTGCTATTGGTATCGAGAATTGGAGCATCTGTTCGCCACATGGTATTGAAGATATCTGTTTCTTGTATATAGGTAGTATATAGAAGTATTCAAAACCAGTGTATGAAAAATTGAGTAGTGACGATCTATAGGCGTATATACTCAAAATAGTAATGAATCTTTCGGTGCCACCATCTGGGCATTGGCTCCGAAATCAATTCAAAGTGGTAAAACAATACTAGATATAGTCACGTACATATCTATTGGTATTTACAACGATGGATTTGCATCAATAATGCAAATGTTAGAGACCATGGGCATGAAAATCAGCCAAAACACTTACAATATGTGATGCGAGATTAACGCCAAACTCATTGACAAGGCAGAAAAATCCTTGTCCGACTTTGCAAAAGACGCGAGAATCGACACAAAATCACTAAGGAAGGAAAGGCAGGAAGAGGATGAGAATCTGGAAACCCAAACGTATGGTGCAGGCATTTCAGATTAAAAGTATATTAAATTTATATTTGTTTTTTCAGTACTTAAAACTTATAACGTGTTTTTCTGGAAACAACAAACTTCAAATCAGCCGAACCAAGGTCTCAAACAATTTTCATTGGATTGGCTTGAAATTTTTACTGAATATTCAAAACTACTTTCTCATCGATAGTACTTTTTTTTTTCGTTTTTTTTTTTCGAACTTCTTATTTAAAAACACGCCATTTCTGCAAAAATCGATTTAAAAAAAATCGTACATGTACTGATGAATCTAATATCATAATAAATCGAATTATTTTTGGCTCATGATTGTATCTTTAAATTTGCAGGAGTTATTGGTCCGGCCATGCAGCCATAAAAACAAATTGTATTATACAGCTCTGAAAAAATTTACACACTTCAATACTGGAATAAAAAAGACCTTTTTACCAAATTTTGATATGTTGTTTAGTTTCTTTAAAAAAAAATGTTTGCTAATTTTCGGCCTCTAGAGGCCTCTTAAAAAAAAAGCTGTACGTTATTATATCATGCAAAATTTTAATTTAACAGTGAACATATATAGCGGGTTTGTATTTTTCAGATATTTGATTTAAAATACAATTAAAACTTAGCATACAATGAGTTATGTTATATTGTGAACTTTTAATAAATATAAGACATTTATATTAATATATCCTGCGTTTTATTTATTTTTTATCGAGCATTCAGTAATATTTTAAGTTGCAAATTCGGTAATTTAATTAACGAATATTTATAAAGATCCCAAAAAAAATTGTTTTCATTCAAAAAATGTTGTGGCACTTACATTCGTTGTGACCTATTTCCTTCTCTAAGTGAAAACCTTCTTCTTGTCTTTTGAACCGTTCTACCTTCTCTGTCTAAAGTAACGATATTATCTAAATTGAGTACCTCCCCTAAAATACAAAGTTCTCTAGAAACACCTCGGATTGGAAAACAAGACTACTTACTCTGATGAATGTTAGACAAATACAACAGATGTGCTAAATCGTACAAAGTACATAATGTAAGGCTTCCGCTATCATTTAACGGTTTTGCTTTCTTTATATTAACCGTCTGTACCCATTCTCCCGTTGCGCAATTGAATATATCGATGTGGGTGTCGCTGTATACAACCAAATGTCCATCTCGGTATGCTGTTAAAAAATAAAATAAACTGTAGAACCGAGAAAAATATACTTAGAGCTTCATCTAATACTAATCAGAATGACTTCAGAACTGTCACAATAAATTATGAACTTCATGTACACAGAGTGAGCTACACACCCAAGAAATACTTACCTATAGCTGTAGGGACAGCGGGGTACATAATTTCCCTATCACGCGACCTTCTCCCATGCCTGTCCACGAATGCAGCTAGAGTTCCGAACACTAGCAAATATTCATGCCGTGGAAGTTCCACAACCCTCAATGCCTCTACAGTGCTACAGGTTATTGTCGCGTATAGAGGATTTTCCGGATGCAACAGAGCTAAAAAAAGCAACGCTCACTGAACGAACAACAAATAATGCTTATAGAAAAATCTTACACATGAGCTGTTGATCGCCACTTTGTATGTTATAAACGGTAAAACACGATGGTGATCCTACGCACAATCGACCATCGGACAGTAGCTGTAGTGATTGTACATTGACTGGTAAACCTATCTCGCGAACACGTTGGTGTCTTGTTTTAGTACGGGTTATCTCGTAAATAATTATTACTGATGAATTTTGCTGAAAATAATTCACATTGAGTTTAATACTTCAAAGAGAGTACTCTCTACACATTAACCCTTTCAATGCGTTACCGGTTTAATGAATCATACGAGATGAAAGGAATTTTTTTCCCGATAGTTGACATAGGTGCTGTTATTTTTGATCAGTATAGTGTATTATTTCAAAATGAAAACAACTACCGCTCATGAGACCCCGAAATAGCTTCCTTTTTGACGAGAAGATAAACGGGAGCGCTCTCCTTATACACGCGATGTCATATGACATAACCCTCACTCAGGGGTGACTCATAGAGTATGCCATAATGTCATATGACATCATCCGCATTAAATGAGTTAAAAATCGAATTGTAATATTTATTTCTAATTTAAAAGAACGCAGTACCACATATTTACCTGTTTTTTGATGGAAACACACAGGCAAAATGTTAATGGAGCCCGCAATACGGGCCCGACCGTGAGAACTGAACATCCCTTACTTTCTGTGACCTTTATCCACTCAACTTCATCGCCGTCGAGTGCCCGAATTGGAACCAATCGAACCTGTCGCTGTTTACCGCTAACCACGACCAACAAATGTTCCTCGCTGATGTATTCCAACTGGAATATCTTTTTTCCTTCGCCTATTTTTGCTATTTCCGTCCGATCAAGGTCAATACAATACATCCCTTCCTCAGTTCCCAGAACTATTCTATCGGGATCAATTATCACGGCGCTATGCGTACTTCTCAGTAATGTGAGCGATGTGTCGATTAATTCCCTTGCTACGAGTACGGTAGTATTTGGTAGATTATTTCTTTTCATAATTCGATGTAATTCCGCTAACGCGACCACCCACTTGTTTTTCTCTGCTTCGGTATCGGCCAACATTAATGTGGAATTTCTGGGGCCCGGTGGTTCCATTAACGATGTTGTGATCTATTAAGAATGCACGTTTTAGTATACTTCATCCATGAATTATTGAAATAAGTCATCCGGTAATCAAATAAAAAAGACAGTCTAGGTCAGTGTAGTTTAACTACGTCAGTGGCAGAGGTTGCAAATGATGCAGTATACTATATATAATAGTTTACAATTAGTTGACAGTCGAGAGTATGAAAATAAATCACCATTTGTATCAGTGGAGCATTCTATTGATATGTATCTATTGGGTATTAGGAAATATTATGAGTTACAGGGGTCGTCCACTCAAAACTGCTTCAAAAGTTTTTGATTTTTTTTTTACTTTTTAGGGTCAATGACACAACGAAATAGGCAAAAATTGAACAAAAAGAGGGGTAAGGTAGCTCAGTTAGTCTTTTTAAGATGATGAAGGGATGCTCTATGGCTCTGACATACCAGATTAATTGTGAATACAATTATTCTCAAGGATGCGGGTTCTAAACTTTAAACGCCTTTTTCTCAAAACTACGAAAATCACAAAAAAAGCAAAAAAAAATGGCAATGACAGTAGAAAACTAATGTGGCTAAATATGAACTAAGAAGACAAGATTTTTGACCCTTGAAACAATAAATTTTATTATCCGTACAGGATAATATCATTTGCCACCACTAAATATCTCAACGATGGTGGAAGGACATGCTCTCTGGGCTCATGATTTCGAATACCTTCGCCTGTCTGTAGCAAGATATCATCATTTATTTTAGTTGAGATATAGATTTGAATTATTAAATGTACAATGTACAATTATAGAGATTTAAAATTTACCTTAAATATACATGGTATATCCTTTTTGTTGGCATGAATGACGTCGGAATCTTTGACGCTAGACACGCTAAATTGCGGATCGCGCATATCTAATACTTGAGCTACATGAACACTTGGTAAGGCATTACGATCTGCTGATATGTCATATAAAAACAGCTTGAAGTCGCAAACAACAACAAATTGTCTGACCCAACCTAAAAGACAACATTATTAAGAAAACTACTAGCAAATTTTTGTAAACCTAAAATACCTTTTTTTACGCCACCCTGTTTCGGAACTTTAACGTAACCCTCGTAAGCTGTTCCTATGCCTCTCGTAGGATCAATTCCAAGAGGACGTTTTGCTGTAAAAAGAAATAATTATTTGTTCGAAAAGCTGACGCTGAAGACTCGATAGTATCACTAATGAATTTAAAGAGGTAAATGTAAAAAAATACTTTACTACTTACAAATTACTAATTGTATTAAGTTATACGATAATAAAATTTCTATTTTTCAAACTACCTATTTAATACGCTAATCAATACTGTTTTTTAGTACCCTGTAGTGAAGTAAGAAATAATTGAAGTAGTATCGTGAAAATTGCAGATGAAACGTGTTTAGGTGGTGCGGAAAAAATATAATTTTGAACCTTGGAGAGTTTAAGAGGTAACTGATAATATCACAGTAACCAAAACTGCAGAGGAGCCATTCTGTAACTTCTGTTAGGTAATTATACTCATTTAGTAAGTTAATATGTTCTTCAAGAACTCCTAAAATGAGTGAGTAAAAACCATGTTAAATGAATATGTATGTATATAAAATAAAGTATAATGTATGGCAAATAGTATATGATATTCTGCATAGCTTAGTGAAAATTGCAGATATTCATGATCAAATAAAATAAAAGTTGTGTAAATAAAAACTTTAAACACACATTCTACTATACGAATCCCTTCCTTCATTTTGTGACAAAAACACTTAACTGTTTCATTCAAAAAACAAGCCACAAAAAAAATATTGATAAATTGAGGGTAAAAAAAAAACATAAAAGTATACAAAACACAAAGTAAACAAATGAAAATAGTAACTGACTTGTTGTGTGTTGAGTAAACTAGAGAAATGAATTGATTAAGTGAAACTTACAAAGAAAAAGTATATGTAAGAATAAAGAGAACTCCATGGTAAGTTGATAACTATCAGCAAAACTAAGTGGTAAATAAAATTTTGGAACTATAATAATAAAATCAGTAACAGCACAAAGAAAATTAATAACAAAAAATGACATCAGTACCAAAGTGAATTCTCAGCAAAATACAAATTCAGAATATAAAAACGGCAAAAAATGGTATTGTACTGGTCAACATCTAATGGTCAACAAAATCAGAACACAAAATCTTGAAAATGGCAATGAAGGACAAATTAATACAATTATAATGTGAACAGTAACTAAGACATGATGGCGGACAATAAACAGTCCTTTTATCGATCTAACTAAGCAAAAGATGCTACAAAATCGCACATAGTGGTTATATGTATAGGTAGATAATATAAGTGATCCAACAACAATGAAAATGGAAGTATCACAAGGCACAGTGCCTTATGTGCTATTTTATTTACTGCACATATGTATAAATTCATTAATACAATTAGATATTAATGCCAAATTTATTTTTAGGACCTTAGTTTTATAGAGGAAAAAACAGAAGGGAAATTAAGAAGAGAATTTGGAATAAAATTGGCTTGATACATATCTCTTTCATTCCGAAGAAAACTGTTGCAACTCAAAAATTGTCTTTTTTACAGGAGAAGCAATTTATTTTAATTTCTTATTATTTATTATAAATATCAAATGTATAATTCCTATGTATTTTTCAAAACAAAAACTTTGGCATAGTGTATTTTGTTCATCACAAAAAAAGAATACATGTAACTCTTTGAACCAAAAGCTAATCATTGCTTACTTCTTACTAAGGGACTAGATTACACTTTTTAGGCTTGCTCAATGTTTAGTTTCGGCATTTTAATAAAATAGATTATACAAAAAAAGGACAAACTGCATAGAAACGGAAAAAAGCAGATGTACCCATTTTGAAATAAAATGAGAATAGGTTTTGGGCATAGTGAAAAGGCAAAAAATGAAAAATAAGGTTGTAATTGTTTATTATTATAGTAGATCATAAAAAAAAAAACAAAGACAAACATATGAAATATTTAACCTTATCTTTAATGAAATCGAAATGTAAGTTTTTAAACAAAAACTCTCACTGCTTAGCATGTGAGAAAATGAAATGTAGCGGTATTGTTAGGAATATTCTAAGAATATTGCACATGTATCACTGTGTACCTTGCTGCCATTTTTTGGTCAAAATTTGAGATTTGCACGTGACTTATTTTTTTTTAGAAATTAGACATCTTTAGTGGTAATACAAAGTAAACTGAAAAGTTTATTATTTTGAGATGCAACCCTTTCATCCGAATGAACGATATGAGCTTTCATTAAATGTTGAAAAAACTGATTATATTGCATTCTCAATAATAAACTTATTAAAATTAACCAGAATATAATTTGATAAAATTGGGGGTATTAAAGAGGCTGACGAAAAAAGGAATTTGTCCATTATTACAGACCATCATTTAAAATGAGCACAATATCAATATATTGTGCTCATTGTGAGGATTAAATAATATGGCAAGTGTCAACAAACCTACTCGAAAACCGCTTACTTTGTCCGTTAAATTGGCTATTATTTACAAGCTACAGAATGGTTATTCCAATGCCCGAATTTGCCGCGAATACGCACTTAGTACGTCAACATTATCCAGTATTTGGAATAAAAGAGAAAAGTATTTAGGGGTCCAAACACAAACAAACCCTAATGTAAAAAAATACGGCAACCAGAAAAGAAAGAGGTAGATAATACTCTATTAAAATGGTTTACATAAAGAGGAGACAAAACGTTCCTCTTTCGGGCCCCATCTTGCGAAAAAAAGTGGCTCAGATTGAACTGGTTTTCTTTCCTCCCAATGTGACTGCTACTTTACAACCTATGGACCAGGGTGTTATTCACTGTTTAAAAAGTTATTATAGAAAACAGTTACTCCTCAAACTCATAGATGCCCATGATAGGAACGTCGAATTCAAACTGCTATTAACAGAATCAATTTTGATGTTAAATACGGCATGGAGAAAAGTCTCCGGAAATACCATCGCGAATTGTTTCCGACATGCCGGCCTCATCGCTGAAACAGAATTCACGGAAGAAGATGAACTTCCTGTTGTGCGACTGAAAGAGGAAGGAAGAGATCTGACCCAATGGGCTCAGTCGAATAATATCTCTGACTTTGACGATACCGATTTGCGGCAGTACAAACTAATCGATGAAAATCTAGAAGTGGCTGAATACCCTGACGATTTGCAGATTGTTCCGTCAATAATGAATCCACCAAAAGATGAAGATAGCAATGAAGAGGAGCCAGAAGAGGAAATTGAAGTTGTAATGTCATATGTTGAATGCAAATATCCCGAAAAAGAACAGTTTTTAAATGCTGTGGATCAACTGGAACAAGACATTAATAAAGAAATTTTGTCCAGTAGAAGCAAACAGAAAAAAATTACAGATTTTTTTCAATAATGATAAAAAATTAGGACATATTATGTACCTATGTATGTTTCATTTTTATTGTATGTATGTATTTTTATACATATATGAAAAATAAAAGTATGGTGTGACAATAATGCTTTTAAATTCATACATACATATACAGTTTGTGTAAAGGCAACATCGGCCAGTTTTGAAAAAGGACAAACAAAGTGAGACGACAGATACCGCATATGCATCGAGGGTAGTGGGAAAATAAGACCTGTCCACTCACCACCTGCCGCTAGACAGAGCGAGAAGCGTAGTTGAAGTAAACAGTATTCTTGTTAAAAATTTTATCAAAATGGTTTATTCATGCGAAGAAATACATACATACATATATCAGAATGTCGTATAGCATGGCGTCATAACGGCAATTCTGAACGTAAATTACAAGATTAATTTGGTAACATGTGTTCCCAAATAGGCCAACACTTTCTAAAAACACTAGGTATCCAAATTATTACACATAATCTTATTAGTACTGTGTGGAAGAAGGGTTCAGGTTCAGATGTGTTGACTCGTACTGATTAGGTAGGTGGTGAAGCGCCGGTCTTATTTTCCCACTACCTTCGATGTGTAATGAAAAAGACATGGTTGCGTCTTACATGTCGTTTCACATGTATTTGTCCTTTTTCATAACCGGCCGATGTTGGCTTAACACACACTGTATACGTATGTACATAGATTTAAAAATTAATGTCCCCAGCGTATTACATCTTATATTAGTGATCACAACGCGCGTTCGTTTATAGCGAGGTACCGTCTATAACGAGCAAATTTCGCGGTCCCGTGGATACTCGCTATATCCAAGTTCTACTGTACTTATATTAGACAAACATATTTTAATCGTGCAAGACCTTTCTGGACTCACTCTCTTATATCATACATTAGTTTAGGAAAGTCTCTATTCAGTTACCTCTCAATGTAGTTGATTTACAATTACCTACATATACAGTAGAGGCTACAGTACTACGTACATAGGTAGATAATAAAAGTAGAGATGCCGCGGGTATATAAATAGTTCATAGATTAAAAGTTATTAACACATAGACATTGTAAGAAACACAAATCAATAACCTTACGCCGCACATAACCTTACGGCATACGTCACATAAGGTTACGTCAGACCACTGAGACCTTCTACGTTTAAAAATACTCTACATATCTATCAGTTTATAGATCAGAAACCTCCTACGAGTACATATATATAAATATTTTATTGTCTATCTAATTATACATGTATTGAATGTTACATCTTCTAGTATTTCTACCTGTTTACCTATTTCTATAGGTTTGAACTTTTAATAAAAATACGTTGTTTTCAGACAACTTGCTGAGTAACAACAATCTTGCCGAGTAATGCAAACAATGCGGTTCATTGTCGCATGAGTAAATCTTGGTCCTCATAACGGCGAATTGCATTTATTATTTATCATTTATCTTTTGCATGAATGTGATTGGTCTAAATAATTTCAAAACTGAGATGACATAAACTTCTGGTGATTGTTTTATCTTTTTACTATGTTAAGTATACTTATTTTGCATTTTAGTTAATTTTTGAAATGTTTTCAACTCTAAATAACCTACATATAATTGTGAAAACACGGAAAGCAAAATTCTTTTAGTAACAAATAATTTTAAAAGTTAGATAGATTACGGACGAAATCTCCTTTAGCGAGGAAGGCCCACTAAACTATTTATGTTTTGTGAAATATGGTAACGTGTAAAATACCGTCTTTTGCAATTCACATTTATGAGGACTAGGTTTTAAGTACCTCTTGAAAGTACATTACTATTTGCATATTAAAGTGCATTTAACCAACACAAAACATTTGACAAATTCGGGTGAGCCTATGGCGAGTACAATAACGAGTATACACGGTTTAATAAACACTTCTTAGTTAGAGTTACTTTTACTCCCGGTTAAAACCGATTAATTAACTAGGCGATAAGACTGTGAAATGGTATATGCCATAAATGGGACTAAAAATACCGGGCCTGTACTCAGGACCTAGTATCTATCTCCTCTGCACAACACTGATTGGTTCCCTTGGCCCACCCTGTACTGTTAGTTCTGCATAAAACTGATCCTGTCTATATTTATATGTTTGTGTATTAAAGTTTCTAACCTCAAAAACTGATAGGCTACCTATAATAAATCAGAGGATCAAATTCAAAAACCTACTTTCACGTTTGTTTCATTCCTAATTCTCATAATAGCACCAATATAAGGATACAACAACTACAAACTATGCTAGTAAATTTTTATATTAATTTTCAGGAAGAAATAAATAAAGTAAATAACCTCATTTGTACAACTACACTAATTTCAATTTACTACTAGTTTCAATTTTATTATCAAGGAAGTACGATAATATAAACAGCACTAACACTCACTCTGATCTGGTGGTACCGGACAAACCGATGGCACGTGAGGACAACACGCTGTGTGACAGGTAAATCCGCATATCTCACAAACCATACCCTGCCTCATCAGTCCCACCATCAAAGACGTACAGTGACTACATTTTGTTGGACTAGAGAAGGTACGCACCAAAAACTGATGCGCTTTGTGTTTCATTGGAGACTGTGGATCATGCTAAATATTAACAGACACATTATTATCGATAAAACTTAAAATAACCTGAAAAAACTCACCAAACTCAATTCTGACAAATTGCTTTTAGAACTAGTCATACTAAGTGCTCGATTGTCTTCGATGTCTCCCTCTTCCGATTCGATAGAACCACCCTGGTACAAAATATTCTGAACTGGCAAATTGTCATATGTGTTTTGCATCTGTTGGGAAGAGGAATTGGACTCTTTCAAGAATTGATCCAAGTATGACATCTGGGATGAAGGCCTTTCCAAAACTGCAGAAATATACATTTTTAAGCGCTACAGAAAATATTTGTCCCAGAAAGAATGACACATGAGCATTAATGGATTAATAGAACACACTATTACAAAAACTATAAAAACTTGCAAACAGGTTTAAATATAAAATAAACAGATTTCAATCTGTTAAGTAGTGATAAATAAAATGTAAAACCACTAGGCGGCAAGACAAACAAAGGACATTACATTATATTAGCACTCCAAGCAGTAACCAACAGGAAAAAATAAGCAATCGCAAGCAATTGCACATTAGGCTATAGCTAAAAATGTCGCTGAGACTAACCCTTAACATGACGTTTGATGAAAGACGATATCCCAACACTTGCTGCATGTAAACATTTACAATCCTTCACATTTTAAACGTAAATAAAATCGGAATAACTTTAAATGGTTTATTAAAATTTCAAACAAACTTAACAATACAATAATCAACAGGAATATAAGAAACAAATCTATTTGTGGAAAAATCTATGATATATTTGTAGAAAAGACAGAAATATAAAAAGAAATGCTAGATAAAGTAAAATGCGTAACCATTTTAAACATTTCCACATTTAGAGATTCAAGATTGTTTTGTATATAAAAATATCCTAAAACTATTAGTAATTACCAAGATATTGGAAGATATTTCAAATTATTTACAGATGTCTCTAAAATGTCATCCACCATCAACGAATTCTCATTTAATTTTAATAGCAATGTATACGAACGAAAAAACAGCAGTTAAACCATTACAATCTCTTATTACACCCCAAGTTTTCAATATTCCCTAGCATTTTTGCATTTTGTTACACCCTGACCCATGAATTGAATACAAAATTGAATAAGAACAACAATTATATGTAGCCCCCTCAACAGAACTAATAGATGTTTTCACCAAGTACCAGACAACAAACAACAATACATTGATGCACACTCAGCTAAGACAGATTCTAGATTTGTTTCCTATACTGTCCATTCATAAAATAATATAAAAAATCTAAACAATATACTATCTCACACATTATGTACAATGAACAATTATTACTCTTTATCACTTTCAAGTTAATAATTATGTTAAAAAAATTGTACTGAAATGCCTTAGAATTGTAATGAGATACAAAAGCGTAACGTCTGATTTTCAACTGTAGAATCGCATGTAGAGTAACATTATTCCCCAGAAGCACGATGTAATTCCAATCACCAAGGGCAGTTGTTTCAGCCAAGAACTGACTAGATACATATACACAAAATTACCACCCGCCTGGGAGTGCTAATATACATTGCAGCCAAGTAAAGCTACTTAATCAGATTGGTTGGCTGCAATGTCTGATGACTAATCTTAGTTTTATGCAATACAACTGGTGACAAAACGGAAGGGTTCGAAGAAATACCAATTTAAAAGCTACCTGTACTCAGTAGAATAAAAAAAAAGCTCCTATAAGGCATGGGTTTGAAAATAAGTCGCAATTCTAGTAATATAGAAGCATCAAGAACAATCATAATAACACTATTATTTTAATATACAGGCACTGAAAGTAGCTTTGTCCCCGGCCCTAAGATACGCAGTAGATAAAATCTGAATCTGTGGAGAGAGCTAATTTCTTTTGTAGCTGCAGCCGTGAACGTTTCGAGAAATACAGTCTTGTAAATCATTATTTGTTTGAGAAATATCTGAGAAAACCTTTTATAAGAACATGTAAACTACGATTAGCAGATTAAACTGGTCACATTCTCTGAGTTTATTAGTGAGTAAACTTATGATATTTTATGTGAATAAATCTTTAAAGGTAACCAATGAATATATAAACGAGCGTAATAAGTAGGAGGTAGATAAATTATCCTTTGCTTGCTTGGATTGCTTCTATTGTACATATCGCTAGTAACTATAAGTAATCTCTCTCAGGTAAGGTCATTCTAGATCATATTACTTACAAGCTGTGCAATTTGCGAACAAAGCTATTCTTGGTGTGCTGTCATTGTTCTTACTTTTACACATGTATAGCAAACGCTAAATGTGATTGACAAATTTTGCTCATAGGTTAAATAGGAACAAATGTAGTAAAACAATTGTACACATATTAACAATAGATTATTAATATCGTGACATCGCTTCTGCCCACAAAAACGTGTTCAAATAGGGCTATACAATTCGTATCGATATTATTAAAAAATTGATGTTTTTAAAGAAAAATCGATTTAAATCAATTTTTTGTCTTGACAATCTTTCATAAAAGCGCATTTCCCTTCCGAAATCGAAGATTTTCTATTTCGATTTTTTTATCGATTTAAAGGACAAACTCGGTTCGTTTTGTTTTTAAAATTTTGAAAATTATATTAATTCATTAATTTCTAATAATTCAGATATACTTCTGTTGTTTTTTTTTTTTGTATTAATGAACCCTTGTTTTGTACTTATTGAAATTTATTTATATTGAAAATTAAACACTATTTTATTTCATACACAAAAATTTTTTTGGGTAAGCTTTTTCCTGTTTTCTATTACAAATTGCACAAGTTAAGTTTTCACAAAAAAAGAAATTGATCTTTTATTATCAATTCTTCTGTGAATCGTTGCAGGATTGATTATGATATCAATTTTTTTTATTTCTCCGCATCTCTAGACTTCCAAATTTTAAACTAGAAATGTGGAACACTTTTTAAATAACCTTTTCACTGCTCAAAACGAGCATACTAGCCTCAGAGTTAACTTCTCCAGGCGAGAAAACTAGCCTTACAGATTTAAATTGTTTGTGACTGCTCGAACCAACCATGTTTGGTGCTAACACAGTTTTCAAGGTATGCAAGTGATCTTAGAAAAGTTGTGGAGAAAGGAATCGTAGTGGACTATTGCGACAAAATAGGAGTCAACCTATTTAAATCTCCTGATCTATTTACTTAGAATGTATTAAATAAAACATACATTTTTATCGTTAGGGTTCGTAGGTATACCTCCCAGTACAGATATTATTTGAACGATGTCACTCGATTACGTTTTAGTTGCGGTTGTAGATTATTTATCAGTGAAATCGACAAGTTTATAACAATCCTCCTATTCTAAAATAACGTGTACTTCTCCAGACCAATACGCTGGCAAACAACAGTTTTAGCACGCACAACAAGAGGCTTCCCTCTCGGAAGATGTGCAGTGAAAGGGTTAAATGGCATTTTGGTGTTCCGTAAGTTAGATAACGATGAAGTTACTACATTTAACTTCCAGCATGATTGTCCTAGAGCGCACACTGCTGGTGAAACAATGGTAATTTACAGGATATTTTCCATAATCGCTTGCTGAGTCTACATTCCAAATATGAATTTTCTCCAAGATCGTGTACATACATAACACCACGTGATTTATTTTTGTAGCCCTACTTAAAGAACACAATTTTCCAAGTAGCTATTAATAACTTAAGGTAGTTCCTCCGCTGCAGTCCAGTTAAAAAGTTTTGGCTCAGTACTCACATTATACATATTAGCAGTATTGAGACCGTACAATACGTTTTTTTATCGTGACTGTACTGAAATCAAGAAGTCTAGAACTAAGGAGACCGAACTTCGGTATCTAGGGATCAAATCTGTCCGCCTCCAGGAGGCGCTGTAAACAGTAATGTACTGATGTCATGTGAAGCGGTGGACCCTTTGAATGTTTTTCAAATTATCATAGAAAACCTGCTATGGTTTTATATGACATTTATCATTGCTGTCAAAGCTTACATGCCGTTTGGCTTTAGCAAAAATACATACAAAATAAATATGGTTCGAAAGTGCTTTTGCATGGTGTGATATAAGAAGTACGAATAACCGGACGTTATTTCAAATTACTGATGTATGTATGAAACGAAATATTTTCCTTTGTTGTATTGTTAACGTTGAAGCACGTAACATGAAATATTTTGAGGGTCATTGTTCAGATAAGCCACTTTTGCAATTTTAGCGTTTTTTTTTTTTTCATCAGATACCCAGAAAACAATAATACCTATACACTATGTTTGACCACCAAAATGTGAAAGTAGTATTAGTCCCACAAGAACGAAAAGGGAGCAATAGGCTGGGTGGGTAAAAACGAAATAGTGATTTTTTCATTTCGCATGTATTGTGAAATCCTTGCTCTTTTAGACACGTATCTCTGTAAAGGTTTCACAATAACATTGCATTTCCACATTTACGTACCTACAATTTGCCTTACCCTTTTATACGAGTTCAGACTATTGCAGTACTGACCGTGAAAATTTATTAAAACATTACGCAATGACTTTGAAAAGCTTGGACGATGTTGACCTTTAACATGAAAAATATCGAGCGTCTGTCAAATGTATTCGCACCACGGACACTGACACGACTCTAACCTCTAACACACACAGATTAGTACAGAACCCAGTATACGTATAGATATCTGTTTATATACCATAGCAACCAGGGTACACTTCTGTTTACAGCGCCTCTGGAGGCGGACATATTGAGCCCGTCGCGTTATACAGCGAAAAGCGGAGTTCGGTCTCCTTAGTTCTAGTCTTCTTGACTGAAATGAATGAAATGTATGAAATATTATTCTGCATGAAAATCTGGCAACGTCGCGTATTTATTTCCCTTACTCATCTTATACAGCCCAGACGTACTTATAGTTTCTAAGCGCAGTAAACATAAACACTTTACTGTTTTTGTTGTTATTTAATTAAAGAATAAATTATGGGAGATCGTATCTGTTACAAAGAAAGATTTATTTAAAAAAAAGTCCGTTATAAAAAAATAAAAGTTGTGAAAAAAATAAAATATTGCAATAAGTAATGTTATTTATCATAAATGTTTTGTTTTATGTTTGGTTATAATTTTATCATTCAATATATTTTGTATTTAATGTTATAATTTATAACAAATGAATAAAGTATTCTATAAGACTTATTCCTTCATGTTAATGCATATCAATTACGTATTGAATAAATATTTTAAAGTATTTGCTTTTATACTTTTCGACTGCTTCATATGTTCCCGCCTTTTCCTTTCGTTCCGATATTTTACTATCCTTACGACATTGCCGCATCATTCCCACGCAACTATTCTTATATCCACTCCACAGAAAATGATCGTATAAAGAGTTATTTGTTTTAATTGATTATCAAAACTATGAGGTAAATAATTTCTATTTTTTCTTAATATCTTCCAAATATATTATTCAAATAAATATTAGTTTTTTATCGAGATGTTAAAACTTCAATGATAAACAAAAATAAATTGGTCATTTTCCCACGCTTCCCCCATGCAATATGTAAAAAAAATGTCATTTTTAATTGCAATTATCTCATGTTTGATGAGGTCAATCATCTTCAAATTTTAACAGCCTGTGTATTATGCATATAATGACTTCTTAAGTTTTGAGGACTTCTTAAAATATTGCTTTCATAACCGTACTACCTTAACTGATAACAAAATTTAAAATATTTTAAAAAATTCCTCTGATTTGAACTTTGCCTTTAGCTCAAAAATCCAAAATTTGTTCATGTCAACCGTATTGGGAAAAATTTAAATTTCCCATTGCCTGTTTTTAGGAGGTGATGAAAAATTATGTTTTAAGTTATTTTATTTATCAATACAATTTCTCACACTTCTTCACTTCAGTTTTAATAATCTCAAAGAACACCATACCATTCTTACCATACAGTAAGAAATCACTCCTTCCATGTGGCAATAGACAAAATTGTCCAAAAATTCTCGAGATATTTTTTGAACCCATGTTTATAGGATTTGGTCTAATTTTTATGAGCACAGTTAGTTCCCAAACTGGAATTATTTATATATTATTGCTTAGAAATCT
Organism: Aromia moschata; assembly: GCA_029963805.1. NCBI lineage: Eukaryota > Metazoa > Arthropoda > Insecta > Coleoptera > Cerambycidae > Aromia > Aromia moschata. The sequence continues at coordinate 142,828 of JAPWTK010000706.1, forward strand.
CATTTTGGTAATTAACCAAGAAATTATTCACGAGCAAATGAATAATATTAGATAACTGAATAAATGATTTAGAACGGTTATTTTAATGGTGCATAAATTCAACTTACATCCTTCAGAGTCCAATCGATTTTGGAAGTCTTTAATTTGTTTTTCTTTCCTCTTTAGATCCATTGATAAGGCATCGTTTCTTTGCCTATATTCTCTCAGATCCCTTAAAATAACAACGATTTAACATCTGCATAAATTTAGAAAATTTGGAATAAAAGCAGCCACTTTCAAGGCAACACTTTGACACTAAAAGTACTTACTTTTGAGCCGCTAATAGTGCTTCCCTAGTCTTACTTAAGTCTTCACTTATCGCTTGTTTAGCTTGTATCTCACTTTGCAACGAACTCTGTAAATTAAGTAACTCCATCTTGTCCAATTTTTGAGACCTTCGGTTTCTCCAATTTTTATCTGTTCCAGCTACTGCATTAGATACACCTACAAATGAAAGATTAAAAAAAAACAGTTATTAGGGTGGTTCAAAACAATTTTTATTTTTTTCTTTGCTCTTACCCTCTCAAATGTTTTTATTTGATGTAAAAAAAATCCTCACCAAAGATGAGTATTGTAGCTCAACTCTAAGAGATCGCTTTTTTTTATTTTAGTTTCCCATTTGATTAACATGGAAAAATTTTTGATTTTTATTCAAATTGAAATTATGAATAATCAACTCTATTTTTTTTAAATAACCATAATATATTCTTAAAGCTGACTCTTTAAGCTTTCCAAAACTGTATAATAAAGTATTATTATCACAATTAGAAGACCAGTTAGAGCCATCTGAAAAAGACTACATTTCTTACTACGGGGAAATTGTTTTCAGTAATTTTTTATTTATGTAATTTATTATAAGTGTCATTGTTATTGGTGGTTTAGAGTGTATTTTTATGTTTTTACAGTTTTAAAAATGATTGTCGGAAACTAGTCTAGATGGCAGCACTTATGATAATTAGGTAGAACATATTTGGTGCTTTCCATTTACACGACTCCCAGCGACTCCTTGTCGACTCGTGTCAACTAGTGTTGACTCTCATCAAATGGGTAAATGGAACGCTCGCTAGGCTAGTAGTTTCGTGCAAAAGTTGTTGAAAGTAGTTACTGCAAATAATTACATTTGTCACCTACTTTCATTTACTTCAATCAGATTTCGCATTAATTCTCCACTATATATTCTGCTTTGCCGCGTTCGTTTAGATTTTTACTTCTTTTACACTCACACTCAGCATGAACTCTGCTGTCTAGCGGAGTCTGTTTGAGGTGACTTGTGTTGTCTACTCACGGCAACACAAATCAAATGGAAAGCAATTTTGGAGACACGAGTCGACTTGTGTCGGTAAATGGAAAGGACCCATCATGGTCTATGTTTGGTGCTTTCCATTTACACGACTCCCAGCGACTCTGTGACGACTCGTGTCAACTAGTGTTGACCTCATCAAATGGGTAAATGCCTCGCTAGGCTAGTAGTTTCGAAAGTTGTTGAAAGTAGTTACTGCAAATAATTACATTTGTCACCTACTTTCATTTTCTTCAATCATATTTCGCATTATATGGAGACTCCAAAAAAACGTCATCAACTCTGACTATGAACGAGAGAGATGGAAATAGCGGTCATGTCTAAGCTTTTGGTTATGTCAAACTTTTGACAAGTGACTGTCACAATTTGTAAAATAAACAATGGCTGTCATATGATGTGACAGCTTTACGGCATCACATTAGAAACCTCTAAAATGATCAGTGTTTCTCTACTATATTATGCATGTATTATACATATAAACCTTCCTCTTGAATCACTCTATCTAATAAAAAAAAACGCAGGCCTTCGACGCGTTATTTATAGGCACGCGCCCCTGCATTTTAAATCTGTAATATCTTATATTACATCTTAATTTTTTTTTAATCTTAATATTAATTTAAATTACATGCTGTAAAGGACCATATTGATCTATATTAAATGCACAATGTATTTAAGGTACCTAATTGGATAAGGATTAATGCTGTATTACTTAAAATCGCTTAGTAAATAAGCCAATATTTCTCGTAAAAAGTAAAGGATAAAAAATTATTATTGTGGGTTATCCCCAGGAGATAGACATATACCATCGCGGACTTTTTTGTAGACCTTTTTAAGGTGTACAATACTGTAGTACATTATTTTGATCTATCTCATCGGGTTCAGCCAGCGTTTGCAATGTAAGCACAAAAAAATGTGTTTATTTACGACATCACATTAGAAACCTCTAAAATTATCAGTGTTTCTCTACTATATTATGCATGTATTATATATATAAACCTTCCTCTTGAATCACTCTATCTATTAAAAAAAAACCGCATCAAAATCCGTTGCGTAGTTTTAAAGATCTAAGCATACATAGGTAGGGACAGACAGCGGGAAGCGACTTTGTTTTATACTATGTTATGATTATCATCAGTGCTGCCATCTAGACTAGTTTCCGACAATCATTTTTAAAACTGTTAAAACATAAAAATACACTCTAAACCACCAATAACAATGAAACTTTTAATAAATTACATAAATTAAAAATTACTGAAAACAATTTCCCCGTAGTAAGAAATATAGTCTTTCAGATGGCTTTAACTGGTCTTCTAATTGTGATAATAATATGTTATTATACAATTTTAGAAAGCTTAACCCTTTCACTGCAGGAACCGTATAAAGCCGTAAAAAAAATGTGTGGCTGATATGCAAGAGCCGGATATTTCCGCTAGGGTAGAGAAGTGCTTTAATCCCTGAGGCGGGCGCAGCCGCATGATTTACTGCACTATTGGTTGCCTATTTTTACTGATTTGAAATATTCCACCACATGCTACTGTCAAAAAATTTACCGTCACGTTAGTTCGGGAGCTGGATATATCCGCATATACATATGTACTCGTATATCATCACGTGCTATCAATTCAAATTGCAGTTTTTCTTCGGTACAAGTTGTAAGTGAATTATCATGTCGCGTAAACTAATTTGTATGTCAAATTAACGTTCTTGTTATAATACATGTGATGCGTTACCTAAAACTTAAGATGTGAAGATAAAGCAGATTGAAAAATTATTTAAGTGCGGGAGACGGCCGAATCCGCATTGGCTATATAAAATCACAACTACTAAAACGTGGTTACTGGCGGGAACCATACGCGGCCGCGCGAGGTTCCCGGCACCGCACACTGTACTTTCATATTAGAATCAGGTGCCGCAGTGAAAGGTTTAAAGAGCCAGCTTTAAGAATTTATTATTATGGTTATTTAAAGAAAATTGAGTTGATTACATGTAATTTCAATTTGAATAAAAATCAAATTTTTTCCATGTTAATCAAATGGGAAACTAAAATAAAAAAAATACCTCTTAGAGTTGAGCTACAGCGCTCATCTTTGGTGAGGATTTTTTTTTACATCAAATAAAAACATTTGAGAGTGTAACAGCGAAGAAAAAAATAATTTTTTTTTTGAACCTACTACATAAGTATACACCCTACTACATAAGTATAGACATCCAAAAAAAATGTCAACTCTGTCTATGAACGAGAGGGATGGAAATTGCGGTCATGTCTAAGCTTTTCGGTTATGTCAAACTTTTGACAAGTAAGTGTCACAATTTATAAAATAAACAATGGTTGTTATAAGATGTGACAGTTTTGACAAGTAAATAAGGTTATAAATTCGATTAGGAATAGAAATACGTCTGTTTTTTCTCGGCCAACTTTGATGACGTTTTTTTTGGATGTCTGTAAACATAGTTTTATTTATTTCATAGTTTTATAACACATTACTTACCAGCATGTTTCAGATAGTCCAACTCCTCTGTCATTTTTGTTGCAAGAGCTTGCAAATATGCTCGTGCATCTTTTTCATCGCTAACCCACTGAATAATCTCGGAGAGTTGCGATTCCCACTGACCCAATGCTTCCTGTTTACTCCTTAATTGGTCGTACTCCGATTCCAGATTGGATCTCTCTGTTTGGAGACGATTCATTGATTCAGTTAACTGGAAAGAAAACATTTTATGAAACTATAAGCCAATAATTACTTGTTTCTGAAGAATGACAAATCATTAATGGTAAAAATGTGGAGATGATAAAACAAAAACAAAACTCACAAACTCAATATTAGAAGAAAGTTTATTATTATCCTCCAACAATATTTGTTTATCTCTGTCGTGTCGTCGATTTAGTTCCGCAATCATCTGTTCAGAGTCAGAAATAGCTTCTAACCTAGACTTTTCCAGCTTTTCTTTTAATAATTGCACCTAATCGGAAGTACAAAGAAAGAAAATAAGAACAAAATGTGACTAACAAAATAAAATTTTTCGAGCAAACAGCTCTTTGGCGATACCTACCTCTCTCTCTAAGAGGTCCCTGTGTGTTTCTGCTTCATGCAGCTGTTCCCTCAGCGAGGAGATCTCCAGGTTATACCTGGCCTGTTGTTGTGCTAGACTTTCGTTGTACTGAACCTGTAATATATAGTGTGATGGTTAAATAAATACAGCGAGTCTGAAAATGACTGAACAATGTAATAGCAGAGATTCCGTGATCCTAAATAAAACCATTTGTTTCAATTTACAAATTGCCATAGTTGCTGCATTTAGGCGCCAAAGGGAAGCAATTCCAGAAGAAATTTTCACAATAGAATGTTAAAAACTTTATTATCAAAATGAGTGGTTAGTGAAAACATTGCGCGCGTTGCGCCGATTTTATGGCAGACACGATGGCCCTTCAAAGTCGACTCTCCAACGTTTGATCGCCAAATTCGAGACGACCGGTTCGGTAAATAATCTGCCAACACCAGTATATCAAAGGAACGCCAGATCGGCCGAGAACATCGCCGCTGTCCGTTTAAGTGTGCAGGAGAACCCGAGGCAGTCAATTCCTAGCCATGGACAAGAACTCGGCTTTTTGCAGACTTCAACTTGGCGAATTTAGCGTCGGGACTTGGGCCTGCACCCGTACAAGATCCAACTAACCCTGGAGCTCAAAGTTAATGATCATAGACAAAGCCGGTTGTTCGCTGACTGGGCTTCGGAGCCTTTGGAAGAGGACCCCAATTTTGGTCGAACACTCATCTTTAGTGACGAGGCGCATTTTTCGATGAATGGCTATGTTAACAAGCTAAATTGCCATATATGAGACGACGCCAACTCACATGAGGTTCACCTGGTGGCACTGCATCCACATAAAGTTACTGTTTGATGTGGATTTTGAGCCAGCGGCGTCATTGGTCCGTACTTTTTTGAAAACGACATTGGTGAGGCCATCACTGTCAACGGCGACCGGTACAGATCAATGATAACCAATTTCTTTTGGCCTAAATTGAACAATATGGACATGGACGACATGTAGTTTCAGCAGGACGGCACTACGTGCCACCAATTGATGTCATTGTGCAATTTAACCCCACTAGACTTTTTCTTGTGGGGTTTTTTGAAGTTGCAGATACATATGCCAATAAGCCGCAATCGACTGATGCCCTCAATGTGAACATAACCCAGACCATCGCTCAAGTTAGGTCGGATCTCTGCAGCAAAGTCATTGAAAATTGAACCTGTCGCATCCGTGTCACAGTGAGAAGCCTCGGCGGACATTTGATCAATGTCATATTCCATACATAATGGCATATATTTGAACTAAATCGTTTTTTACGGTTCAAGAAATCTGCTATTACATTGTACATTCTTTTCCCAATCACCCTGTAGACGTAGACTAGAAACCAATTAAGTTAGACAATCATTCAATATCAAACACATGGTGAATTCGACAGCAATAACTAACGACTCAATATGATATTTCTGAAATCAATCAATATGAAGTATTGTGTAATTTTTTACTTGTAGCTAAACATAGTTCACATCTAAATAAATGAATCAATTCATCCAAATATACTTAGTTGGTTGAAACTATGAAAAAGTAGTGTTGAAGAAATGTGAAAAAAAAAATTTTTGTCCAATATTTTTGACAAAACTGAAACAAAAACTTAACAAAAATACTACACTTTTTATGAGATAGTTGGATTTGACATATTTCTGATTAATTCCATATCAATGCGTTTAATATTAAACAATAACTTTGAACAAGCAAATTTAATAAACCCTTTTTATTTATTTATTATTATTAATAAAATTAAATGTTCGATTAGCAGTTTAACCATTCCAACGTGTATTTCTTGGTCCTGATTAGATTAACCAATGTTTAATTTATGTGATTAAGGTGTCACAATAGTATTAAATAAGAAATAAAAATTTCTCATTTCTTTCTTTTCATCCAGTTTCTTGTACAACAAAAAACTTATATAAATTTATCTTTAAATACTGTGTAGAAAATGACTTATGTGAATTCCTCTAGTTAGATTTCTAGCGTGAGTAGAGTTTTGATTATCTTGAAATGTTCTTTTATAGTCAATTGCCAAATAATTGCAGCTATATTCATAGTAAATGCATAAACTACAATTTAAACCACCTCACATTTATTGTCAGATGATTAGCATTGCACTATTATTTTTTGTAAAAGTGCACACATTCTGTTAATTGCTGGGTACCTTCTATGATTAACCCTTTAACCTTTCACTGCGCAGAGCTCAAATTAGACAGTTGGTAAAAATAGGTATTTTTTAGTGCTTACGAATTTATTGCATTTTTATATAGAGCAGAGTGGTTAAGATGCATTTTCTTGAATGAAATATGAAGAGAGACTTAAGATGAATGATGATGGTTTAAAATCAATTTTCCTGTTTTTTTTTTTACTTTGTTTTACTGAAGAAAACAACACAGATGCTATTTTTTCGCGACATGCGAATGTAATCGATTAGAGCAGTTTACTGCATGGCGAATATATTCGTCAAGAGCGGTGAAAGAGTTAATTATATGAATAAAAATCAGTTGCAAAAAGTACTGAGCCTAAGAATAATTATTTTAATCCAAGTTTTTATTATATGCAAAATTAACATTGTAAAATAAATGTTAAAATAAAAATATTTCAGAGCTTTAGATTCTTCATATTCTTGTAAGATATGTTTATTTATTTCTACAATTTCTTAAACACCCTTTTTAAAGCTTTCTCACAAAAAATTGTTATCCTATAAAAAAAAGTTTTTGTCTGGTCTAAAAAAAACTGTTTCTTTTAGAAAAATAAAACACTGCAAAAAAAATCTGATTTGGAACACTATTCATTTTCTACATTTTCATTTGATTGTTCTGTCTTTAACTGTAATTATATAAATCTCAATCAAGTCTCATTCTAGATACATATTATACAAATTAATACCTCCAATTTTTCCAGTTCAGCTTTTAGTCTAAGCGAATCCTGCTGATCTCTAGGTCCGTGCTCACTTCTAACCCTCATACGTTCAGATTCGGCTTGCATCTGTCGGCAATACTCCTCCGATCTCTCTCTTAATTTTCGCTCTTTGGTTGCTTCGGCTTGCGCCTCGTCTACTCGGGATTCCAGCTCCCGTCTCAATTTTTCCGCTCTTCTTATGTCGTTTCTCAGCGAGTCCACCTTTTGCATGGCCGTTTCCAGCTCTTCCTCTTTATCTCTTACCTACAAATTAATCCTCGTGTCCAGTAAGGTTTTAACTATTAATTTGTTAAGGACATAATTTTAAAATAGCCAAAAAAATGTAATTCAAGCTATTAAATTTGTATCTACTGGTCTTATTGGTAAACTGATTATATGTTGATCAGATATACATTATGTCTCAAAAGGTATTGCAAATAAGACTACTCCGTAAGTGTTCTTACACTCCTCCCTCAACCCCTACCGCATCTACACAAATGTCGTGTCACCATGTTGCTAGACTAAAGTTCCTCCCGTATTACATTAATTAGAGCTTGAGTGGCCACTGACAGAGTGGTGTGCCAGAAAACTGCGCACATACATATGTTACAATTAGAAATGAAATAACCTGCATATTACTCACTTGTCTGGAAAACTTCTGTTTCTGCTGCCTGAGTTCTGCCAATTTATCCGAAACTTCAGTATATTCGGTCATTGCCAGTTTCTTCTGGGCGAGCGCATCCTTCAACTCCTTATCTTGAAATTTCAACTTCTCCTGCAGATCCTGCCTATCCTTCTGATATTCGTCTTTCTCTTGCTTCAATATCCTTATAACTTTTTCTAGTTCTTTAATTTTACCTAAAAAATAACCGATATGTGGCACAATGGCTATAGAATGGAAAATAACCATTTCATTCTAATCCTTGAATGAAACAAGACCTAGTTAGAGCACTTACTATTTTCGGTCCCGTCCAGAGAATCTATTTGTAATTCTCTCGAATGGCCAGCTTCGAGACTTCTCAGTTGGGACTCTAATTCGCAGTTTCGTTTCGTAAGAGTGTTAATCTCGTCCTGCAGTTTCCTAGTACCGTCGGGCGACATCCTTTTTTTCGCCCTCTTTTTCCGGACTTAATGCCAACGCCATTATATCACTTTTGTTTCGTTGATTTTGCTTTTCAGTTTTATTGGAGTTGATGTATATAGCAAGGTTACTTAGATCACAAATATAACTGGAAGAAATGAGATTTTAGTAGCTAGCTCTAATATCGAAGGGCAAACTGTGAGCCTAATTTTATACACCAGATTTACCTTAAAATTCCTAAAAAACATGATACTAAATATAAATTTAAATTTATACCTTCCTTGTGTGAACGAAAATCCTATAAATGGCAAATGGAGACCAGTGAATGCGTTGTTGGCAGTTGGAGGCATAGCATCGGACAATCGTATATCAGCATCGTCTACGTCAAAATTAGACGTATCCGTAGGACTTGAAACTTCAGGAATATAAGGAGCATTGCTATCTCTGACAGTTTCCCAATCGACATCCTCGAACCACGGGTGATTCTATAAGTTATATGATTTATACCGCAATATAAATTAAATTAATAATGATAAACAATTATTATTGATAGGTTGCCTCAGATTACTAAAGAAGAATCATATCAAAAACTCGCCATGCTTAGTAGTAAAATAGTATCTGTATCACAACAAAGATATAAGATGGTTTTCCTTCACAGCATCAAATCCGTCATATGTGACCACTTATCAGAAAAATCAACCTAATAACTAGGGATTCCTCTGATAAAATCTCTGTTCTGTTTATGTACCTTTGCCTTTACAGTAGAAAATTACTAAACACTAACTACCAAGATTACAAAGGACAGCTGCGAGTTTTCCTACTGTCATGGAATTTTTCTCATCATTGGCAACATATTTTGTTAGTTGGATTCAATTTTTTTTCTTCTGACCTTAAAATCCTGTATGCCATTTTGACCCAGTCGAAATTCTTGACCACAGATAAGTTGCTTTATTAAGTCTTTCGCAGCATCAGATACTTCCACGTCTGTTGGAAAATCGAAACAGTTTTTATGGTTCATAATTTTTCCATAAGTTTCAACCAGACTCTCTGCATAGAATGGTGTTTCACCAAATAGCATTTCATACATGCAGACTCCTAAAAAATGGAGTAATGTGCAGTACAAGCATAACAAAAACAAATCAAAAATATCATATGAATTGATAAATGTCGTACCAACCTAAGGACCACCAGTCACATTCTGGACCATATCTTCCCTGTCCATCTTCCATAGCCTAAAATAAAAAGAAAAGACATAAAGATTATTATTATACTATCGTTTATATCCACCACTTACTCTAAGAATCTCTGGTGAAATATAATCAGGGGTGCCTACTGCCACATTTGATTGCACCATACCATCGTCATTTAATTTTAAACAACTGCCAAAATCAGCTAATCTGATATGGCCATTTGCATCTAGTAAAACGTTATCTGGCTTGATGTCCCTTAAATTAAGATAAATGATACAACTAGTATTGAAACCAAGAAGACTAGAACTAAGGAGACCGAACTAGTTCGGTATCTAGGGATCCAATCTGTCCGCCTCCAGGAGGCGCTGTAAACAGTAATGTACTCGAGTCACGTGATGAGCAGCGGTCAGCGGTCCACATGTGAATGTTTATCATAGAAAACCATGCTACGGTTATATATGACGTTTATCATTAAGCTGTCAAAGCGGGTGCTTACATGCCGTTTGGCTTTAACAAAAATATATACAAAAATAAATATGGTTCAAAAGTGCTGTGTTGCATTGTGTGATTTAAGAAGCGGTCCGAATAACCGGACATTATTTCAAATTACTGATGTATGTATGAAACGAAATATTTTCCTTTGTTGTATTGTTAACGTTGAAGCACGTAACATGAAATATTTTGAGTACATTTTCATATTGATCATTGCGAAAATTTGTATTTGCAAAGACATTACTTGTGTAAACTCAATATAATATTCAACAAAAACAAATTAACGAAAAATATCGAGCGTCTGTCAAATGTATTCGCACCACGGACATTCACACAGACTCTAACCTCTAATGCACACAGATTAGTACAGAACCACGGTATGCGTATAGATATCTGTTTATGTACCGTAGCAACCAGAGTACACAACTGTTTACAGCGCCTCTGGAGGGGACATATTCGAGCCCGTCGTGTTATACAGCGAAAAGCCGCAGTTCGGTCTCCTTAGTTCTAGACTTCTTGATTGAAACACAGGTCTAATACTGAGAGGGAATTTCTACAAACAAGTAACTGACAGTTCCCAGATCATAATAGAATAATCATGATAGTTCCCAAAATTCTAGTAAAATGTTTATTTTCATGGTAACTACTTACCTATGTACATATCCAAGTTTATGTATAGAATCTATGGCTAACACCATTTCAGCAATGTAAAATCTGGCCATATCTTCAGGAAGACGATCTTCAAATTTACTCAATAATGTCAAAAGATCCCCCCCCACAGTAGTAATCCATTACTAGGTATAAATTAGATTCATCCTGAAATTTGATTAATTCAGTTTGGACACACATGTAACAAACTAATCCTTTTTTAAACTAAACTAAAACTAGATTCTCTCAGAAATATAAATTGCTTAGTTTTTTTCCTTTCCAAAACATTGAAAATAGGCATGTGCGAGATTTCGAATTTTCGAGACGAGACGAGACGAGGACTCATTTTTCAAGACGAGACGATACGAGATTCTCAGTCAGTCTAGATTTCTCGAAATCCCGAGATTTCTCGAGATCCCGAGATTTCTCGAGATCACGAGATTTCTCGAGATACCGAAATTTCTTGATATATTGAAATTCCTCGAAAAAGAGGTAAAATTAGAGTTTCCACCTCCATGAAAATGACCCAGAGACTCCGGGTTTCCACGAAGTATCTCCGGACTCCGGGTTTCTTACGTTATTCTCCGGGTCAACTTTGAAATTGAAATTTGTATTTATAAATTTATATAATTGTCAATCGTATATAATAGTTTATTCGTTTGTTGTTGGCGCGTTTCTGTCTCTAGAGGACAGCATCGGTACATAGTGCAATCTAGAGATGTTTAATGTTAAATTAATCTCAATTCAACCAATTGTGTTCAATTGTGTTTCTTCAAAAACACAAAATTTCGGTATTTCGGGAAGTAAATTCATTTTGGGATTTGAGTAATCTCGGTATTTTTAAAAATCTTGAGATTTCAAGAAATGTCGGAATCTAAAAAAATATTAGGATCTCAAGAAATCTCGGAATCTCGAGAAATCTCGGGATATCAAGTAATCTCGAGATCTCAAAAAATCTCGGAATCTCGAGATATCAAGTAATTTCAAAATCTCAAGAAGTCTCGGAATCTCGAGAAATCTCGGAATCTCGATAAATCTCGATATCTCGAGAAATCTCAACTGACCGAGAGTCTCGTCTCATCTCGTCTCGATTTTTGTTTCTCGTCTTGAGGATCGAGATCTCGAGATTTTCGAGATCTCGCACATGCCTAATTGAAAATGTTATACTAATAATAATAACACCAAATACCTGAAATGCATAATGAAGATGAGTGATCCATCTTCTGTCTCCGTATACCAATACATCACGTTCTTCCTTAAAGCACGCAGTCTCTGCTCTTTTAAGCATCTCCCATTTGTTGAGTATCTTCATTGCAAACACCTTTTCAGATCCTTTAAACTTAACAACGCAGACTTCCCCAAAAGCACCGCGACCAATAACTTTGATTATTTCGAAATCATCTCTAGTCAGCCTGAGGGTTTTGACCGAAGATGCCACCGGTTTTACTAAAATTATATAGTAATATTATGAACACTTCGGAGAGATTTGTGCAATTTGTATTTAATCTTTCTCACCATATTCGATGAAGTCTGAAACTGTTTTTTCTCTACGTAAGCTTGAATTGCAACACTCATCGTAGAGTACTAGAAGTATATCTATGAGTGTCTCGATACTGAAACTCTGTCCTGCCGCAGGTCCTCCTAGAAATAATATTTCGAGTTGCCGTAGACGGCGTTCCCCAGGAGCCCCCTGCATGGCTCCCACACTCGTTTCACTCATTTGACAATTTCATTAGTAACCTGAAAGAGGCGTACAAAATAAGCAACATACGTAAGAAAGATTATTTTTTTTCCCTTTTTATACCCATTAATGATAAAAATTTGTGGAAAAAATGACAATATTGTATTTTTTATAGCTTATATAAATTTAGTATTAGTTGTACAAAAATCAAGTATCGCAGCTAATTATTGAACGGTTTGTTATAAATGGAACACCCTCTATTTTTTTCCAAAAACGGTTTTTTTTTCTGAATATGATAATATAAAAGGGGGTTATCTGATAGTTTTTGAAATACCTTGAGATAGTGTACCTTGAGGTTCCTTGAGATATTTTGAGACAGTTTTTGAAATAGAAAAAAATAGATTACAACGTTTTTGGAAAAATATATGTCCCATTTAAAAAAAAATCGGATATTGTCATCGACATGTAATTTTCTAATACTACACAATACCATATTAAAAAATATAAAAAAAAGTTAGGTACTATATTATTTACTTATACATACATAATAAATATAAATATAAAGCACTCAAAATGTTGGTAATATGCTTAAATCCTGACAAATTAATTAACAAGTCAAATAAGTTTCTTGTTTTGCTTCAGAGTCAATTGTAAACTAATTAACAGTCGCTCCAAAGAATCCATATATCTAACTCAAAAATTAGATGTACAGACTAACTTTCTCACAATTAACCAGTCCACAATTTTATTCTTTATCAAATTATAATTAAAAAGTTTTATACCGGGTGACCGGTAATTAATGGACAACTCCCTAAGTGCTGATATCTTTTTACTGTATAATCGATTAGGTAAGGACGATTTTTAACAGTATTTTCTCTGAATACAAAAAAAATTAATACTAATTTTCAAAGAGTTAGGTTTTAAATTCCATTTTATTTGCAGAACTATAAAAGAAGGTTGTTGATGATTATATATAATTGAATATACAAACTTCAAACTTTCACATTTTGCTTCATATTTGAGATACATAATTTTTTTATTAAGTTGTGTAATTTTTGCAGAATGTAAGTTCATAAGAAAAACACTCTCCTTAATTGATCTATTGATTTGTAATCCATACTGAATCACTAGAAATTTTGAGTAGTCACGACTGCATTAATAAATAATACATTATATGCATGGTACACGTCGTTACTCTCATATATTCATTTTCATATTTTCATGACAACTTATACAAATTCAAGCAGAATTGGTGCTAATGACCTTTAGGACAATTATTTTGATAGAATGTTAATTAGACCAGAAACCTCTCCTTCTCTTTTGCTAACTATTCAAGCCCCTGATTGTAAATTCAAGTCATTCAAAGGACTGGCTTAAATTAACAACAAAAAAATTAAGGCTAAATAGAAATGAACAAATTATTTTTTCAATAGCTTCAAGGGAAAGCATTCGTATATTACAGCATTATATATTATTTACAATGCATTAAAACACTGATTTTTCAAAAATATAATTGCTATTTACCATTTTATAGTTAATAATCTCATGCAAAACTGTTTTGAACTAAATATGTATTATAATATTGTAATATTTCAATTGCAGCCTTGTGTTCATTGAAATGTTCCTCATTGAGATTCAATCCAACCACATAATACCAATGTGACCTTAAAAAAAGATGGGGTACCTACAAACTGTAAATTAAAAAAAAAAATTAAACCAGCTGGAAAAACTGACTACAGACTTACAATAAGAGATGTTGCAAAATATGACATTAATGATTCATGTTCAAGAACTGAACAATTCAATTAAACAAAAATTCATGTTTCATTTTCCAAAAATATACTGTATATTGTTCCACTGTCCACTTATACTTTTGTCTACCTATATAAATCTTTTACTTAACAGAAAATTAAGATTTATAGTAGAAGACAATACACATTTTAATGCATGGGGTAAACAGTATCGCAAAATAATCAAAAACTAAGAATTTTTGCATTATTTCATATTACTATTCCGGTCAGCTTTAATGAAATTTAAGAAATAAAAGTTGTTTAACAATTTGTTTTGACAAAACGCAAGCTTTAAAACATATTTTTTTTAGAAAGTATTAACCAATTAATAATTAAGGTCTTTTGTAACTTTTTTTCTGAATTTTTCCTCTGACATACTGTGTAGAATAATGTAATATGACCTCTACATAAACAAATCCTATAAAAGTCACATAAAATTTTGGAAAAGTTGTTGACTCGTCTTCAGAAAGATACTCAGTCCATGTAATTTATATCCAATTTTATTGAAAATACCTGCTCTAACAAAAGAAGTTTGAAAGTGCCCCAATTAAAATATTGAAAATAAAATGAATGGTACAGACATTAATAACTGTATTTTTATAAAAAGTTCATTAATGTACTGATACGCCAGATTATTATATAGAAAATGGTTAACAAAAAAAAAACAAACGATTATATCGAGTTGGAGTTGCTTACTACGCCAAATACGGTAATTTAGACAAATCAGTCACGAGTATATGTAATTCAATAATTTTATTCTCCATTTCACTTCCCTCTCCACTTAAATTAAATTACTTTGAAAAAAAATGTGATATATATAATATATATCATATATGATAATACATATATGATATATATCAAAACATAATCACAACTTCATTTTTTCCCAAATTAAGAAAAGTACAAATAAGAGGTACATACAAAGTGTAGTAAGAAAAGCTTTGATTCACTTCACACACACAAATTCTCGAGGGAAATACACTTTATGGTTAAAATGTGCTAAAAGTGAGTGAACCAATTCTTGTGGCGTTCTTGAAGATAGGTATGGCCTAACATTGCATCCATTAAGGTTACCTATTCACTATATTACTGTCTGCTAACTTCAACGGACACATACTGCATGTATCGATGAAGCGAAGTCTTATTCAAACTTGACAGATGTTTTTATAACCTTAAAGACATTACAACATACAAAAGTTGCTTTGTTTTGACGCAAATAGTAATAATAGTTACATAAAATAACAAACCATATATACAAATTAATGCATATACCAACATCTTTTGAAGAACTGCATTTGCACCTACCTACCTTTCTCACACATTTAATTGTTTATACAACGTCAATAGATGTACCCGCAAATAAATGAAATATACTTTATGCAATAAAATTTATTGGTCATATGCAACAGATTACCTTTCATAATGATCATAAACTGTGACTTACTACTTAAACATCAACGTCTTTTAGATACAGTTGTTAGTTGTTCAAAATTATTAAAAATTATGCATGTACCTTTGACCAAGGTTTTGAGATATTTTGTGAATCGGTGATGACACTGAGATTTTTGAAAGTACTTAGGTTTAATTAATCCATGTCAAACTGTAACCCCAAAATTATCAAAACGCGATTAATGGACATTAAAGTATAATTCGGAATTGCTAACTTTGGTGACCGTGTATATAATCTAAAATATTCAAGATACGATTTCCTACATCAAAACATAGTATAAAACAAAGTCGCTTCCCGCTGTCTGTCCCTATCTACTACCTATGTATGCTTAGATCTTTAAAACTACGCAACGGATTTTGATGCGGTTTTTTTTAATAGATAGAGTGATTCAAGAGGAAGGTTTATATGTATAATACATGCATAATATAGTAAAGAAACACTGATAATTTTAGAGGTTTCTAATGTGATGTTGTAAACCGTGCGAAGCCGGGCGGGTCGCTAGTAAAAACTAAATAACATTTCCTTTATGAAATAAAAAGTAAATTTAACAACTGAATTTTTAAATCGGCAACAACCTCTATTTGAATATTAGGCTTCTATTGTATAAATATTTCGGCTAAATGAGATCACCATTTTCATTAATTATTGAGGATTTCTAATTATATCTTTTTTTTCAAAAAACTACATGAAACATAGTGATGTTACAATATGCAGCAGGTATACATACTGCATTAACTGTATTGAAAATAAGGAAAATGTCATACAAGATGTCAAGATTAGAGTGGTAGAAATGTCACAAACTATGAGCAAACAATAAATTAAAAACCTACTGAGGTAATGAATTTGGGAATACTTATCGAAATAACAACACCATAAATATAGTTAATGTCAAATTGGACGATATTGTGGATGAAAACATAAGCAGTTATAAAAAATTGAAATAGAAAATGACGATTAACCTATATATAAACATTACGTCTTAAAATACACATGCTTAACTCAAATATAACTTTTTCAGGCGTGACATAGCTTTATAAATATAAACATTCATTACAATCACCTCTATGAAGCCGATTAATGATGCATTTTTATCACTTGTCATTTAAATACACTTCACTAAAAACTTTCAGCAGCCATTTTTGGAACTCCCCCACTGAGAACCTGGGTATATGTTGTAAAAAAGAATTGGAATTTATCTTTGTATGTTTATAAATTTTACATGAAATTATGTGACGACATCTCAATAGAAAGATATTGTTATAAACAAAAAATATGTCGAAATAATTGCATGTTAAAAACTTTAATATAAGTTAAAACTCGCCCTCTTTTAGGGATTCATCTAAGTTTTATGCCAGCCACAAAACAAGTTAATATGTAGATACCTAGAATTATATCATAAAAACTTATAGATGTCACTTGTGTCAATTTAAATGGGGCCTCTGATGATGTTTGACATAATATTGAACTACTTACATATGTACATATAGTTTTAAATAAAGGTAATAAATAAGATGGTGGTTTAAGAAAAAATTACGAAAAAATAAGTTTTTTTGATAACTAATAAATAAAAATAATTTAACAAGATATACGTATTTATTTAATTCCTATCCATTTCATCGTGATGTGTAAATTTTACTTAAAGAATACGGACTTGTCCGAAATTAACCGATGAACCGAATAACGAATAACCGAACAAATAACCACAACCCGAATAATTTCCAAAAAATGAAAGTCAAGTATGCTGCACAAGTTTTTTAGTCATTCAGTGGCCGTTGCTCTTTCCACTTATATACATCGATTGTAAGTTTTGCCCTCAGATGCAAGAATAACTGCAAAATTTATAAAAACTATGAATGATATTTTCGATTTATTAAATTTTTGCCATCTAAATAACTTTAATGCGTTCATGGGGACGCAGAAACAGTTAGAATTATTAAATAAATTTGAGGCATTGTTAAATCAAATAAATGTGATTAATAGTGAAGGAAAAAGTGTTACCAAACAAATGAAATTTATATTTGGCTGCAAATTAACCATTAACTCACTAAAATTAATCAGGCACTAGACCAGAATAAAATATAAAATGGTATTTCAAATTTTAGCTAAAACAGCTCCACCGACAAACCGGATGCCTTTCATACGCCTGCGCTACCGATTGGATTGCGATTGGTTCTCACCTCATGTTGACATCTACTCAACAAAGAAGTTAAATTATCAATTGCCCTTCATTCGGCTATGTACGAATTAGGGTGCCACTTACTGTATACCTATACCTGAAAGATATGAGATACCCACAAACAAATAATAACAGACTGTACTTCTCGAAGTATTTACTAGGATAACCTACAGCTACAAATAAATAAATGTGCACAATTTTAGCTTCGGAACAGATGAATGGTTAAATTTTTGAATATAATCTATAATAAAGACAGAATGACCAATACTAGTTTAACGGTTTACATAGTATTTTCTCTTTCATTTTTTTTAAGTTCTGTTGACGAATTTCTGCAAATAAAAAAAACTTATTTACCAGCCCTCGTATGTGGGTTTACTGCATTCTATAAAATATGTGGAATGAATTAAGCAGATTTCTCCTTGTATTACGCATAGACATGGGTGCGTTTTCCAAATAAAAGGTTTTTATTATTTTTAAACCTATTGACCGCAAATAAGCAATTATAAAGTTACAGACGATCCAACATTTGCATTGAACTGTACAACTTAAAGGGTTCAATAAAATAAAATATTAAAGAATGCTTGCACAGTAGCAGTTAATCTGACAACGTCGCACATTCTTTTGCCTTTCAAACATAAATGAATCAACTGAGACTCAAAAATTGTTTTAGTATTCAAATTTTGTACCATGCCAAATGTGTATAATTAAACTAATTATTTATAAGACTACATTTTTTCACATTTATTGTATCCTGATAGGACGTTTCAGATTTTCTTAGATTATGAAATTCAGTTTTCTGTTGACTAGTGCAGCATATAGTACGCAATGGAGTTCTGTGATATGTGTAAATTTTGTGTTTTGATAAACAACAATTAATTTTTAAGGCTTTACTTTCATTTTATGGATAATTACGAGCCCTCAGATGCTAATGTTGGTACATATGGATGTTTTGTAAATTCCTGTCGTGAACCTCCCACCAAAGGCAGCCATAAAACAGAGGACTACTGAATTAAATTATTACACACTCAATTATGAAAGTGAGTTTTAATATTTATGGAAAACCAATAAAAGAATGTTCATAACTTTACCATACTTATGAACAATTTTGTCTTTGTTTCGTATTTAAGGCTGTTTCAAAATCATATTCATAATTAAAACAATTTGAGTTTAAAACAACATTGTAACATTTTCATTTATTTACAGGTAGTCAGCGTTAAAGAAAATAGGAGTTTTGTTATTTACTGCAATTCAAATTATACTTCCTGCTGTTCTAATGGTTCTCAGACACCGAGAAAATAAAATGACCTCCGAACAGCCCCTCAAAAAGAAACTAAGGAGAGGAGATGATACAGATCATACTGACGAAACTGATTTCATCCATAACTTAGCAGAAAATGGAATGCCTACTGGTCTTCAAGCATTACATCTTTCGCTGCCTGCTAATGTTAATGAAGATGATATAACAATAAACAGGGTAAATTTACAGTTTCATGGAGAAAACTCAGTGTTTCGGACTAGTGAGCGTGAATCAGATAAAAGTGATGAAACGTTAGTCGGCGAAAGTCGGCATTATAAAGATGACCCTTCAGAATCCAACAGTTTTATTGATAGCCTTCCATACATTAGTAGTAATGACAATATTTCAATTAAACCAGCCCCTGACATTGTGAAGACAAATTTTTCTCATCTAGTTAATAGTTCAATTGTAAATGCTAGTTTCACATCTAATGTTAATGTAAGTATTAGTTCAACGTTACAGAATGGTTTAAGGTCAAACTGTCAAAATACACGGCCCACAAACCATGATAGATATATGTCGGCGGAATCCGACAGTCAAGACATTGAGGTTAAAGAAGAAAGTGGACTGGACGATTTCCAACATCATCTTATCAAACAGTGCCTATGCAGTATTTCTGAAGCTACCATAAGGAAACCTTTTGAAGGTCAACAAATCAATGATAGTAGTGGTATAAGAACCGCTATGTTATCGGAGTGGTCGACTAAAAAAGTATTACAGTTTTTATCTAACCTACAACTATTGTTTGACGTTTATCTAAAACAAAACAACAAAGGCCTAATTTGTTCAAAAATCGTTAATATTTGTGATACACTAATATGTAATGAATACAATTTAATTGAACAGATTATTTCTCTCTGTGACACTAGGAATAAATATGTAAATTTTGTAGCAGCTAGAGTACTAAGCAGCTTTTTAATAATAGCAAAAACAAACATAAACAATGAGTGGCTAGAAACGATAGTAAACTTTCTTACTACTGAGAATATTGATTATGTTAAAATGAACTTTGCCCTGGAGGTAGTTAAACGAGTAGTGGAGTGGAAGGATATTGAAATACATGTCCTAGAAGATGCCGAATCTCCTGATATGGCAGGTACAAGTTCTCGTGAGGTGGAAATAAACGTAAATTGTGTTACTGTTTCATTTAGCGATCCTGAGAGCTATGATACATCGGCTATAAAAGGACTTATCATAAAAAGTTTAGAATCCAAATGGCCTGAGTTGATCCTCAAAATTAAAAATTTAATTTTACACAATTCGTCTATTCAAGCTCAAACGTGTATTTTGACGTTTCTTGCCCTCTGGGAGAGTACAATTTCAGTCAAAGCTAATTTAAGCGTTATCGATACAAAACCATTCTATGCACATTTAGAAATATTTGTCAGCATGTTAAATAGTAACCTTTCACCCATTATATGGAAGCAATTGTTGTCTCTATTTAACGAGGTACTTTGTTATGGAAGCACTTTAGCTTTACAAGACATGTTACCTGATGATACGTGTCAGTTAGCCCATTTAGTTGTGAGATATGTCAAAGATAATAGACTATTAGACAGCTTGCCATATAGACGGGATGAAGGATTGACTGTTAACAGTTTTGTTGGCACAATTTTAAGTTCCCAATCCACTCAGACAAATATCGACAAAACATTACTACAAAAAATGGTTCTATTAGTTTTAAAATCTGTTGCAATTACTATAAAAGAATCTAGATCTGATAGCTCTGATTCTAGCGTAGGTTCTGATGATTACGACTTTTATCAAGATATGCAACTCATAGAAAGATCCATAAGGGATGTGTTAAAAAAAGTTGATGTGTTCATCAAAAACAGTCTAGATTTTCATCCAGAGACTATATTTTCCAAAATATTAATTGACCTGTTTAGTGACCAGGATGACTATATGATAGAATCTATGGTCTGTACATTAGATATAACAGTAGGTATTTCGTATCGAAATGCAGTTTTCCCTGATTTAATAAATATGTTGAACCCAATACATTCCTTTATAGAATTTTTAAAAGTCGTTAGTCATGACCCTGACGTTTTATTAGACTATTTGGTAAGCAATGAAACATGCTTCCTATTGTATTTGTTGCGGTTTTTAAAATATACAAAAAGGAACTGGTCAAAATTTGTAAGTAGTTGTGGAGAAGGAAATGCATCCAGAAGTAATGAATTAGATGATACCATGTCGGTACTGATTCGCTTAAAAATGCAAATAAACAGGTTGGTTTCAAAGGACCTTTTTCCTTACAATATTACGCCTGTTTTGAGACTGCTTGAAGTGTGTGAAAATTTATATGAAGGCAATGAATATAGCTGATAATTTAATATTACCGTAAACCCTGTTCAAAATTAGTATTAATTTCAATTGTAGCCTATTATAGTCTCAAAAACAAAGTACAAAATTTGTATTACATTTACCTTTCATTAGGGATTAAACTATGTATGTTTAATATCGCTGTAGTATTTATAACTATTTAACTTATAATAGCGACTTCCGCAAGAAATACTTAATAAGTCTGTATAATTATATTTGTGGTATAATGTTAATTTATTTTCAATATTTATTTTCCCTTTTTTTTTGTAAAATATAGTTACCTTAAACCTTAAATTATACACCTGTAAATAGAATTAACTGGCATTCATGCAATACTAAAACTAGGTATTCAAGCTTAGTTTAAAGATGATATTCCATATCATTCTTTGTATATTAATAGTTACGTGTTAGTTTTAGTTATCTGAAAACAAATCTATTTTAAATCAGTAATTACATGTATATAGTGTACTATTTTTTTACTGAATAAAAAAATTTGTAGTACCAGCAGTGATTTTTACCTTGAAAGCTTTTTCGGTTATTAAACCGTGACAATTTATCAAATTCCAGTATGTACGCTTTATCAAAACTTCCTGTTAGTCCAATATTTTTATATTTTAGTTAGTGCAATATTTTTATATTTTATCCAATTATTTTATATTTTTCAAACTTGTCTTTTTATCACTTTTTAACTTTTAAAAATGTTTTATCTTTCAAAAAGACAGTTTCCGAAATATATACAGTTTTCGATTACAAATGCCAATTGGGTTGAGAACATTAAGAAAACTGCAGATATTTCATAAATTATCATTAACTTTGCAACGTATTTCGGTAAATTCGTAGAATATACTTTACTTTAATAAAAATCGCACGAATGTACCTGACTTTTTATAATAGATGCACGCAAAATAAAAATAAATTTTGAATCAAAATCAAAAAATAATACAAAAATCATGGGAACCACCTATTTTTTTAATGGATTTGTATTCGGCTCTCAAAATAAGGGTGACTTTCTGTTAGATTGTCTATGTCTAAATTCAACTGTTTTTAGTTTATTTTGAAATTAAGATTTTCCATTGCTTCAAATACAGTTTTGCTAACTTTCATTTTCGGAACATCTCCAGAAAACAATCAAATGCTTTAGAAATGACTAAAACACTACAGTGTGACATTTCTAAAGCATTTGATTTGAATTGTAATATGTACACGCCTTTAGAACAGTGATTCCTAACCTTTATTATCCCGTTACCCACTTGGTCTTTCGAGATTTGCATTGTTACCTTTTCAAAAACGAATAACTAACTAAACAACCAGCAGTGCTGCGTCCCTCACCGTTATTAGCCGCCGCTAGATCATACGAAAAAACCTCAGCGTAATTATCATCCCTAGATTACCCCCCACAAAAAATTCATTTTACCCCTTTAGGGGCAATTACCCCCAGGTTTAGAACCAATGCTTTAGAGCTACTCATAGGATCCATAAATGCAATAATATACAGGGTGTCCCATTTAAAATAGGCAAGCTGACATCTACTTCCGGCATAAGCGGAAGTCCCAGATCTCTAAAAATATTTTAGTTAGATAGAGCATATCGCCATTACTTTGCCAAATTTTCAGAATTTTAATAGTCATAGTTTTTGAGATATCATTATAGGACCACTGCGGTGGGACACTGTGTATAGTGGTTAAAAACAAAACATTTTATTTCTGTTCTATTTTTATTTAAATAATAACCACAAAGTAACAGCTACCATTAATTTTTAATATTCAGGACCAATTCATGTAAGCTAGTGACAATGTATTAAAAGAAAGGAAACAAAGGTAACTGTTCTTGTTAAATTATTTTATATACTTACATTAAATACTTATGATACAAATAATAAGTATTTATTTACCACTAAGTTTGAATAAGTTGACAAAGAGGATATCCATGCCTCCCCCCCCTACTCTGGCAAACATTTTCATGTCGGTATAACTGCTTTACAGCTTTTCCATCAATAAAAAACTTGTATTTACTAAACATTTATTTGTCAAATACAGGTCCATAACAAACTTTCAAGAAATGGGATGATTGAAATAATATTTAAAAATATGACAAAACTACAATTATTGCTATATTCAAAAAACTGACTGTAGGCAATTATATCATACTAACAGTTAGTAGCTGTTACTGTAAAAATTGGAAAGATTTAACTACATACTAGAGACAGAACCAAATGTTGCTTTGTGCAATTTAACGATATCATGAGATAAGTCCCCTGGGTTTGAGAGGACGTCACATTCTTCCCATGATGTAATCACACATTTGTGACATAATGGTACGAATGCGAACACTGTATGCAACTTAACTTAACTTAAAAAAGTATTTATTTACTGAGCCCATTTGGCAAAATAAAGACAAAAATCATAGTTGCATAAATTAACGTTTGGTTCTGGCCCTACCACATACATATATTATAAAGTAATTAACATTTTGTTTTTTTTGGGAAATAAATTAAACTGGTGTTTTACATAGTAATTAATTACGTAATTATCAAATAAGATGTTAAATACATGGTATATAACATTTTTTTTTAAACATTGAAGACAATGGCAAAACATCAATTCACAATTTTCATTTTTACAACTCTTTTTTTACACTAGTAGTGTCTTCTGCCAAATTAAATAAAAAAATGTTTTTATTCAATTTTCATTTACCCCTTTTTTCTTTATATAGAATGTTACCTAATGTCACGTACTTACTTTAGGGTGTGATTCCTGGACCAATCTTATGTCGCACAGTAATGCAATATTATGTTGAACAATAACTGCAAAAAACCTAATAATCCAAAAAAAAAAACCATTAATAGAAACTTTAGCATCCTATGTATACTGAAAATAAAATATTTTAGCACATACATGTTAATATGAATTTTTCGACTTGAAATTGATCCAGGAAGCAAATCTTAATAAAAGTCTGCAACAAGTAACAGCACGAGTAACAGCTCTACTCCAGGATCATAAAATGTGGAAATGACTATTATAGTTCTATTATAGATAGTATGTAAAATTTGTAAATGACATGTTGGTTAAACAATATATTAAAGCCTATAAGGTGTTCTTACATAAGATAATGTGTTAGTTCACAAATGAGATGAGTGGATAAAAACACCATGTCATATCGAACTGATACATTACAGAAAATGATCATATTCATATACATATTCATTACTGGATTTTTTTTGTTGAGTTAACAATTTATAATTGGATTTAACAAGTTTACTTCAAAAAACTTTTAAAAAAAATCTCACTAAATAAATAGAATACTTGGTTCGTTAACTATGCATTTCAACAGGTGGACTTGGACTTTGATTTGTGGAATTTGAAATGATAATGGAGCATGGCACCACGTCGTATATTATGGGTGATTACTAGACTTTTGCTATAGTAGTATTTTACATATTTCATTTACCCACTAAAAATACGAGAAAATCAGATTCCACCAGCAGCCACAATTTTTACAAGCCTAACATTTTATAAAAATCTTGATATACAATTATTGAAATTCACCATTCTATTATATAAATTATACATAAACGATTTGCTCTTTGCCAGTAGCAAGTTACAACTTAAAAGAGGGAAGAGTTTTTATTATATGATATGCTAAATGTAAAAAACATAAAAAATACTCAGAAGCTAGAATAAGATTTTTAATTTTTATAATAGGTATTATATTTTGATAGTTCACTAATATTTTTAGGACATAAGATAATATTAATGCAATAATTAACACTCAATTATGCATACATTTTATCTTTAATGTCCTATTTCTTTTTGTTCAATAAATAAACTGTGAATTTTCACAATAGAAAAAGTAATTACATACTAGTTGTTTCAATTACATTATACTTAATACAAAATAATATTATATATCTACATATGTATGTATGTATTTTAAAAATAGTCATATATAAGTAAATTATAAGGTGAAAATTAACAATTATAATTTTAGTAGTGCTTAGTTTTATGTAGTTTTAATATATTATTTTAAAAAATGTAATTAATAATTACGATGAAAAAATATGAGTCTATTTAATTTTCTTTGACAATCCTTTTCATCAAACCCAGTTTTAACAAGATATCACAAAAAATATTTGACATTTTTCAATCAGACTAATATTATTTACTAAATGACACAGTAGTTATCTATCCTTTCACTGACAACATAAAAATGCAAGTCCGTATATCGATTATACTTTGCAAAAATAATAAATGTCCTATACAATTTTTACATAACAAGAACATGTTAAGAAGAGGTGTTATTGTTTGCCACTCTCTACAATGCCCCTTACCCCATGTTTTTGGTCATATGATGGAGACAGACGGCTAGAAACCATATACATTTGCAGTGATGATGGTTTGATGATTTGAGTATATCCTCAGCCAGCAGCAATTGACGACCTTAGGTCTATAATAATAAACAACATAGACTATTTTTTAATGCTGAATTATTATTTATTTTAACCATGACAGGATAGCCAATTAAGAACTTGGATTGTTTATTGATGATATTGACATACATACAATATAACCAATTTTATTAGTCAATATTTTCATTAACTAATCTAATTTTTTATCCGCTTTAAAATATTTTGGTATTTCAATCTTGTACCTGCAAGAAACATCCGATTTTAGCAAAAATGTGTCTTCCACATCTACACGCTTTGCTATTTATGCATATTTTCGAAACAAAAAATTAATTTTACTACTTATGTATTTCTATAGTGCCGATAATCATATCATAAAAAATCTTATTCCAGCTCTCTTCGAACTTAATAACAAAAAAAAAAAGTTAATAGTTACAAGTTTTTATGACATATATTCTCCTAATAAAGAAGGCTTTTATTAGACTGACTCTTAGATCATCAATTGATATAAAATTGTAGTTATATCTATACAAAATTAAATAAGTCTACACCGAGGAAAAACAGAACACCATAGTGCGACAATTAGGTATAAAACTTCACTTTGATCTGAAACAAACATTAATATATATATTAAGGAATCTAAGAGATCTAACTTTCATCAATTCATCAAAATACATGTAGTATAGATGTACTTTATTCTACAAACATCCTGACTGTCCACTATAATAACCATCAGAGTAATTATAGCGGAGTTAATATAGTAGAGTTTTCAAGTCAAGATAGCAATCCTAAGAATTTTGATAATGGCACATATGGCACCAAGCTGATGTTCAATAGTTTTTTTTTTCCCCTAGGAATCAGAGGAAGTATGCTCTATCTGTGGTAGCAAAGAGTTTTTCTTTATAATTATGTAAAAAGAAAAACTGTTTATGTGTCCAGTGCAGACAACAATTTGTTTCAAATGTTTTAGAAAATGGTACCTATATATTTTTTTTATAACATAGATATAATGTATTCTCCTTTTTTATAGTTTAAACCTGTATGTCTACATGTTTTCAATACGAAAATTATTTGTTTCTTAGTCTTAGAAGATTTATTTTATGATGGCGCGACCATACTGTGTAGAGTCTGTAAGGAAAAACTACTGTGCAGGAATAAACGCGATTGTAGCCGTCACCCAAATAGTGTGAAACATAGAAATAAAAAAGAGGGTATGCCCTTGAGAACTCAGTTATGTTCGAATTACTTTTAATGCTTAGTGCCTGTGATGTACTCCTGAATGTAGTCGATAACCAACCATTTTGTGAGTTTTGGAACAACTACATCACTATCTACCAACTGTACGCAGTGACTTACTAAAGTGGATTAAAAGTGCATTAAAAAATACAAGATCGTGGTCGTGTATTGATGAGACATTTCCAGCAAATAAAAGCTGTTATTTTACAATTCAGTCCTACCGAATCTGCAGCTATTAAGGATAACCAACCAAATTTCAAGATGTGTCCGTTGAAATAGCTATTCACAGTAACTATAAAGGTTTGCATGATGCCATACAAAAATTACAGAACAATGCGTTATCATTCGCAAAGTCACTACAAATAGTGGAAGAAGTAAATTCACTGCTACAAGCTATAGGTGACGCATAAATGATCCAGTTCAAAATAAGTTCATAAGTGTATTAAAGAAAGACACCTGTTTTACCAAATTAAGACAAATTTGTTCAACAAGACAAATTCATTAAGTGGGTATTTTAATTATTACAACAGTAGATGTCGAACGGTCGTTCTCAAAATATAAGCACATATTTTCACCACAGAGAACAAGGTTTTCAAAGACAACTATACGACCTCATCTGATGCTACAAACTTTTGACGAATCTTCACAGTTCGTGGTAACGTGGTTCGCAGCAACGTCATAAGCTAATTAAGAGACAACATATTATCTACATACAAGTATTATAGCCCAGAGTCATCCTACAATATTCCTCATAATAATAATAATCTCACTTCATAAATGAGTCAAAACCCTTTAAAATCAAGACAACGAAATTAACTTCAAGTTAATTGCAATTAATCTAAGTATACCTACATATATGATACTTATTTTGATATTTGAAGAGAACTTTCTTATAATGCAATATGGATCTATTGTTTATGTACAAGGGTTATTATATTTTTTAAAAATGTATCTCCTCCAAGGAATATACTAAGTAGTGAGAAATAATAGATCTAGAGAGATCGCATTGGAGTGGTAGTGATGGATCCTCTCACATTTCCTTCATTAACCTTAACCTTAGTTGTAAGACATTTCGATACACCTAATATCCAAACAAATATCCATAAAAATCTTACCTTCAGTTATCATAATCTTCATCAATACACAAATTATCACCTGCATTTTGACCATAGGCATGTGAAATGGGAATAAGGGGTGGCACATTGTCACTAGTTCCCAACTTTGGTGACGCACTACTCGTTGTTATGTTACTTGACATATGCTGCGGAACAGGTAATTGTTCTGAAGCTATCGTGATATGTAGTTTTGGTTCCTCTTTTTGACCTAACAAACTGTTCACTGAAAAGTTCAACTTTGTAGCCTCGGCTTGTGCTACTTTTGGTCCATATTGGATTACAGGTGTTCTGCTCGTTGAGGTGCTTTGCTCATTACAAAAATTCGTTGTTGCGTCAATTTTGGGGGAATATGTATCTGATGTTTGCATTTCTAGTGAATTTCCTGCTCCGTCTGAATCACCATCTGTCTTTTCTAAACCTTCGTCAAAAATGGCATTGTTTTCATTGTCCTCTTGTACACTGGCGTCTGGAATATTTTTCACTAAGTCTTTCAAAAAATCAAAACGACTTTCAGACAAGATGCACTGCTTCATGTGGGACGGAGTTAATGTTTTGGCATTTCGTGCTTGTGTAATCTGCATAGATTTTGTTAGAAGGGATTCAACAAAGAGCTCTAATGTCCTAGGTATATTTACATTAAGGAAAAATAATTTTGTGAATTCTGACTATAAGTTTATAACTATCTTTTTTTTAAATCTAGTACAATTTAGGAGCTTTCTGTAATGCATGTAATCCTGAAGATGTTTTTAAGTGCTTCATCACTGGTTATATTTAACTTAATACTTTTAAGATTTACATTTTTAATAGATCATGTTTCATAATTTATGAGTAATAATTTAAGTTTGAACAATTAATATATCATGTTTGTCAAAAAATATTCTAAATAATTTAGAGAAGTCCAGAAAGAAGTCGCATATTTCCAATGGGTTATCATAAATTATAGACAAAACAGAAAATAAAGAGACAGGGTGCACACATATAAAATCGTGTTGATATACACTGTCATTAAGAGATCAGTGATAATTTACGGAACTATAATTTGGTGAATTCAACAGACAATAAGGTCAAGGAAATGTCAGGCTAATAATGACGATATGCTTAAATAGGCTTAAATATGAGCACTGAACAGTGCATGTAATACCAAATTTGCAAACCTCTATTTCATGGAACATAAGTAGCTGATAAATATTTATATTTGCTCCTAATATATATACCTCAATTACAATAAACAATAAGAAATTTGATAATTAAATAAAACCTTTTATAATAATGGAAATTATTATCAAAAATTGTCAAGGTGTACTTTTACTATATTTTAATACTAGTAATAGACTGTTAAAAACAAGATGCAGTACATTATTTGATAACATTATGTTTGAGGTTAAAACGTAATCAGACACATATTTCAACCTCACTTATAGGGTCAGCAGATCAAAACATTTTAAATATTAACAAACAATTCACACTCATTACATTACAATACTTTTACGATTACAACTTACATTTACCGTTTGCATAGAGTGCACTACAGTGCACTCACTTGAAACAATTTTTTTTCGGAGTAGGTTTTAACAAAGATTTATTTCGATCAAATTATTTACTAGGACAAAAGTTGACGACTTAAATTGTAAAAACTCAAAACTGTTGTTTAATGAAACTTATGTAAGTTGACAGAACGAGCAGTATGTCAAGCCAAATTCGACGTCTAGGGCTTAATCCAGAGTCGCTACTTTATTTTTAACAGCTAATTTCTACAACAAAGTATAAACATATTTGTCAAAAACTAGCAATATTTGAAGATCAAAAATGTTGACAAAATGTTTTTCTATAATTCTTACATACAAACTACTAAACTCAATTACGTAACTCAATACTAACACGCAAGACTCAATCATATACACGAATAAAATCAGTTTATTTAGTGTTGTCATATCACTTCCCGCTTCCCATCAAATTAAATAATGGAATATTATAGGAAATGGAAAATACCAATCTTTATCAAAAATTTAGATATATGGTAGAATAATAAAATCAACTAATATGACTTGAAACTTGTATAATGTGGTCAGTGTATGCCAAATACAAGCATATTATAAAAATATGTTTGTATGACAAAATGTAAACAAGCCATGTGTTACATATCATTATTTTCTGGATATCTGAAGTATAAAAAAATTGTTACTGGACTGGGTTAACGAAAATTAAAAAAAATAATAAACTTATCTGCTTGGAAAAAAAGGATATAGATAATAACTGGTACTGCCTGTGCCACTTTTCCAACTTCTTCATCTGTTTGCATAATTTTTTTTATTCGCCCCTGAAAATTTAAACACGTTAAATATAAAAAATGCTTGACAATAATACTCACAGCTGGAAATCTGGCATTATATTTTTTCTTTTTTGATGGCATTTTTAAATTTCCTGTTTATTTTTACTCAAATTTGTTTAATGTCAACATATACCACTTTTTAGGTTAGATTAGCTTTGGGTTTTAGGTTTTTAGTTTTTACCACTTTTAGGAGCTTGAGTTCATAGCGTTTTCGAATGCCCGAGCAAGCAGCTCAGCGATCTGGCGCGTTGTCCAACTTCCATAATATTCTGTGACTGACAAGTGTGACAGGTGACAGGTGACAGTTGATACAAATGTTTTCCCGGGAATTATATCTATTTTTATTTAGCAATTTTAATATGAGACAAGATCATATATAATCGCTTGTAAACATGTGCAGAATGATATTTTGTACTCCTATTGCATGTAATTTATAAATATGCTTTTATTATTTCTTAATGCCTACTCAGTGTTTTAGGTTATAGTTATGTTTTTTGATAGAAAACCATATAGTTATAGTTATCTTGTACTACACAGAAGAGTCAGAAGACACATTATCAGAAAACAATATTCAAAAGAGTGAACGATGTGTTTTACAGATCGAGTTGTGATTTTAGTTGATATGGATTGTTTTTATTGTCAGGTAGAAGAAAAAACTTGATCCAAGTTTGGCAGGAAAACCAATTGCTGTTGTGCAATATAATGCTTGGAGAGGTGGAGGGTTAGTAGTGTTAATGTGTCAGTAAATTACTTGCCCTCATAAAACAGAAAAATATGAGCATTTTGATGCTTTACAGTAGGAGTTACGGTACTACGTACATAGGCATATATTATATGCCGAATAAATGTGTCAAAATTAGGCGAATTTACCTACACACAACCCAGGCCCCCTTTTTGAAACCTGCTGCATATATACATGGGTTGTACATAGATAAATTCACCTAATTTTAACATAAAAATGCAGCATTTAATATACATCTATGTATGTAGTACAGAAACTCCTAATGTATAGTTTGTAATTCAGTAAAATTTAGATTGTCTTTTTGTGAAGCAAAATGCTTACCTACTGCAAATAAATAAAACTTCATAAATCAAATGGTTAACAGTTATAGTGTCAGAAGGAATAATGAAAGAGGGATCATAACAGATAATGTAATTTTTTAAGTATATTTGAGGGTGTCATACATCATACATAAGGGCGTCTAAACCATTGAATATACAGGTATATGCCCTATGTGTTTATGCCCTTATAATATGGTGCCCTCGATATGTACATATGTAACTGCAATAGATATTAACTTTGGGTAAAAAAGAAATAATAAGTATTTCTTTTTTAGAATAATTGCTGTCAATTATCCAGCTAGAGATAGTGGCGTCACTCGTCACATGAGAGGAGATGAGGCAAAGAAAAAATGTCCTGAAATTATTTTAGCTAGGGTCCCTGAAGTTAGAGGGAAGGCAGATTTAACGAAGTAAACATTCATTAACATTAGTTTATTATTTCTAGCAAAGTACGATTACAAATAATAATTTTTAAATTTATATTTGCAAATTTAGATTTTGCTTTTGATTGACATCTAATTTTCTTTAGATATAGAGAAGCAGGGAAGGAAGTAGCAGAAGTTTTAAAGTCATTCACTCCTCTCTTAGAAAGAGCATCTGTAGATGAAGCCTACTTGGATATCACAGATGTCGTTAGGAAAAGATTAGATTCTGATTTTAAACGAATAACTGTTGAGAATATGAGAAATTCTTATGTTGTGGGTTGGAATACTGAAGATTTTTTATACAATGTTCACCAGAATAAGGAATTTTCACTAGATCATTGTAAACTAGCTATGGGAGGGTTAATTGCTGAGGAAATCAGAGCAGAAGTGTTGAGGAAGACAGGTAACAAATGCCTAGAATTAGCTAATTAATAGTAGGTATAATTGTTTTGGTTTTTTAATAGCGCTGTTGCAGTTAAATCTGTAACTCCTAAATATTTAAGCAATAAATGACAATTTAAAAAAGCACTTTAAATCTTTAACAACAATTTGATTATGGTCACATTTAATTCAATCTCAATTGTGATTGCGACCCTGGCTGAAAGGCTAATATTTTATATTCATTAGAATACTTCTTATTTACAACATTTTGTGATTAAAGTGCATCATAAACTTATAAAGTTTGTTTTGGACTACATTACAGGGCAGATTTGCATTTTTTATTAAAAATAAAACATCTAAAAATTAGAAAATACTTTATTCATTGCCAATGTAATACAGATTTAACTCATACAATTCGTTGAAGAATTCCCTACTACATTTTAATCCAATCCATTTGCTAAATATTGTATTGTTTCTTATTCCATGTAAAACGTTTATATGGAAAGACATTGAATCTGCCCGCCTTAATTATCTTGCAAATGGCTGAAGGCGTTTAATAATTTCATCTCTTATTAAGTGTTTCTTTCTTCGTTTACTAAAAATTCTTCGTTCAATTCTCATATTATTTCTTAAAAACTTATAAAATTTAACATCGATCCATTGCACATGCTGTCAGTTCCCTACTCTGCTCATCCACCAATAGCATGCTTTCCCACTCTCGTCATCTCGTCAAAGCTCTGACATCTTGAATATAGATTTTACTTGTTGTTGACGGTTGTGTCATTGTGTTGAATATTTTGTTGTGTTTCTGTGTTAATTATACTTTTCAAATGCCTAAATGTGCTGTAAAAAACTGTGTGTATCACAAAAGTGCGAATTGCCTAAGGGATAAAGCATCTGTTTATTTGTTTCGGTAAATTAATTTTCAACCTCTATTTCTATATATTGATGCATCTCCCACCCATCTCACCCAAATGTGGAAAACTAGCACACTTTCTCGCACAGCATATTCGGCTGTTTGTTCCCTCTCCCCTTTTGAACCACTTTGTTATTAATCACATACACTTAGTATTATATCCTTGGTTAATTATTCGATTTGTATGATAATGACAGAAAGGCAGTATGTGTTGTTAATGTGATCCTAGATATGCCACTCTTGTCGTCTTCTGTTTTTTCCTTACAGTTAGGTAGTATGTGTATTTTGTTAGTATACACTCAGTTGTAAGCTAATTTGACTATTGGTGCTCTATTTATATGAAAATGTTATTTTTAACGTTTATCTAGTCAGTATTATCCCTTTTTTAACGTGTTTTGTAATATTTATGTAACTTCAAAGAATAATATTAATTTTTATAAGTTACAAGTACATTTTTACTTATATATTACAGTACTCATTGCATTTTTTTTGTGATCATAGTTTTAAACTTCACTATTACTGGCAGATTAGTTCATACTAGGGACAGAACCAAATGTTGTATTGTGTAATTTAACAGTATCAACAGACAATTTCCCTGAAATCTTCCTCAGAGATTTGGAGAATGCCGCGTTCTTCTCGTGACCTATTTACAGACTTGTGACATATGGTACGAATGTAAACGCTGTGTGCAACTTAATTGATTTTTCAGCATGTATTTACTGAGCCCATCTAGCGAAATAGGGACCAAAATCAGTTCACAGTTGCACAATTTAACGTTTGGTTCTGTCCCTAGTTCATATTCAGATGGCATCATATGATATATGATGTAAGTAAAAACATAAAAAGAATCAGGACATAAATTGAACTTAGTAGACAGAAGTCGAAACGAAAGGAGGCAACACTTAACTGAAGTATGGAATAAGATATGTATTTGAATTAAAATGTAATCGCCACACCATTATGGTTAAACATCCATTTTTAGTAAATTTAGATTTAAGTAGATGGTAATAGAAACTATGGTTAATTTGCTTATGTGCATTAGTGCAGTAGACTCCTAAGATTACAGTCTATAATGTTATATTGAATATAAAATGTAAAACTAGAATATTTTTTAGGTTATAAATGTTCGGCGGGTATAGCCCACAATAAAATATTAGCAAAACTTGTGTGCGGCCTACATAAACCAAATAAACAAACAATATTACCACATGAGTCAGTTCCAGAACTATATAAGGACTTGCCAATAGGGAAAGTAAATAGCTTGGGTGGCAAATTTGGTAATACTTTATCGGAAAAACTCAACATCACCAAAATGGGCGAATTGATACAGTTTAGTGAAAAACAGTTGGCTGACAGATTTGATGGAAAAACAGCGTAAGAGATTTATAAAACTATGTATTGTCAGATTAATGTACTGAATCAAATATTTTCTGTAACTACATTTTGGTTCCATTTTATCTGCTGTTTTGCAGTTTTACAGAGAATTAGCTGTTTTGTGGTATAAATAAAGATAAAAATTCCTAAAAAGTCATTTGTGTTCTATTCGAGTTACAGACTTGCAGTTTTTAATTTTCGGTAGCCTATAGGGTTGGTTTTAATGCACCGAAGTCGCTACACTGTGACTTAAAACGATTCACGGTCTACACCCCAAAAACCAGCCCCTTGTCGAAATTTGAATTCACAAGATTTTGACGGCAATTTCAGAGACCTACAAGATCGACTTAGAAGGACGCTGTAAAAATTCCATCCCGGCACACATTAAGACCTCTTCAATAAGTTCTACGTTTTTGGTCGCTGTCCCATCTCTTCAACCCATTTTCAAACCACCTTATTCTAGTCTACAAATTTGAAAAAAATCGAAATTTTTTTTGTTTCATATTTCCAAAGTTTAGACATTCAAGAATATGCCCTTAAAAGAATTTTTCAAAATTTCAATTATTTTATGAGTTACAGCGAGTACATTTTTGTGACGCGGCATCGGGTTCGGTCCGACCGGAACAAATGAACAATAGACGGTAGACGCTGCCCGAGTACTTACGAAACATATTTAGTCGCAATCTTTTCGTCTTAGTATCCATTTCAAATTAGTTTTGAGCCAGCCTTCAAGCAATGTGGACGTGCTAACTGAGTAAAATTGCCGGAAACTTGTCTCAAAACTTTAAACGCGTTTTTCTCAAAACTACTTTTTTCGAGTTGGCGTGCACGATATCTCAAGTTCTAATGAACCGATTTATTTGAAATTTGGTGTGAATGTTCTTTATACATTCCTCTATCGCCTCAAGCGCTTCACGCTCAGATCAAATTTTTTAATTTTACTATTTAAAAAAAATCGGAATTGTTAAAAAAACATGGAAAAAAACATTTTTTTTCTTCAAATTTTATGAAAAAAATTTTGGTTTGACTTTTCCAAGGTTCGGGCTATACGGACATCTATATGAACATGAAAAGAAAATGGATAGCAAAAATATTTTTTGTTTCGTTTGTATAGAGCTTCAAAAACCGCCCGAAATTCATGTCTCTAGACTAGAATACCCCCTTAAGCCACCCCTTTGCATTTACGCAGGGTTTTGCTTAATAAAATGGTGTGGGAGGGCACTTTCACCCTTTGACAATTGAAGCAGCCCTGCAGGCCACATCCACACCGACCTCCCACTCATTCCCTCTGGTTCCGCCCCTATAAAAGGCTGCATGGGATGTCGTTTTGTTTCGAATTCATGTCATGGTATTTCTTGAAGGCTCTCGAAGTTGGCCGAATACACTGCGGACGGCTGATTCAGTGCCAAAAGTGATATTCCAACTCCAACCCACTCCCTGAAAATTTGCCGCCGTAAGGGGTTGTAAGCAGATCTTAATGCATGGGATGACTCGGAAAGCTTTCCTGAGGATGCATGAACTCTTTTTGACACACCCAGAGTCATCCGTCTCCTTCAAATCCTCCATTTCATCCCACCACTCGCTTTTTTTGATCACCTCCAAAAAATTTTTGAGTGGATGAAAATTCCTGAAAGAGGACTTGTTGAGGAGGCGGAACCTTCCTTTGCACTTGTGTGAATCGACAATCGCCAAATCCGCGAGATTCTTCTCTAATCGCCATTCGAGAGATGCTTAATACGCGCGACAAGTGTTCACTGTGACTTAGGCTCATGAACCCTCGACTGGGCTAGCCCCTATGAGGCAGACCACCCAAACAGCACCTTTTTCCACTGACTTTACGATCGAGAGCATGTTCAAAAGGGTTCAAGCATTCTCAGGAAGGGTTTCAGTCACCCCACGCATTAAGACCTGCTTACAATATCACATTTGGCGTTCAATTGGCTGTTCACATTGGGTGGTCTGGGAGGGGTACTTGGGTTGTCAAAGGGTGAAAGCGAGTTTCAACATCCCACACCAATTTATTAAGCAGCATTAAGATCAATAGATTCACCCAACAGAGGTCAAACCACGCAAAACTCTGCATAAATGCAAAGGGGTGGCTTAGGGGGTCTGGAAATGGGTTGAAGAAATGGGACAGCGACCAAATACACAGAACTTATCGAGGTCTTAATGTGTGCTGGGATAGAGTTTTTACCTGACAGCATTCTTCTTAGTCTATGCTGCATGTCTCTGAAATTGCCGTCAAAATCTTGCGAATTCTAATTTCAACATGGGGTTGCTTTTTGGGATGTGGATGGTGAACCGTTCAAGTAAAAACGTAGCACCTTTGAGGCATTCAAACCAACCCTATAAGCTACCGAAATTTAAAAACCGCAACTCTCTAACTCGAATAGAACGCAAATGGCGCTAATCTAAAAAGTGTTACGCTAATTTTGACTAACAGTTTATTTATAGTTCAACAGAAATTAGAAGTATCTATAATGTGATACGTTACAGAACTAAATAGACTAGGGAACCGATCTACAACTCACTTTTCACACATTGTGTGTGAAAAGTGGAAATGTTGAAATATTCCTATAATATAAATGTCAGTTATTCATTTAATTATATTCAGTACATAATAGAAGAAAAAACTTTGTGGGTTGATTTTTTATTGTGTAACTATAATATGTTCTGTTCCTCTATCTGTACATCATCTAACTGCTTTTGTTAAATTTTAGAAACTGGTTATATAATATCGCCAGAGGTATCGATTTGGAACCAGTGACACTTAGACTTATATCAAAATCAATTGGTTGTTCTAAGAAGTTTCCTGGAAGAGGTGCATTAATAAGTCCCAAAAGTGTTGCACATTGGATTAACGAATTAGCCTCTGAAATAACTGAAAGGCTACAAAAGGATCTAGAAGAAAACAATCGAAAAGCAAAACAAATATTAATAAGTTTTGCTCAAGAAATTAATGCAAAAGATATCAGTGGTTCAAGAACCATTCCATTACCTGCTTATGACCAAGTTAAAATAGCACAGAATAGTTTGGATATTATCAGAAAACAATGTCTTAGAACAGATGGCACATACAAAATAAAGTTTTTAGGAATAAGTGTCGGTAATTTTGACGAAATTAAGAAAAATGTAAATATAAGAACATTTTTCACGAGCGCTAGTAATTCTAGGAAGTCAGAAAAATGCCCAGTCTATATGGATAAATCTGTAGATATATCTCAATCCAATAAGTCCTCGTTTCCTAAAAATAATACTACTTTTCAACCATCTTCACTAAAAGATGACAACAAGCCTTCTGAAGATGAAACAAATAGCACAGACAACACTTTTGATGATGGAAGTGCTTCAGTTTATTCTGCTTCTACCGAGGATTTAAATGAAGATGTACAAAATTTAATATACTATGAAGACGTTTATCCAGAATTAGTTGCTAGCCAACCTATTTTAGAAAAGAAATACCCTGATCATTCCGTAAGTCAGGATACTTGGAATACTCAGGATTATAAAACAACCGAGACGCTACCAGATATTTTAAATTCTAATAATGAAACTGTCAGTGAGAGATCGTCAGTCGATTCCTTCTTTACCAAATATTTTCAGAATTCCACTTTCGATGGGAATGAAGCCCAACCTGTAAGCAGAGATTTTGATACATCCAAAATTCTAGAGGAAAATGACTTAAGAAGTTCCGATGAAAATGTGAGTTTAGATGAAGCTTTACCAGGACAACTTGCAGACGAAATAACAGATGATTTTAATCTAGATGATGGATTTCCTTCAACAGCTAAAATTTCAGACAGCAGAGAGAACTGCCCAGAATGTAATAAAAAAATATTATCATGGGAGTTGCAATCACATATGGATTATCATTATGCATTAAAAATAGTTCAAACCGAAGCTCATTTGTATACAACAAAACCGGGCACCTCAAAAATTGAAAAGGAATTCGAAAATCGGGGAGGATCGAAAAAAAGAAAAGCAGTCAAAGATGAATTGAAAGACACAAAGCCTATACTTGCATTTTTCAGGAAATATGAACTAAATGACGAAGATAGTACAGTGTGTCCAGAGTGTAACAAACCAATCAAGTTAGAAGAACTTGAAAGTCATACAGACTATCACACAGCAAAGAAATTACACTCGGAAATAAATTCATGTAAGTCGTCCACACAAAACACAACAGTAACAAGCAAGTGCAATTCTAAATCAAGAGGCAAAAGTAAGAATGTTAAAACCACGAAAAACATCAGTTCTTTCTTTAAAATATCTTGACATTTGTTACTTTGTAAATTTGAACTATTTTTATTCCTGTTTTTTTAAAGAAACAAATTTTAATACAAATCTTCTATAATAATATTTTCTCTCATTTTTCGTACACCCACTTCTCAATTCTAAATCTAAAAACCCCTCTTTGTATTGTGCTATAAAGAATTTTTAACTACACTTCACATTTCATAATGGTAATATTTTTAAGAATCCATTTTTCTTTCCATAAAATTATTTTTAGTCTTTTAGTCCATAAAATTAGTATATGGTTGTTACTTCTTGCACAAATTGAGCGATATTAAAAAACCTTTGGAATTAATCTATAGCTTCTACCGGGTGAGTGGTACCGCAACATATTCCTTTGAAGAGGTGTTAGTAGAGACAATTTGCAGTCGATTGAACCACAATATGCATAATCCACTTGTTGATAGTTTTCGAGATATTTTAATTTTTGTGTTTTCTTAGAAATGGACTACCTTTTACTACTAATTGTAAAATAAAAAAAAATGGATAATTTTTTTGCCTCTACCGTTACCTAATAATTACCGAACATAGTAGTTCATGTTATAACATATCAAAGTTTGTCATATCTTTAAACTATTTAACATAATTTTTATGTTAAATAGTTTGATTAACATAATTTTTATGTTGCAGTCAATTGTGGTTCAATTGACCAAATTGTCTCTACTAACTAACACCTCTTCAAAGGAATACGTCGCGGGACCAGTCACCCTATATAGCATTTAACGTGTATTTGAATACGTGTATTTATGTTGAACTATGGTTTTTATCTTAAATAACAGTATGGATCAACATTATTTGCAGACAATTGTTGATACTGATGTGATGCCGCTGAATGCAAATAAGTAGAAATTAATATATTGTGTACTCAATAATTTTTATTATCGTTACTATTAAAAATAATTGTTAACATTGACCAACTTGAGTTATATCGTCATTGTTATATAATACAAGCAGTCTGTTGCGCAAACATATCCAATTAGATTATTAATTAGTGGCTAAAAATTTACAGAGAATTCATACCTCAAATGGAAATACATGAATTATAAATATTTTTGACGGCACGTAACACTAATACAAAATTAATACAACTGAGAAATTATAATATGAATATTACTTTGATACAATACACATTCTTTCTCAATCTATCAAGTATATTTCATAGCGATTCAATAATTTTTTTAACGATAGCTGCCGCCACCACCCCCCTATGATAGTTGGATCTTCCTCTGCCGCTGTCTCTTCTATTGTCTCCCCTAGCATGATACTGTTGATTCTGTTGGTTTTCTTGCACATACTCATCAGCATAAGTCGACTTATTAGCTTGAAAAGAATCATAAGTTTTAGCCCTTTTCGTTTGCTGATAGTCCTGAGAGGAATAACTACCTCCACCTCTGTCTCTAGCACCGGTGTAATTTTTATTACCATATTCACCATAATTAGAATTATCCTGACTTCTATAGTTACCCTGATAGTTATCGGAATTGCCGTAACCACCACGACCCCCTCTGTTATATCCTCCAGAAGTATTGTGTCCATAACTGCCTTGGTTAAAATTGTCCTGACCTCTGTAATTACCCTGATAATTATCGGAACTTCCGTAACTATCACGACCCACTTTGTTATATCCTCCAGACGCATTGTTTCCGTAATTGCCTTGGTTAGAATTATCCTGACCCCTATAGTTACCCTGATAGTTATCAGAG
Organism: Aromia moschata; assembly: GCA_029963805.1. NCBI lineage: Eukaryota > Metazoa > Arthropoda > Insecta > Coleoptera > Cerambycidae > Aromia > Aromia moschata. The sequence continues at coordinate 183,513 of JAPWTK010000706.1, forward strand.
CTGCTGTGACTATCGCGACCTCCTCTGTTATATCCTCCAGAAGTGTTGTTTCCATAATTGCCTTGGTTATAACCACCTCTGGATTGATGACCGCCACCCATATTCCCTCCCCCACGTGTAAATCCTCCTCTTCCTCCACCAGAGGACCGTTGTTGCCATGGGGGCATTTCTGGGGGAGGGGGGTGCTATTTCGGATGTTCTACCACCCCTGTCGGGAACCTGAGACAAATGTGATTTTATGTAATTGACGTAACGGATGATAAGATGTTTGTATAATACCTGTCCGATTATAACTTTTTGTAGTTGGCTCCTAGTATTCTTCCTTACAGAGGAATTACTTGTTTTTTCAATAATAGCTAGATCGGTTCTTGCGGCTATCAAATCGGCCATATCAATTTCAGGTTCGACTTTTAATAACTTACGTTTATCGTGATAAATTTTTTCAAATAATTCATTCTTCCCCTTGGTCCTATCTGACCACTAAAACAATAAATTCTCATTCATAATATCGGACGAATAAATAAGTTCTTACTTTGAGGGTTTGTCATATATATGATCAATCACAATACAGAATGCTAGCTTAAAAATACGCATATAAGGAGCAATTCTCACACACAATAATGCTGATTGATGAATGTAAAATTACATAAATAGGCTGATATAATTATGGAGCTCGTATAATAGAATTAATTGGATGTTATTTGAGCAAAATATCAAGAAACTAAAATGGGTATGGACACATATTACATTATTTTCATAGGTTGTATTTAAAGAGACATAAGCCACTTTTTATATTTATCTCCTGCGTCATCTACAACTAAACAGTATCTTCTATTTCGATCACATTTACTAGTAATCAATTTATCTTCAACGAAAAGGTTCATATTTCAGTTGACCTATTTGACAATTTTACATTTCCCAATTGGCATTATATTGAAACAGTTTCTTATTAAAAACTTAATATTTAGGTGCTATTGTTTCAGTTACCAATGTTAAATAAAAATTACAAATAAAATTTATATTAAAATGGAAGTGAAAAAACTTGTAAATTGTTTCGTTTATTATGCCTAGGACAAAATTACCTGAAAAGATTGTATGGTAACGTCCAATCGTGTCAATAACATTTCCCTCTCTAATTTTATATTCATGATACAGATCTTTTTGAATGCCCCCTAATATTTCCCATTGTTTTTCTGAAAGAAATCCTTTAAAAATCCCCTCACCAACAATATCTGCACCGGCTTTGTTCAGAACAATGGGTATAGTCGGACAAAGTTTTTGGAACAGTGTTGTAATAGATATGTTTGGTGGTGGTTTTGGAAATCGTAATGTCTGTAATATCAGTCTCATGTCTGCTCCTTCAGGAGTTTCTTGCTGTAAAATAAATAAATCAATTACAAATTTAGAAGCTTATTTCAAAATATACATACAAACGATTGTTTAATTAATCGTGAAAGAGTACGTACCAGTTTTAATTCAATTTTCTTTTCAGGCTTTTTTTCTTGTAAAATTCGTGCCCCCATCAGTTCTGTTATTAAATAATCAAGAAGCAAAAGTCGGTCAGATACATTTTGTAAACGATCAGAAACCAAACCGTCAGTTAAAGCAGTATAAGGACAATCTAAAATTTTTAAAAGGTTTTTATTACATTTTGCCTAAACAAAAAATATAACATGAAAAAATAAGTGTTATTTACTTTAAATAGTAGAAACTATAGCTAAAAAAAAAAGAACATATTTATATTTTGGGCTTTCTTTACAATAGTAAAATTTTTATAAGTAATGACAAATACCATATGTTAGGCATCATGATTTGTTCTCATATATGACATTAAACGGCAAGATTACGTTACATAAAATCATAACTTTATTGTTTAATTCTCAGTAATTCTCACAAGTACAAGGGCTTGTTTAAATAGTAAACTAGAATAAGTGACTAAAAACATTTAGTTGTACCAATGCTTGGCTTCAGCTGAAAGAAGATAAACCCGAAACAAACATGGTGTCATATAATTTGAACCTGTGGAAACATATTATTAATTTCATGGGAACTACCTTTTTTAGGTACCTACTCAAATTAATGTGTTTAATTTTTACTGCAATGTAACTTACTCAGTTCTTTAAGAAATGATGTGATTTCCATAACGAATGCCACGGAATCTTCCGGAGATGTTACGGCATTAACTTCTTCATCAATGGCTAATAATGTACGGATTTCATTTGTAAGGAAGTTAACCAACTGTGTATATTCAACATTTTTTGGCCCACCTTCAATAGCCACAGGTAATTGTGTTTTCTGCAGCAGTGGTCCATTATACCTAGTGTAAAACGCAATATAAAATAAAGAATATAAACAGTATATTCTGCACATACCCGATAAGATTGAGTCCTCTTAATATATTTTCTTCTAACCTACTCATTTTTCATTACTGTATATTATGTACTTTTATTGAAACTAGCAACGCCGATAACCACAAAATTGCTACGAGTACCCACAGAAAACTCGACGGCAGATACCCAAACCTCTATTATTTATATGTACGTCAATGAAACCAGAGAACACAGAAAAAGGTTTGTTCCAACGCGTACTCGAATCAGTTCAGAACTATACGGAATTGAAATTTGCGTTCCAGAACTGTAATTGTACAGCTTGACTCGGTGTAATAACCACCACCATCGTCACCGTCGACTGAAACGGGAGAAGAATCGATTGTATTCATTGCTGTCCTACGATCTACGATTGACAATTCGGTCCATTCGACTAAAATTCAGAACTCCTGAACTCGTTACAATCGAATCACTCAACGACAATCAAATTGACCCGTTACAATCGAAAACAGGCAACGGCAATCGAAATCGAGGAAGTGGAAGCGAGACAATCGACTAAAACATCCTTTAATCACGCATTTCTAGTTGGAACAAATCTATAATCTAGAGAATAGATTATTATTTTGTGCCAAACAATCATTTTACGTACTACTCTCTTTTTGCTACCTTAGTGCTATCCATATTCAAATGTTGTTTTGTGCAACTTAACACCACTAAAATCAAAATCACCTTGTTTCACAAATTGATTTTTCAGTTAAAACTCAAATGCATACTAAGAGCAAAAGTGGCGCACAATAAGCCCAAGAGGCTGCAGTGCAATACGGCGAAAAGGACGGCTCCCAGAAGGAAAAAAAAGAGCAAAAGTGCAGGCAAATCGAAAACGTTAGAAGAAAATGAATTGAAGCAATGGGCGCATTCAGGGCACCGAGATTTAGAACAGACTAGAGGGAATGCATTACATTTGCCATATATGTATGTAAAAATTGGTATAAACCACCGATTTACAATAAAACTAGATAAGCAGTGAATGGGGATGCGCAAGAAAATTTTAATTCTGATAGAGAGATAATTGTCAAAAACTATGGTATTACTGCTCATGCGCATTTATTACATTAGTTTTATTTGACAATGCAGAGAGCCATTTTAATATATTTAATGTCATCTGTCATCTTGAATCTTGTGCGTTTTAATTGTTTTCTTGTGTTTTCTCGCCGAGATTTAGTGTTTACTTTAGTTTTGAATCATAATTATATTGTATTGTTATGTTTGCAAAACTTTCCGTTCGTGAGCCCAAGTCGTTATATATTGTGCATAAATAGATTTTTAAATATTACTGAACCGGTGTATTGTTGCTTTTTGCAAAAATCGGCGAGGTGAAACTAAAAAATATTGCCTACTACAGGTAAATAAATATTTCGGTTTGTGAAAACTTAGTGTTAATTATTTTAATTATTATTTTAGATTACCTGCTGAGAACGGTATGAATCATGCAAGCAATTGGCAGAGATCCTAAGGAAAATTTGTCCATAACACACAATGCTATTTGTTCAGATCATTTTACACAAGATTCATATATATACGTTGATGACAAGAGGGTTTTGAAAAAGTTTGTATTGCTATCAGTTAATTTAAAACCAGTGAAACGAACTTCTCTTGAATATCGGTGAGAATTTGTTGTATACAAATTTAAATATATATCTCAACTGAAGTGAAAACTATTAGTCTCGCAAGTGTGTCCTATGTATAGCCACATTTGACGGTCTTTTTCTGAATTTTTAAGATTTTTTTCTGTTTAGAAGTGATGGGTCTACTTTACAAGAAGGGGGTATTGATTTAGACATCAGCCGACCATCGACAAGTTTCGTTACAAAAGTGTCATAAAAAAAGAAGCTGGCAAAGATATATGCCAGCCATCTAAGTCGTACACCTATGTTTTCAGAAGCACGTAAAGAATTGAGGTAATTTTATCCTGTATTTTGTAAATATGCTTGAAAGGGTTTAATGAATTTTAATTTACTATCTGCTGTCTACTATAGCTACTATCTACTATAATTAAAATTACTGTCTGCTATCTTAATAAATCTAATAGTTAATGTAATCTATATACCATATTTATATGACATCTTATATTATTATAATTTTAGTTTATCATTATTTGGATCAACACAGAGCTCAACCACATTTCCAGCAAAAAAAAAAAAAAAAGGAAAGGCAATACGTCTACAGATAGTGAAGGTTTAACTGGAAGCCCCAAGAGAAGACAGAAGATTTTACAAACATTTGACAATTATGCGTAAGAATTTTGTGACTAATATGTCATAAATATAATAATAGTTTTTAATACTTAATAGTATTTAGTTTAGGCAAATGAAATTCTGTGTTAATCATATCGAGTACTTTCTACAAAAAGTAATATATTGAAATGTGTTGTTTTAGAGTATCGCTAAGAAAACTGACCAAACGAGTAGGAGATCTTAGGGCAGGAAATAAAAAATTAAAACAAGAATTAAAAGTCTCAAAGGCACAATCAAAACGGCTATCTGATAAAGTGGACCATCTAAAAGATGTAATTAAGGAGCTAGTAGACACAAATATAATTAGTAGAGATGCTTTAAGTGTTTTGGATAAAACCAAGAAGACTAGAACTAAGGAGACCGAACTCGTTCGGTATCTAGGGATCAAATCTGTCCGCCTCCAGGAGGCGCTGTAAACAGTAATGTACTCGAGTCACGTGATGAGCAGCGGTCCACATGTGAATGTTTATCATAGAAAATCATGCCATAGTTTTATATGACGTTTATCATTAAGCTGTCAAAGCGGGTGCTTACATGCCGTTTGGCTTTAACAAAAATATATACAAAAATAAATATGGTTCAAAAGTGCTGTGTTGCATTGTGTGATTTAAGAAGCGGTCGGACATTATTTCAAAACTGATGTATGTATGAAACGAAATATTTTCCTTTTGTTGTTTTGTTGTAGTGTTGAAGCACGTAACATGAAATATTTTGAGTACATTTTCATATTGATCATTGCGAAAATTTGTAATTGCAAAGACATTACTTGTGTATATTCAACAACAACAAATTAACGAAAAATATCGAGCGTCTGTCAAATGTATTCGCACCACGGGCATTCACACGGACTCTAACCTCTAATGCACACATATTAGTACAGAACCACGGTATACGTATAGATATCTGTTTGTCTACCGTGGCAACCGTGGTACACAATTGTTTACAGCGCCTCTGGAGGCGGACATATTCGAGCCCGTCGCGTTATACAGCAAAAAGCCGCAGTTCGGTCTCCTTAGTTCTAGACTTCTTGGATAAAACCTATTGTAACATTCCATATGAGTTGATTTTATTATTATTTTACAATACTTCAAAGTACGTTTTTATAGTATAGCTAAGCGACAAACTGAAAGTGAGTGCGGAGAACTCATAAGAAAAACTTATTCCAAGTTAATATTATTTAAAAATCAGTAGCTTTATCAGGTTTGTTTTAATTTCATAATCTATTATTGTATTTTGATATTGTGGGATCACTTAAAAAAATACATAATGAACTACATTTTTCAAAATTGAGTGACAGTTCGATTTATTTATTTACTTAGTTACGCTTATTATAATTATTATTATTATAAACTCTTTTAAATTATTTCTGTGTATTATTTCTCAAAATGAAATAAAAAATACTTGAGATATTTTTTTCATTCCTTATAACTATTATATATGTCTGTTGATTTTTGAAAAGAATGAACAATACTGGGTAAGTAAAGGTAAGGGTAAGTACTGGGTATGTAAGGACTAAGGAAGTCGGAATGAACGAGAAACCGAAAATGTATTGCATTACTTATAATTACATAATTTAAATATTGGAATCAAAAATAGAGAGTAATTGTATTAAAATCATGAATTTCAAATAGATTGTTATTTGTAAGTTATATATTAAATATAATCCTCTTAGTACATATACATGCAATTTTGTGTTATTAATGTTATTATACACTTTAGGCTTATGTGACGCATTGCATAATTATTTACAGAATTCTGTGCGAAATGGAAGGCGACAACTTTAATTTATTCCTATTCCATGAAAATACAACAAACTAAAGTAAGATAATGTAGGTTGTTGCCTTATATTTCACATATAATTCTATATATAATTAAGCACCATGTGATATGAATCTTTAATATGTACCTTACATATTTCAAACATGGTTAGAAAATTCATTTATCTGGAGAAGTATGAATTTAAATATTCGCGCAACTATAAGGATGCAGTGCGCACACTCAGTAATACCGTGCGCAGAACCAATTTGATCAGGCAGTGGAATATTGTACTGATCCTCTATTTATATATACATCTCGGTGGTATAAACATAGTCCTACCAATATGGCGGGCTTGCCAGATGTGTACTTAAGATTTTTGGGGGCTACGATTTACAAAAATTATATATCATCAATTTTAAGAGTAAAAGATTTACAGATGAATTGTTTTAGCATTGACAGCAAGTATTTGTTGCCATCAAATTTGAATAACATATAGATACAAATAAATATGAAATATAAAGCACCTGATATACTATCAAACAGTAAGTTAAAATAGGCATGCATTCAAAACCAGACAGGAGCAAGCTTGTCTAGTTTTCTGTAAAGAAATTCTTGGAGACCTAGATTAAATACACAAATGGATATAAGAGTATTTGTATTCATCATTTGAAAATTAAGATTTGAAAAATCACTTCATATTATAACGAATAATTCAAATTTTGAACTAACGAGATGTCTAAAATTACTCTAATGAAGAGTAATAATATATAGATATAGTAATAAAACCAAAAACAATTTATTATCCGTTAAATTTTTAATTTACAATAGAGTTGAAACATTTATATAAAACATGTACTTATAATAAAACACGAGGCCTCTTAAAGTTGATGGTACAGATACCTCTTGAAATGATGATTCCTCCATAACATTCACCACTTCTGTAATTTCACTACTCATTTGTTTTGCCTCACTTATTGAAGATGGCGATGGACTACATTTCATTGGCTCGTCATAATTTACTGGTGCTAATAAAAGCTTTGGAACAGAATTTTCTCTTAAACGTACAATGCTACACGCAGAATTTCTGTCAAAGCACTCTTCGGTGAAATGATCCAAGCAAACAACTGCTTGTTTAGAAAGTGAAAGTCATTGCTTGCGTCCCATCGTTAACAATCAAGTTGACCGTCTCGTTTCATTTTTCAGCAATCTACAAACAGAAATAGAATATTATAGAAAATGTGCTAACATAATCAAAGAATGAATTAATAATGTATATACATAGGAGAGCATATTGTCATCCTCAAAAACATACTCTAATAAAATGGAAAAAAAACTTATTTTCTGAAACACTACATAATTTTTTTTACTAGGACCAATACCTAGTAA